>OY997268.1:73112532-73445032 GCA_963921465.1 Triticum timopheevii | reverse complement strand
CATAGGCTAGCTTCTAGGGTTTAGCCTCCTTGATCTCGTGGTAGATCTACTCTTGTAACCCACATCATCAATATTAATCAAGAAGGACGTAGGGTTTTACCTCCATCAAGAGGGCCCGAACCTGGGTAAAAACATCGTGTCCCTCGTCTCCTGTTACCATCCGCCTAGACGCACAGATCGGGACCCCCTACCCGAGATCCGCCGGTTTTGACATCGACATTGGTGCTTTCATTGAGAGTTCCTCTGTGCCGTCGTGATCAGGAAGGATGCCTTTTCCCGTCTTTAAAGACGGCACCGTCGTCAAGAGAGCTTTGGCCGCTGGCCAAACTGTCCGGCTAGGTGGTTTTCTTATGACCGCCTGTTCGGCCACCGCTCCGACGATGACCTCTCAGGTCATCAAAAGCGATCTTCACGTCAGCTCGGAATTCTCCGAGCAGTTAGATCCGATTGAGCTCTCCTTTGTAAACGAGCTCTTGGATCGCATCGCCGCCCTGGGAGTCGCTACAGACTACGATCAGATTTGGCTTAAAACCGATCTGAGAGAGATTAACTCTCCTCAGGCTACCCACCATGTTGTCGTGGTAGAGGAACAATGCGGCAACCCTTCTTCTACGTTGAAAACCAACTATGTCCGGATTCCCGATCCCTCCAAGCCGGATTCCCGCGGAGGGATGGACGCTAATCAAATACTGAACTTAGAGTCAGGCATCGGACTAGATTCGTCGGAAAGCATCCAGCAAGTCAAGCTTCCAAATCCGGAAACCTCTTGGCCTTTGAGCCTCAGATCGGGCGGCGTTCCGAACTTGATTCCACCCGCCCACCCAAACATAAGCGATCTATCTCGAATACGGCAGGAGCCCGATGAAACAGTACATCATTACTGGGCCAGATTCCTCCTGGTTATGAACAGGATAAAGGACTGCTGTGAAGAAAGCGCGATTTCAATTTTCTGCAACAATTGCACGGACAAGGGAATCATGAACGCCATAAGTCATCGCGAAGTTACACGCTTCGTCGACCTAGCGACCATCGTACAAAAATACTGTGCGGTGGAGAGTGCCAGGAACACCGAAACTAGGTTTTGGGACAGTCTGGCCTTGACTACATCCCTAGTCCGAAGTAAAAGGGTGCGCCATACTAAAGCACCTGGGTTAAAAACCAAAAAGCAAAAAACCCCTAAAGGGCATGGAACCGTACTGGAGGGCTGGCTCAACGGACCCTGCAAAATCCACAGTATGGAGGGCGCCACTCCAACACACAGCCTTCGAGCTTGTTGGATACTACGGCAGGTGGCCAAAAGTGGCGAAGGCTTTTTAGCCCCGGGCAAACAGCCCAGCAGTATCGGTACGGTATTAACAGTCTTCGAGACTTTCGCATCAAATAACATGCGAAAACGAACAATCCGCGGCCTCGCCGAAGTCTACCAAGTAGCAACAGCAAATCCATGGAGTGACACGGCTATCACCTTCAACGCCAGCAACGAACCTAAATTCCGAACAGCTAGAGCACCAGCCGCACTGGTCCTTAGTCTGATAGTGGACGGCTTTCGCCTTACCAAGGTACTCATGGATGGCGGCAGCGGATTAAACCTCATCTACGAGGAAACCCTTCAAAAAATGGATATTGACTGGAGCCGCATCGAGCAAAGCAGCACAACCTTCAGAGGGATAATCCCTAGTCGAGAAGTACGCTGCACAGGAAAAATCACACTACATGTAGTGTTCGGCTCACCGGACAATTACAGGTCCGAGGAGGTCACGTTCCAAGTGGCCCCATTCGGCAGCGGATATCACGCTTTGTTAGGGCGAGAGGCATTCACAATCTTCCAAGCTATACCCCACTACGGGTACATGAAGCTCAAAATGCCCGGACCCAATGGGATAATCGCTCTTGCCAGTGATCCAGATACAGCACTCCGCGCTGAAAATAAGACAGCCGCACTGGCCCTAGAGGCACTGTCCGAAGCCCTAGCGGCAGAGGAACTAACTACGCTGCGCTCCACGGTGGATAGGGACGATGTTATACTCGATAAGAGGTCCAAGTCCACCTCTTTTAAACCAGCAGACGAAATAGTCAAATTTCAGGTCCATCCAATGGACCCCACAAATACGACCTCCATTGGGGCACAATTAAGTCCTGATGTCGAAGCCGCACTACGAGAATTCCTTCGGGAAAATTGGGACATTTTTGCCTGGCACCCTTCAGACATGCTAGGAATCCCACGCAGGCTGGCAGAGCACAGCCTAAACATCCTAAAAGGATTCAAGCCGGTCAAACAAGCTCTTCGGCGATTTTCCGAACCCAAAAGACAGGCAATGGGAGAGGAGCTAGCCAAACTCTTAGAAGCCGGATTCATCAGAGACATAAAACATCCAGACTGGCTAGCCAATTTAGTAATGGTACCAAAAAAGGACAAATCCTGGCGCCTCTGCGTCGATTTTAAAGACCTTAACAAGGCCTGTCCAAAGGGCCCTTTCCCCCTCCCTCGCATCGACCAAATCATCGACGCTACCGCAGGACATGATTCATTGTGCTTCCTCGACGCATACTCAGGATACCATCAAATCAAGATGGCGGAGAAAGACCAGGCCGCAACGGCATTCATTACTCCATATGGGCCATTCTGCTTCAACACAATGCCCTTCGGACTCAAAAACGCCGACGCAACATATCAGCGCATGATTCAAACATGTCTGGCTACCCAGATAGGCAAAACAGTGGAGGCATACGTAGACGATGTGGTCGTCAAGATCAAACACGTCGAAACTCTAGTAGAAGACTTGAGGGTGACATTCGACAATCTCCGAGCATATGACATTAAGCTCAATCCGGAAAAATGCGTCCTCGGCGTACCAGCCGGAAAGCTCTTGGGCTTCATCGTATCCGATAGAGGAATTGAAGCAAACCCGGCCAAAATCCGAGCTCTGTCATAATTGGATATTCCAAAGGACCTCAAGCAAATACAAAAACTAACCGGATGCGTAGCGGCCTTAAGTCGCTTCATCTCCCGTTTGGGAGAAAAGGCTCTGCCCCTCTACCGCCTCCTCCGGCGCATCGAACATTTCGAATGGACGGATGCTGCCACAGCCGGACTCGAAGAAATAAAGGCCACACTGGCAACAAATCCGGTCCTGGCCGCGCCCAACCTGGGCGAACCTATGTTATTATATATTGCAGCAACACATCAAGTTGTCAGCGCGGTACTCGTCGTCGAGCTAGAGACAGAAGGGCACAGATTCCCTCTTCAAAAACCAGTGTACTACGTATCCACTGTTCTAATGCCATGCAAATCCCGGTACCCACATTATCAAAAGATAGCATATGCGGTGTTCATGGCATCCCGGAAGCTGCGACACTACTTTCAAGAGTATTCCATAACGGTGGCCTCCGAAGTACCTCTCAACGATATTATAAACAATCGCGATGCAACGGGCAGGATTGCAAAATGGGCTATTGAGCTCTTACCATTTGACATAACCTATAAACCACGGCGAGCAATAAAGTCGCAGGTTCTGGCTGACTTCGTCGCCGAATGGACCGAAGCCGAACTCCCTAAAGAAGTACGGCGCATACTCCAATTGGATCATGCATTTCGACGGATCCAAAATGTTGGCTGGCTTGGGGGCTGGCGTCGTCCTAACGTCCCCAACTGGAGACACAATCCAATACGTACTTCAAATAATGTACATGGACTCCAACAACGCAGCCGAATACGAGGCCCTTCTGCATGGCCTCCGGATGGCAATCTCCATGGGCATTCAACGCCTAGAGGTGCGCGGGGATTCAAACCTCGCAATATCCCTAGTAAATGGAGACTTTGACGCCAAAGATCCAAAAATGGCAGCTTACCGCAACGCCGTCCTAAAAATGTCAGCTCGGTTCGAAGGACTCGAATTCCACCATGTAGCCCGGGATAATAACCAGGCAGCAGACGTGTTAGCGTGCATCGGCGCGAAATGAGACGTCGTCCCTCCAAACATCTTCCTGGAACGGCTCTTTAAGCCATCCGTGTTATGGGAAGAGGAGTCCAGAAATAACAATCCGGAGCCAGCTGCATCACCTAACTCAGACCATTCTGACACAATCGGCGGCTCAGCCGTCGAAATAACACCTTCAGCTCACGAAATAATGGCAGTAATTGCCCCGTGGACAAAACCATTCCTAGCCTACTTAATTCGGCAGGAACTTCCCGAAGACCAAAATGAGGCCCGCTACATAGTTCGGCGATCTAAAGCCTACAAGGTCCATGAGGGCGAACTTTATAAGAAAAGCACAACCGGAGTCCTTCAAAGGTGTATCTCCGAAGAGGAGGGGCGGAATCTCCTGGCTGAAATTCACGCCAGACTCGGCGGGCACCACGCTGCAGCCCGGGCTCTTGTAGGCAAGGCCTTCCGTACAGGATTTTATTGGCCGACAGCCCGGGCTCTTGTAGGCAAGGCCTTCCGTACAGGATTTTATTGGCCGACAGCCCGGGCAGATGCTCAGGACTTAGTCCAACGATGCGTCGGTTGCCAGCTCTTTGCTAATCAGAGCCACATGCCACCCACCGCCCTCAAAACTATTCCCATTACCTGGCCATTCGCGGTCTGGGGGCTTGACATGGTTGGACCCCTTAAAGGGGGAACCCACAAGCACAAATACTTATTGGTCATGGTGGACAAATTCACCAAATGGATTGAGGCCAAGCCGGTTAAAACGGCAGAATCCGGACCGGTGATAGACTTCATATCCGGGGTAGTGCACCGTTTTGGCGTCCCCCGCAGCATCATCACTAATAATGGCACGAACTTCACGGCGGACGAGGTTAAACTCTGGTGCAAAAACATGGGCATCAAGCTCGATTACGCTTCAGTCTATCACCCCCAAACTAACGGTCAAGTCGAGCGAGCAAATGGTCTAATCATGAGCGGCATCAAACCCAGACTAGTGCGGTCCCTCAAGGAATCTAACACGCACTGGGTAGAGGAGCTCGACTCCGTACTCTGGGGACTGCGGACCACGCCAAACCGAACTACTGGATTCACACCATTTTTCATGGTAAACGGCGCAGAGGCAGTTCTGCCCTGCGATATAATTCATGACTCACCTCGTGTGCGCATGTACGAAGAAAGAGAAGCTGAGTTGGATCGGCAGGAAAGTTTGGACGCCTTAGAGGAGGAGCGGGACGTGGCAAAGGCTCGTTCCGCATTTTATCAGCAGCAGGCTCGAAGATATCAAAGCCGAGAAGTACGGGCCAAAACTTACAATGTCGGCGAACTCGTTCTACGCCTGCTGGACAAGAAAAAGGACAAAATTAAGCCCAAGTGGGAAGGTCCCTTCATCATCGACCAAGTCCTGACCGGCGGAGCATACCGTCTACGTAAAGCATCTGACAACCGACTCGAGCCGAACCCATGGAACGCAGCCCGTCTCCGAAGATTCTACGCCTAAACACCGGACTTAGAGTTCGTCTCACTCCCCCGCCCACCTTTTTATATTTTTTACTGTCTCTTGTCCCCCTCTTTCTTCCCACTTTTTTTATACCTTTTATAGGCTGATTTGCTCTTTGTTCGCACACACGTGATGTGCTCCTAGCACTCATTATACCTGGGGGCTTCTTTATCAGAAGCTTATTCATATGGGCTTCACGCCCAATACATGTGTCATACTTCCGCATGTACCTTTTATTCACCATTATATGCATCGATATGACTTAAGTTTTGGCCAAGCTGGGTTGCCTGGCTCCTGTGCTTACCCCTACGTTCCCGATTGTTCGGCTAGGAGGTAAAGGAAGCACCTCTGCAATTGTTACTGCCGGGTCAGCCGGATGTGTACCTCAGACTGGGTGAAGCCGAAAGCTAGCGTTCTTAAGAGAATATTCGGTCGGTGACTTGAAAGATGATTTATTACTTACTTATTTATCTTCCCCCAGATGCTTTTTCTGCTATTTTCGCAGTCCGGCATTGCACCTTAGGGCATGCCTCCCAGGGAAAGGAACCCTTAACGGAACTATTCTCCCTGGAAGATGTTTCTTACTAACCATGTAATATAACATAACTAGTTGGGCACTTGTCTGATAAAGCAATTATGACCCCGACGCCTTGTCTCCATGCATGCCTCAGTTCTTTTATAACTGTAAGGGTATTCGGACACACTCCGGACTGTTGGGTCCCGAGGTTGAAGCGAAACGGTCCGCAAAGACAAACGATCTACAATCCGGCTAGAAGGCATTTTACATGTCATTTCAAATTACATCATCAAACCGAGTGATTGTACTCCTCCTCAATCCCATCTAACAGGCTATCTAATTTACAGTCCTGTTGGGAATATTTTGCGGCCAGTTCTACTTGGCCGTACATCAAGCTCACAGGTATCTCCTTCCCATCAGGCCCCGCAGGTCCGACCTTGGCCATGTGGTTTGGGTCAGACTTCGGGTAGCGCGTCTTCACCATGGCACAGGCCTCCCTGGCGCCCTGACGACAGGCCAATATCTTTCACAAACGGAGGCATCGCCGTGCTCCCTGGAGCTTCTCAGCAAGCTCACCAAGGCCCTCGGGTAGGGAGATGGATGGCCATAAAGCCTGAACGATGCCACTCATCGCCTGCCGAACACGTTCGAACAATTGCACCAGCTCGAGAAGTTGGTCACCCGTTGACCCAGGCATTTCCTCCGCAGGGCGACCTGTGAGCACACCTAAAGACATATTTCTGTCAATCGACTTCCTCGCCGAATTCTTCTTTTCAAAGGAATTTGCTCAAGCACTTACTATAAATGTCGCGACGAAGCCGCTGATTCTCCTTCACGGAGCCAGACAGCTGGGCCCGAACACCTTTCAGCTCTTCTCCTAGCTGGGTGTGGGCATCTTGGAGCTTGTTTCTCTCCTGCTGCACCTTCATAAGCACCCTCTCGCCGGCCTTTAGCTGACGCAGTAGCTATTGCTTGTCCGGATCTAGTCCGGCGCCTTCTGCAATATTATTGTCAGATTCACGCCACACTTTGTTAATTAATCATCTTTTCAAAGTACGTCTTACCAGCGGGGGTCTCTGTGACTCCCCCTGTGGCGGCCAGTGCGGCCTCAAGTTGGGACTTGCACTCTTGGAGCTCCTAGGACAGATGGGTATTCTTCTCCATAAGATCCTGCATAAAAATTGATCCTTAAATCAGTTATTTTAACTATTTTAAGTCTCGAGGGCTACTGGCATAGATAACTATTAAAATTACTTACACGTATGTCTTTCACATACTGCTCCGTGGCTCTGGTTAACCCATCTTGAGCGGCACGGAGGTGCGCGTTTCCCGCATCAAAGGCATTTAACGCCACCGGGGAGAAACACGCGTCACGAAGAACTATCCGGCGACGCCTGTGATTCATGGCGCTCTCCACCTCAGACCGGGTGGCGGACAGCCTGTCGGCATCCTCCGTTGGAGGAGCGTCCGACTCATGCCTTGTATTCGCCTCCCCTCCCGGGCCATGCGTTGGAGCATGGCTGGCGGAGGCTTGATTGGCAACCTCTCCGGACACTGTCCGGCGAGCGCTCTTTCTAGAAAAGTTTTGAGCATTAATACACCTCCTGGGAATCCTTCCCTTAAAAATAGCGGTGCTCCGTACTGTTGCGGCGACGTTTTAGTTCGCGTCGCACTCCTCTTCCGCTTGCTGGGCCAGACTGACCCTTGTTGGCCGGCCACCGCGGGTTCGGCTTCCCGCCTTAAAGGCACCTCCTGCGATGCACCATCAGTATGGGATGGTCAGAGTTGAGCGCGGATCAGATGACGGTGTCAAGACCTCGGTCGTAGTCACCTGGGAGGCCGGGAATAAACTGGGGTAGTCAGCCGTAATGGCGACTAGGGCATTGTCCATACTAAATTGGTGGAACACCCCGTCGATCAGCTCCACCTTTATGTCCGGATCCTCTTCGGAGGTCGGATCAAGGGATCGTTCCGGATCCTCGGGCTATGGAGTTAGGCTTCGTATGCCTTCCACATCCTGGCGCAGCTCCTGCGTCGAAATCACAGAGTAAGATACTTGACTTTGAAAGTATGGATCGGGTGGATGAATATCCGCTTACCCAGCTCCGAGGGTTATTCATAGAGAATCCATTCAGCAGATTCGTGCGGAGGAAGTCCTCCTCCTCTCCCTTGTACAAGCCGGACAGGATCTTTGCCAGATCGGCTGCCGAGCCTGGCCCTTTGCGGCCATGACGGGTGGCGTCATCTTCCCCGTTGAAATCCCACATAGGGTGGCCCCTATATTGGAGTGGCTGCACCCCTCGCATAATGCACGTGGCCATGACTCCAATCATGGTCAATCCGGAGTGGGCCAGTAATCTAATCCGGCCCATCAGATAATGGACGCTCCTATCATCTTCCCGTTGAGGGCTTCGCGGGAGCCAACTCAGGCATTTCTTCAAGGGAGCATTACTGAACTCCGGGAGGCCGATCCGAACTGGATCCGGCAGAGGGGCGTCCTCCATGTAGAACCATTCCGAAGGCCAGTCTTCGGACGCCTTCTTCGGGGTGCCGGATAGATATCCGGTCCCGGCGATGCGCCATATTTCGGCTCTGCCCACTTGATATATCGACCCCTCATGAGAACGGGGTACGAGGCAAAACAATCTCTTCCACAGCGCAAAAAGGGGCTCGATGCCCAAGAACAGCTCGCAAAGAGCTACGAAGCCCGCGATGTGCAAAATGGAGGCAGGCGTGAGGTGGTGAAGCTGGAGTCCGTAGAACTCTAGGAGCCCCCGGAGAAACGGATGTATGGGAAATCCGAGTCCCCTTATTAGGTAGGGGACAAAGCATATCCGTTCCCCTTTGGAGGGGTTGGGGACGCTATCCGCCTGCTTCCCACCCTTGTAGGTGGCTAGTCCGGCTCGAACCGGAACCATGAAAGCTGGGGGAAGATATCCCTCGGTTTGGAGCGCCACTAGCTCGCTGTGTGGAACTGAGCATCTCCCCCAATCTCCTGGCTTAGGGCTGGGAGCGCGAGAGGAGGAGCCGCGTCAACTATCCATGATGGAATGGATTTTTTGTCAGAGGCGCTTCGATGAGAACTTGCGGATGGAGGATGGTGTAAGCTGGATCTAGATCCTCTCCTCTCTTATAGGCGGCTCGTTCGCACGGTTAGGGGGTAAAATGTAAAAATACCCCAGCCTTTCGCATTCGTACGACACGTGGAAGAGGGCCATTATTGGGCGTAGAAGCCAAGGAGCGCGACATTTATAAGGAAGCCGGACACTATTCAACGGGAACATGAAGTTTGAAGAAGAACCCGCCTTACAACGCCGAAGACAATATACGCGCCGGACTCATCGTCGCTGAAGCCCGGTTCGGGGGCTATTGAGGGAGTCCCGGACTAGGGGGTGTCCGGATAGCCGAACTATCATCATCGGCCGGACTCCAAGACTATGAAGATACAAGATTGAAGACTTCGTCCCGTGTCCGTATGGGACTTTCCTTGGCGTGGAAGGCAAGCTTGGCGATACGGATATGTAGATCTCCTATCTTTTAACCGACTTTATGTAACCCTAGCCCTCTCCGGTGTCTATATAAACCGGATGGCTGTAGTCCATAGGACGAACAACAATCATACCATAGGCTAGCTCCTAGGGTTTAGCCTCCTTGATCTCGTGGTAGATCTACTCTTGTAACCCACATCATCAATATTAATCAAGCAGGACGTAGGGTTTTACCTCCATCAAGAGGGCCCGAACCTGGGTAAAAACATCGTGTCCCTCATCTCCTGTTACCATCCGCCTAGACGCACAGATCGGGACCCCCTACCCAAGATCCGCCGGTTTTGACACCGACGGCGGTCTTTTGAGTTAAATCTTAGCCTCCCTAACCATATGTACAACTGTCACAGCAACTGGAACGGGTCCAACAAACCCCTTGTCCTCTCCGAGCAACTGGTTCTATTCTACCTCTCTCGCCTTACTTATAGTTTGTCTTCATGAAGTCTTTGCCTACTTGGCTTATCTGTTTGACTTCATTGTGTGAAGTCTGTTGTCTATTTGGCTTGATACTATCTTCCATCCTGATCCAATCTACCTAGCTGCTTATAGTCTTCGTGCTTTCACTTCATTGCTTACTTGACTATGGGTTGTCTAGTGTAGTCTACCTTCCGCTGCATATCAATAGGATCATTTCTATCGTTTGTCTTCAAAACACTCATGTATTGAAGATTTTCATAAAAATCTCCTATTCACCCCCCCCCCTCTAGTCGAATACTAGCACTTTCAATTGGTATCAGAGCAAGGTGCTCACTTGTTCTGTGTGATTTGGTTTAACCACCTGGAGTTTAGCTATGTCGACTGCTGGGATAATCAAAGTCTCCGCTGCGTGCCCTGTCTTCAATGGCACTGATTACCCCTACTGGAAGAATAAGATGTGCATGCATCTTGAAGCCATTGATGTCGATCTCTGGTATGTCATCAAGAACAGCGTTCCCAAGACTGGTGAAGGTGTCACTCCTGCTGATGTCAGGAAGTTCATGCAATTGGACTCAACTGCCAAGAACATCATCTGTGGTCATCTGACCAAGGGGCAGTATGGTCATGTGAGTGCTTTGGAAACTTCAAACCTAGTCTGGGACTGGCTCTCCAAGGTCAATGAAGGCATCTCAACACAGAGAGATTCAAGGATCAGTGTTCTTCGCAATCTCTTTAACCGCTTCAAGAGAAATGACAATGAGAATGTCCAGCTCACATTTGATCACCTCACTGACATCACCAATGAGCTTCATGCACTCGGCGCCACTAAGACCACCAAGCATGAAATCGTCAAGACACTACTTAGATCTCTCGACAACTCATTTCACACCCTGGCCCTGATGATTCAAGAGCGCCCTGACTTCAAGACTCTTGATCCGTCAGACATACTTGAGAGGCTCAACACACATGAGTTCCAGCTATCTGAGAAAAGAGATATCTATGGTCCCAACTATGGCCGTACTCATGCTTTGAAGGCAAAGGCCATCTCCTCGTCTGAAGAAGAATCTGACTGCAGTTCTGGTGATCCTGAAGACATTGGAAAGGAGCTTGCTATGCTCGTGAAGAAGTTCCAGAAGTTCACCAAGAAGAAAGACTTCAGAAAGTCTTCAAGATCCAGCTCAAGGAATGATGAAGCTTCCTCTCGTGATCACAAGAAGAGAACCTGTCACAAGTGCAAGAAACCTGGTCACTACATCTCTGAGTGTACACAGTGGGACAACGAGACAAAGAATAAGAAGAAGAGCAAGGACTATGATTCTGATGACAAGAAGAAGAAGAAATCCTCAAGGTCTTCTTCCAAGTCTTCGTCGAAGTCTTCTTCACACAAGAAGAGCTCATCTGGCAAGGCTCGTGCTTTTGTTAGAAAGGAGATGGATTCAGAAGAGGAGTCTACATCTGAGGAGGCAGAGGTGGAGTCCGAGGAGGAATCTGATTCTGGAGTGGCAAGCCTGGCTATAGCTTCTGCATACGTCACCAACGCTGATGCCAAGGATGAGGATGACTTTACCCCCACCTACTGCTTCATGGCACGTGGTGCCAAGGTAAACTCACGCGATGCTTACTTTCAAACATCAAGTGAAGATTACTCTGAATGTGAATCTAAACCAAGCTACAAAACACTTGCTAAAAATGCAACTGAACAACAGAATGCCATGGAACACATTCAAAAACTGTTAGACAAAAGCGATGACCTGTTGGACGCGGAAATGACCCGATCTCAGTCCTTAATTGAAGACATAAAAAATCTTCATGTTAAGTATGAGGAACTTGAAAGTTGTCATGAATTGCTCTCAACCTCTAATGAAAAGCTTTCCTATGATTATCTTCAAAGGAAGCAGGAACTTGAGAAATTGAGATCGGCACATGAAGATCTTCAAAAGGAAACCGAGTCACTCCACGCTCAACAGACCAGTTCCGCTCAGGAAGGATTTGAACCACCATGTCTGAAATGTATTGAGCGTGATAATGCCATCTCTGTTGCTGAATGTTGAACTGCTACTACTGTTGCAATATCTTCAACTGCTACTACTGTTGCAATATCTTCAACTGCTGATGTGGTAACTAACCCCTCATCTGAGGATACCACTACTATTGCTGATGAGAATGCCAGGTTGAAGTCATTACTTGAGATAGGAATGTACAAAAGTCTCAAAGGGCATCAGACACTATGTGATGTCCTTAAAAATAGATTCTGAACTGAAACCCTAGAAAAGAGGGTGTTGGGTTCGAGAGGAAAATGAATGTTGATGGTTCTTACTGGATGCCTGATCAGTACCCCAAAACCACATGGGTTGCTGCTAAGGGACCTTCAGTAGATCCATCTACCTTATCTGGCTTCACTAGTGCTAACCCAATTATCATTGATGAATCCTTTAATGCAAACTATAAAGTGTTTAGGAATCAGAATGGTGAAGTGTTTGCCAGGTATATTGGTACTAACTGCAGGAATGGACCACATCTTAAGAAGATCTGGGTACCCAAAAGGTGTCTTGAAAGTCTTCCCGTGAATGTCGTTACGACACCACCTGGGAAGAAGAGAAACCCCAGACCAAAGGCTTCATATGGTCCAAAGGCTTCATACAAACAGAGGACTCACCTGAGTCACCCTAACGCCAATGTTTTGCAGGGAAATCATACTCAGACCTTTGAATATGAGCGTGTTTCATCAAACCACTATGTTCATAAGTCTAAGAACTTTTCTGCTTATTCATATGAGTATTATTCTCCTCCTGCAAGGCTATTTGCTAGGGCTTCAAAGCCGAAGTTCTCAGATGCTGCACTTAGACTCATTGCTTCTAAGCCACCCCTGAAAATGTGGGTGGTTAAGAAAACTTAAATCTCTTTTGCAGGGAAAACTCTCCAGCAGGAAATCAAAGGCGTCTTATGCTTTATGCTGGGGACCTTAAACATCTTGTGGGCGCAAGATAAAATGCCCAAATGTTCTTACTATGTATTTCGTCCCGGGATTCCTTGACACTCATCCTATCTGTCCTAACCAAGATCCGAACTTCTATGTTCCACTTGTTCGTCAAATGTTTATGCTTCACAACTCTCTTGGTGAAGCCTATCCCCCAAACTGTACTGTAGGCTATGACACCTCATGCTTCAGAATGGATTATGGATAGTGGTTGCACCAACCACATGACTGGTGATCGAAGTCTTCTGATGGATTCAACTCTTCGGCCGTCTGATAAGAGTCATATCACATTTGCTGACACTGGTAAAAGTAAGGTATTGGGTCTTGGTAGAGTTGCAATCTCAAAGTATCAGCACATGGATAAAGTGATGCTTGTTGAATCCCTTGGTTTCAACTTAATGTCTTTATCAATGCTATGTGATTTGAATATGATTGTGATATTTGCAAAATATCGTTGCCTTGTCCTTATGGAATCTGACAAATCTCTAGTCTTTGAAGGGTATCAAAAAGATGATCTATATATGGTAGATTTCTCAGCAGGACCACAGCTAGCCACATGTCTTCTAGCAAAAGCTTCATAGTGTTGGCTTTGGCATCGGAGGCTAGGACATGCGGGCATGAGGAACTTGTACACTCTCGCAAAGAAGAAGCATGTCATGTGCATTGAAGGCGTCAAGTTCAAGAAATACCATCTGTGTGGTGCCTGTGAAGCTAGCAAGATGACTAGGGCCAAGCATCCCTCGAAGACAATCATGATGACATCTCAACCCTTCGAGCTGCTTCACATGGAATTATTTGACCCTACTCATTACTCTACTCTTACCACCACTGCTTGTCTCTATGGTTTCGTTATTGTTGATGATTACTCAAGATATACCTGGGTGCATATAATTCTCTATAAGAATGAAGTGCAGGATGTCTTCAGACGTTTCGCCAATCGTGCCATGATGAACTACGGTGTCAAGATCAAGCACATCAGAAGTGACAATGGCACAGAATTCAAGAACACCGGCCTCGATACTTACCTTGATACACTTGGCATCACTCATGAGTTTTCTGCTCCCTACACACCTCAGCAGAATGGCATCATGGAGCGCAAGAACAGAACCCTCATCGAGATGGCTCAGACGATGCTAGATGAGTACAAGACTCCAAGAAAGTTCTGGCCTGAAGCCGTTGACACTGCATGCCACATCATCAACCGAGTTTATCTTCACAAGCTTCTGAAGAAGACATCATATGAACTGCTAACTGGTAAGAAGCCAAACGTCAATTACTTTAGAGTATTTGGTGCTAGGTGCTGGATCAAGGATCCACATCACACTTCAAAATTTGCACCGAAAGCACATGAAGGTTTTATGCTTGGTTACGAAAAAGACTCGCACTCCTACAGAGTCTTCAACCTCTTTCACTATAAAGTGGTTGAAACTGTGGATGTGCAGTTCGATGAGACTAACGGCTCGCAAAGAGAGCACCTGCCAAATGTGCTAGATGAAGTTCCTCCTAGTGAATCTATCAAGCTCATGGCTACTGGAGAGATCATACCGTCTGAACCTCAGGCTGAAGATGAACTCATCATTGCACCAAGTCAACCTGACGACAATGCTCAGCCTGAAGACAATGCTGAAGCTGAAGACAATGATTTGCAAGGTCAAAATCTTCGTCCAGTACATCCCCGTGTTGCAAATGAAGTACAGATTGAGAAGATCATTGACAGGATCAATGCACATGGTCCACTCACTCGTTCAAGACCAACACAGCTGGCAAATTTCTGTGGGCACTTTGCATTTGTCTCAATATCTGAACCCAAGTAAGTTGATGAAGCCTTCATGGAACCTTAATGGATTCAAGCCATGCAAGAAGAGCTTCATCAGTTCGAGCTGAACAATGTCTGGGAACTAGTCAAGCATCCTGATCCTTGCAAGCATAATATCATTGGCACCAAATGGATCTATCGCAACAAACAAGATGAACATGGTCAAGTTGTCAGAAACAAGGCTCGTCTGGTTGCTCATGGTTACACTCAAATAGAAGGGATTGACTTTGATGAAACATTTGCTCCTGTGGCAAGACTTGAATCCATTAGCATACTGCTTGCATATGCCAACCATCACAATATCCTTCTGTACCAAATGGATGTGAAGAGTGCCTTTCTCGATGGCAAGATTGAATAAGAAGTGTATGTCGCACAACCACCAGGCTTTGAAAATCCAAAACATCCTGATATGGTGTACAAGCTCAACAAGGCACTGTATGGCCTCAAACAAGCTCCTCGCGCTTGGTATGACACGCTCAAAGACTTCTTGAAGAGCAAAGGCTTCAAACCTGGTTCACTAGATCCAACACTCTTCACGAAGTCACATGATGGTGAACTGTTTGTGTGCCAATCTATGTGGATGACATTATCTTCGGCTGCACTGACAAGAGATATAGCGATGAGTTTGGGCACATGATGCAAGAGCAATATCAGATGTCCATGATGGGTGAGCTGAAGTTCTTCCTTGGTCTTCAAATCCGTCAGCAGAGAAATGGAATCTTCATATCTCAAGAGAAATACCTCAAAGAATGCCTGAATAAGTTTGGAATGCAGGACTGCAAAGGATACACGATGCCAATGCCAACCAAAAATCATCTGGGTCCTGACGACAATGGTAAAGAGTTTGATCAAAAGGTATACCGCTCCATGATTGGTTCCTTACTTTACTTATGTGCATCTAGGCCAGATATAATGCTTAGCGTTTGCATGTGTGCCCGATTCCAAGCGGCACCAAAGGAGTCGCGTCACCTAGCGGTGAAGCGAATTCTTCGATATTTGGCTTACACCCCAATGATAGGGTTATGGTATCCAAAGGGGTCAACATTTGATCTGATGGGGTATTCTAATGCTGATTATGCTTGTTGACAAGGTTGATCGGAAGTCCACCTCAGGAACATGTCATTTTCTCGGTCGATCACTTATCTGTTGGTCTTCAAAGAAGCAGAACTGTGTGTCACTCTCCACTGCTGAATCTGAATACATTGCTGCTGGATCATGCTGTGCTCAGCTTCTATGGATGAAGCAAACTCTCAAGGACTATGGCATCAACACGAAGAATGTGCCACACTTCTGTAACAATGAAAGTGCCATCAAGCTTTCCAAGAATCCAGTTCAGCACTCGAAGACAAAGCACATTCAGATCCGTCATCACTTTCTCAGAGATCATGTCAACAAGGAAGACATTGATATCATTCACGTCAACACTGAAGAGCAATTAGCTAATATCTTCACTAAGCCCTTGGATGAGAAAAGGTTTTGCAAGTTGTGGTGTGAGCTAAATATCTTAGAATCCTCGAATGTCCTGTGAATGGACACACATCCTAACGCTTATGCATGTTGACGACTTAGATGTGCAACACACGAAGTAACGTATATCTTCAATTAATGAAGACTTACCTTCTGAGTGTGAATACATTAATGTGAAATTTGACTTCGGAGCGCCACGATAATTGTGCGCCGTGTCTGGGTCTAATATTTCATGTAAGTGCATCTAGTGCCACCCCTAGTTGGTTTTGGAGTATTGACGACAAACCTGGTTGAGGGACTAATGTGTTTGTGAGAATTGTAGGATAACACAGGTAGTAGTCCCTCATTGATTCGGTTTACCTACCGGAGATGACCCCTAAAAATGTGTGAAGACATTGAAGACAATGGTGGTCTGTGAAGCTATTCACAGTGAAGTCTATGACATGAGAAGACATCACATGAAGACTATGGAGCGTGAAGTCTTAGTTGTTTTGTTGTTTCCTTTTCTTCTTTGTTGAGTCATAGGAACCACCACACTGTTAAGTGGGGTCCAAGTAAACAAAGTCAGAGTGATTAAAGTGATGCTCAACCAAATCCTATGTCTTCGAGCAAAGACAATGAGTGCAAATCTTATCCAGAGTCGGATAAGTCACCTTTACTTGTAGCCCAAGTCAAGCTGCCGCGTGTGTTTGAAATCTGACCGCTGGAACACGTGTCAGTTCCTTAGTGACCCAGGGTCATTTCGGACAAATCAGGTCGGGTTGCCTATTGGCTATAAATAGCCCACCCCTACACCATAAATTGGTGCTTGCTTAGAGTTAGTGCACGGCTTTTCTCATTTGAGAGCAACCCACCTCCGAACCCTTTGAGAGAGAATCCTTGCGAGGACAAAGCCCAAACCACCCAGAGCCCAAAGAGTGTTTGGCATCACTGAAGTATTTCTGTCCGCATGATCTGAATACTTGTTACACTTGAGCACTGTGAATCCTCCAGCCGGTTAGGCATCACGTTCTGTGCATCCAAGAGTCATTGTGGATTGCCGGTGAACAAAGTCTATGAAAGTTTGGAAGTCTACCTTGAAGACTTACCAGAGTGATTGGGCGAGGACTAAGTGTCCTTATCTCAAGGGGAATAAGGTGACGACGCGGTCTTTTGAGTTAAATCCCAGCTTCCCTAACCATACGTACAGTTGTCACAGCAACTGGAACTGGCTGAACAAATCGCTGTCCTCTCCAAGCTACTGGTTCTATCTCTTGCTTCTCTTTACTTACAGTTTGTCTTCGTGAAGTCATTGTCTGCTTGCATTATCTGTTTGACTTCACTGAGTGACTACTTGTTCTGATTGGCTTCATACTATCTTCCATCCTGATCCTTACTACCTAGCCGCTAATAGTCTTCGTGCTTTCACTTCATTGAATACTCAACTATGGCTTGCCTAGTGTAGTCTAACTTCCGCTACATATAAATAGGGTCATTTCTATTGTTTGTCTTCGAAACTTCCATGTTTTGAAGACTTCCATAAAAATCGCCTATACACCCTCCCTCTAGTCAATATCCAGCTCTTTCAATTGGTATCAGAGCAAGGTACTCCCTTGTTCTATGTGATTTGGTTTAACCACCCGGAGTTTTAGCTATGTCGACTGTAGGGATAATAAAAGTCTCTATTGCGTGCCCCATCTTCGATGGCACTGAATACCCCTACTGGAAGAATAAGATGCGCATGCATCTTGAAGCCATTGATGTCGATCTGTGGTATGTCGTCAAGAACATCGTTCCCAAGACCGATGAAGGTGTCACCCCTGCTGATGTTAAGAAGTTCGTTCAACTGGATTCTACTGCCAAGAACATCATCTGTGGTCATCTGGCCAAAGGACAGTATGGCCGTGTGAGTGCTCTGGAAACATCTAAGCTAGTCTAGGACTGGCTCTCCAAGGTCAACGAAGGCGTCTCAACTTAGAGAGGTCAAAGGATCAGTGTCCTTCGCAACCTCTTCAACCGCTTCAAGAGACACGACAATGAGAACGTCCAGCTCACATTTGATCGCCTCACTGATATCACAAATGGGTTCCAAGCACTCGGCGCCACTGAGATCACGAAGCATGAAATAGTCAAGACACTACTGAGATCACTTGACAGCTTGTTTGACACCCTAGCCCTGATGATTGAAGAACGCCCTGACTTCAAGAATCTCGATCTGTCTGACATATTTGAGAGGCTCAACACATATGAGTTTCAGCTATCTGAGAAACGAGATATCTATGGCCCCAACTATGGTCGAACTCGCGCTTTGAAGGCGAAGGTTGTTTCCTCATCTGAAGAAGAATCTGACTATAGTTCTGGTGATCCTGATGACATCGGAAAGGAGCTTTCTATGCTTGTGAAGAAGTTCCAAAAATTCACTAAGATGAAAGGCTTCAGAAAGTCTTCACAATCCAGCTCAGGAAATGATGAGGCTTCCACCCATGACCACAAGAAGAGAACATGCCACAAGTGCAAGAAACCTGGTCACTACATCTCTGAGTGTCCATAGTGGGACAATGAGAAGAAGAAGAAGAGCAAGGAATATGATTCTGATGACAAGAAGAAGAAGAAATCCTCAAAGTCTTCTTCCAAGTCTTCTTCGAAGTCTTCATCACACAAGAAGAGTTCATCTAGCAAGGCTCGTGATTTTGTTGGCAAGGAGATGGATTCAGAGGAGGAGTCTTCTTCTGAGGAGGCGGAGGTGGAGTCTGAGGAGGAGTCTGACTCTGGTGTTGCAAGTCTGGCTCTAGCTATGGCCTACGTTGCCAAGTCCATTTTCAGCACCGAAGACAATGGCTCCGTCACCAATGCTGATGACAATGACAAGGACGACTGTCGGTGTCAAAACCGGTGGATCTCGGGTAGGGGGTCCCGAACTGTGCGTCTAGGAGGATTGTAACAAGAGACGAGGGACACGATGTTTTTACCTAGGTTCGGGCCCTCTTGACGGAGGTAAAACCCTACGTCCTGCTTGATTAATATTGATGATGTGGGTTACAAGAGTAGATCTACCACGTGATCAAGGAGGCTAAACCCTAGAAGCTAGCCTATGGTATGATTGTTGTTCGTCCTATGGACTAAGGCCATCCGGTTTATATAGACACCGGAGAGGGCTAGGGTTACATAGAGTCGGTTACAAAGGTAGGAGATCTACATATCCGTATCGCCAAGCTTGCCTTCCACGCCAAGGAAAGTCCCATCCGGACACGGGACGAAGTCTTCAATCTTGTATCTTCATAGTCTTGAAGTCCGGCTGGTGATGATAGTTCGTCTATCCGGACACCCCCTAGTCCGGAACTCCCTCAGTAGCCCCCTGAACCAGGCTTCAATGACGACGAGTCCGGCGCGCATATTGTCTTCGGCATTGCAAGGCCGGTTCCTCCTCCGAATAATTTATAGAAGATTGTGAACACCTGGATAGTGTCCGGCTCTGCAAAAATAAATTCCACATACCACCGTAGAGAGAATAATATTACACAAGATCAATCTGCTGACGTATTCTGTGGCGTGACGTCACACCACTTCCAAGCCTTTACTCGAATTGTTTTTATTGTTCCACCTCAGCGCGTTTAGCGAGGCGGTTTCCTTGGCACGTCTTGTTGAAGCAGAGATCGTGTTCCCCTTATTCCGGGATTCCCATCAATACGGGCGTGGGTAACCCAACCGCGCCATTGATTGCGGCGCTTGGGGGATAAGCGAGTTTTATCAGGCCGGTGGGGACGCATGTTTCCGTCCGCCCATATAAGGAGATAAAGATCCAACCTTTTTACCTGCGCCTTCTTCCTCCTTGGCTTATCCATCTCTGTGAACTCGAGCTCCAGCGCCCAAGCCCTCACATCTCACCTCAACCTTCTCCAATCATGTCCGGAGCAGGAGGCAAGTGGATGGCCTCCTCCATCACGGAGGGGCAGATCCAGAAGCTGCGCAACGCCGGATACTTGTCCAGCGACATCGCGCACCGGCTCCCCATCGAGGGAGAGCTCATCCCCACCCCCAAGCCCCATGAGAGGGTAGTATTCCTTCCCCATTTCCTCCGCGGACTGGGCTTCCCTCCCCATCCCTTTGTCCGGGGGCTCATGTTCTACTACAGCCTGGATTTCCATGATCTGGCCCCGAATTTCATCCTCAACATCTCGGCATTTATCATCGTGTGCGAGGCCTTCCTCTGCATCCAGCCCCACTTCGGCTTGTGGCTCAAGACCTTCAGTGTCAAGCCGAAGGTTGTGAAGGGCAGCCAAGCGGAGTGCGGAGGCGCCATGGTGGGCAGGATGTCCCACGTTACGTGGCTGGAAGGCACTTTCATGGAAACCATCAAGGGGTGGCAATCGGGGTGGTTCTACATCACTGAGCCACGTGACCCCGAATGGGTAGCGGCCCCCAAATTCAGATCCGGCATCCCCACACGGCTCACCTCCTGGAAAGAGAGCGGCCAGATTTGGGGCGATTCGGAGGAGCTGACCGGACTCCAAGCCTGCGTCCAAAAGCTGGTGGACAAGAAGCTCAAGCTTGTCAACGTAGTCCAGGTCATGCTCATCCTCCAGATTCTCCCATGCCAACGACGGGGCTTCAATATGTGAGAGTTTGATCCGGCGCAGCACCAGACTTTGAATGGGCTCTTCGACACTATGTACGAAGAGGTCTGGAAGGTGTTGTTCAAAGGCGCCGAGGCTCCCGCATCCGCTACCGAAGATCGCGGATTCAGCTTGGAGCGTCCAGCTGATGAAGTAAGTTATTCTATCCTTTAAGGGATGCTTGTTTTCCATAGTTTGACTCTATGCAGGATCTAAACTCCCTTTCGTTTGACAGGACTGGCTGAAGAAGGCCGCACAGGCTATCTTTCTGGCCCCATTGCCAGAGGACCCAGCTGACGCCCGCCTAACAGGGCTGCTGGCTCCGGCACCCCACGTGGTGCCGGAGAAGAAGGCCAAGAAGAAGGCCACGGGGACTCGGAAGAGTTCCCATTTTCAGGTGCTATCGGATGATGAATCCGAGGCCGACTCCTCCCACCAGGGCGAGGAGGAGAAGAAGAAAGCCTCTCCCCCAGCGGGGGGAGGGAAGAAAAGGAAGGCCTCCCCAACAAGGGAGGCCGAAGGGTCCAAGAAGGGAAAAACTCTTCCCCCGGACTGTTCCGCCAACTACAGTGACGACGACGAGGACTGGCCTCCAAGGGCCAAGCCTCTGGCGAGATCGTAAGTATCCGGACTCCCGAATAACTTCAAGGTTTTCATTTTCCGCCACATTATGTCTTTCTAATGCCGCATACAACCCTGCAGTCCGCCTAAGGATGATCTCCCCACTTCGTCGAGCGGGTCCTTAGGGGCGTCGGATATGGATTCTCTTCCGACTGCCTCCACCCCCCGTGATGCGGACGATGCCGAGGCGGGATCCCAGGAAGGGACCCACCAGGAGGAGAGGGCCCCGGAGGTGTCGCGGGACAACCTCCCGGACTTTGCACCGGACTCAGCACCGAAACCCACAGTGGCTCCGGAGTCCGGCGGGCGACCCCTTCGTAAGAAGGGCAAGACTGCGACGCCGGCTGCCTCCGTCCAACCAGAGGTGCCGGATAATTTGCTGGAGGCGCTCAACGGCGCCTCCATCGAAGAGGAACACCGCACTGTTATGAGTGCGGTGATTCAGAAGGTTCAGCTCGCCAAGAGCGGGCTGTCCGAAGCCTGCAGTAGCCTTCTAACAGGCTTTGAGGTAAGAATTTCAATATATGTAAAATGGTACCACATAGACAATAGCCCCTGATGCTCGGTTCGGTGTTCAGAAAGAAAAGCCGGACTGAGGATCTTTAGAAAGATAAACGCAGGAGTCGTGAAAATATGTCAATATGGGATTGCAGGCTATGCTGCTGACCTCCGCCGCACTGACTGCAGAGGTCAATACATTGAAGGAAAACCTTGAGCGGTCCAAGAACGAGCTCGTCCGTGCCAAGAAGCAGCTCAAGGAAAAATAAGGTGAGTAATACCTTATGAAAATTGTACCTTACAGAAAAGGATTTAGTTGCAAGAAAAATGACAAGGATAACTTGGGTATTGCAGGGGCCACTAACGAGGTGGCGACCCTGAAAGAGGCGGTGGCCGCGGCCCAACTCAATGCGGCTGCGAAGCGCACCGAGCGAGAGAAACAGGAGGCGCGGGTGGCGGAGGTACAACAAGAGCTCCAGGATCTCGTGAAGAAACATGAGAGCCTAGAGCGTGACTCGAAGACTCGAGAGTCTGAGCTTGCAACGGCTCTTGAGAGTGCCAAAGCCGCTAAGGCCGAAGCCTACAAGGCCCTCCAGGAGATCGAGGCGGTAAAGAAAATAGCAGCGGGTAAGGCATTTTTCATGCAAAGTAAGCATGTGAGTGTTAATTACCTGTCGCTTACCCGAATTCGGAGCTCTCCAGGAGCGTTCGCAGATCTTCCTCGCAGCGTGTCCGATGCTGCTGCATTCTACCGGGCCGAGGAGGGGAGCTCGACGGAGAAGGTCTTCTGGTCTCAGTATGCTGAGGCCGGACATCCGGTGCCCCTTAGCGACCAGCTGAAACAGCTGGTCGAGCTCCACAAGGCGGCCGAACAGGCCATGAAGGGCCTCATAGTTCGACTGTGGCCGAAGGAGGCCATGCCTGGGAGCTACTTCGGCCTAGTGCGGCGGCTGGTGTATGCGTGCCCGTGGGTTGAAGTCATCAAGCATTCCGCTTGTATTGAAGGTGCCCGTCGGGCCCTTGCCCGCACAAAGGTGCACTGGGGAAAGATGGATGCCCAGAAGCTTGTGACGGACCCCCCACCAGAGGGCAAGGAGCATCGCACGCTCGAGATGTATTATAAGAGTGTGCTGAAGGGCGCCCGCACTATTGCGGGTGAGTGCTCCAAAGATGTAATATTTGAGTAGACTCGCATTTTGTTATCCTGTGCGCTGAAAACTTGGTTCATATGCGCTAAGCAACGCTTGTTAATTTAAAATATTTCCTTCTATGCGGCTGTTTATCAAATCTAAGGGATGGCAAGTCGTCGGCTTCAGCCCCCATGCCACGAGTGCTGGGGTGTTCGGGATAAACTCGAGCACTCTTGTTCCCATTTTTGGGTCCATGTAGGGAGGCGCTCGACACAGCGAACAAGGCAACCGGACTTATAATGCTTGAACACTCTCACTTAGCCATAGGATTCTATAATTTTAAATTTCGGCGAAGCCCCTAGTCTTCGGAAGGCCGAATTTGGGGCGCTATCCACGCCTTGGCCGGACAGTATCCGGCTCCTCGCTCTAAGTGGCATAAGTCTTTAAGGACTCGCAAAAAACCTCTCGAACAGCGACCGGCTCTCGCCTCATCATGACGGTCAGTTTTAGCTTTCTCCACTGAGGCGTT
This sequence comes from Triticum timopheevii, assembly GCA_963921465.1. NCBI lineage: Eukaryota > Viridiplantae > Streptophyta > Magnoliopsida > Poales > Poaceae > Triticum > Triticum timopheevii. The sequence continues at coordinate 73,421,493 of OY997268.1, read as the reverse complement.
AACCCAGCTCAACTGGGGCGCAATTGCAGTGGTTCTCCCAGTGCTACCTTAGCCGATATAACGGAACGTAAGGTACCAAAACATGGGAGCCGGGCAAACCCAACTATTGACCCAAGACATGATTCGGAGTCGATGCATATAGTGCTATAAGTTTGGGGTGCCGCACTTGTGAAAGTGTTCGGACTCATCACACCATAATGCGGGGAACATAAGCCCCTGGTGTGTATTAGCCGTACCAAAGTGTACGGATGCAATATGCCGTGGACGAACATATGTATGAGAAGTAAATGCAATTATAAGCAAAAAGGTGCTGCATTGTTTTATTCAATAAGTGCTGCTACGAATGCAAAACGATAAAAATAGTGTGATAAGCAAGGTATGGGACTGTTAAACATGTCCCCCTCCAGGGGTAGGCTGCAGATTGGTGTATAAAAATGCTCGTAACGGAGACCACCTGTATATTCGTTGTAGCCTTTATCCTTTCCTGGCTGTTGCATCGTGAGTTCGGCAGATCTGCTGCCGGACAGGGCCTCTGACAAACGGAGTCCTATGGGTAAAAAATAAAAGGTAAAAAGAAAAGAAAAAAGAACGACACACTTGAGAGCCCCTGGTGTGGTTGAGCCGCAGTCTGGGTTTATCGTGGTCGTGCCCCTCTCCCCATGCCCATGGTATCTTCAGAGCGTAATGGTGTACGCGAAGGACCTGCTTTGACGTTTCGCAGGAGCTGGGGTTGAGGCCGCACTGCTACGCGTGCTCGGAACGTGCCTGGTGGTCTTGTTGTAAGTTACTCCGGGCGCGCTTAGCTGTGTCCGGCCGCTTAACGGCCGGACTCGAGAATTGCCTTAAGAGCCTGCATTGCACTTCTACCGCGAGAGCCGCTGTATGTTCCTCCGTGCGGAGAGAACGTTCAGTGTTTCCGTTGACCGTGATGACTCCTCGAGGGCCTGGCATCTTGAGCTTGAGGTATGCGTAGTGCGGCACCGCGTTGAACTTTGCAAACGCAGTACGTCCGAGCAAGGCATGATAGCCGCTGCGGAACGGGACTATGTCGAAGATTAACTCCTCGCTTCGGAAGTTATCCGGGGATCCGAAGACCACTTCCAGTGTAATTGAGCCTGTACAATTGGCTTCTACACCTGGTATGATGCCTTTAAAGGTCGTTTTGGTAGGTTTAATCCTTGAGGGGTCTATGCCCATTTTGCACACTATATCCTGGTAAATCAGGTTCAGGCTGCTGCCGCCGTCCATCAGGACTCTGGTTAGGTGAAATCCATTGACGATTGGGTCTAAGACCAGTGCGGCGAATCCGCCGTGGCGGATGCTGGTGGGGTGGTCCCTTCGGTCAGAAGTGATCGGGCAGGAGGACCATGGATTGAACTTCGGGGCAACTGGCTCCATCGCGTAGACATCCCTGAGTGCACGCTTCCGCTTCCTTTTGGGTATGTGCGTTGCGTATATCATGTTCACCGTCCGCACCTGTGGGGGGAAACCCTTCTGTCCTCTATTGTTTGGCGGTTGGGTCTCGTCCTCGTCATCACTATGCAGCCCTTTGTCATTGTTTTCGGCAATTAACTTGCCTGCCTGCTTGAATACCCAACAGTCCCTGTTGGTATGGTTAGCTGGCTTCTCGAGGGTGCCGTGTATCTGGCACAAGCGGTCGAGTATTCAGTCCAAATTGGACGGACCCGGAGTAGTTCGTTTGAATGGCTTTTTCTGCTCACCGGGTTTAGAGCCTCTGAATCCGGCATTGACTGCCGTATCCTCACCATTGTCGCCGTTAATGCGGCGTTTGCTTTTCTTATGATGCTGCCTGCCATTTCGGTCCTTGAAATCCGGACTGCCAGAATTTTTGCTGAGGTTGTTGCTGCGTGCTAGCCAGCTGTCCTCACCCGCGCAGAAGCGGGTCATGAGTGATGTGAGGGCTGCCATGGATTTCGGCTTTTCCTGTCCCAGGTGCCGGGCAAGCCACTCGTCGCGGATGTTATGCTTGAAGGCCGCGAGTGCCTCCGCATCCGGACAGTCGATGATTTGGTTTTTCTTGGTTAGGAACCGTGTCCAGAATTGTCTGGCCGATTCGTCTGGCTGCTGAATTATGTGGCTTAGGTCATCAGCGTCTGGTGGTCGCACATAAGTGCCCTGGAAGTTATCGAGGAATGCGGCTTCCAGGTCCTCCCAACTCCCAATTAACTCTGCTGGCAAGCTGTTGAGCCAATGCCGGGCTGGTCCTTTAAGCTTGAGGGGGAGGTATTTGATGGCGTGAAGATCGTCACCGCGGGCCATGTGGATGTGAAGGAGATAATCTTCGATCCAAACCGCGGGGTCTGTTGTGCCATCATAAGATTCAATATTGACGGGTTTAAACCCTTCGGGGATTTGATGATCCATTACTTCATCTGTGAAGCATAGTGGGTGTGCGGCGCCTCTGTACTGGGCGATATCACGACGGAGCTCAAGGGAGCTTGGTCTATTTTGTTCGGCCCGGCCGGACTTACTCTGTCCGGCGCGACGCTTGTCATCACGTATCGTGGGACGCCCACGTGATCCATAGATCGATCTTGATTGTCTTGCCTTATCCTCCAATATATCTCGCAAGTCCGGAGTGTTCCCCTGTGGCCGTGTGCTTTTCGAGCGATGCCGGGGTACGGGTCTAGTGAAGGGCCTAGAGGCCTCTCTGTCGCGACCACAGGGTGGTCGGTCAGCCGTATTGTCTCCTGGTGATGCGGGTTCATAAGCCTCCTCCTCTAATCGGGGGAGCAGCTTGCGTTTAGGGTAGCTTTTGGAGGGGCGTTCGAGCTCATGCTCGTCGGCCGCGAGGACTTCAGTCCATCTGTCGGCTAGTAGATCCTGATCAGCTCTAAGCTGTTGCTGCTTTTTCTTGAGGCTATTCGCCGTGGCCATAAGCCTGCGTTTAAAACGCTCTTGTTCAACGGGATCCTCAGGCACGACGAATTCATCATTGTCGAGGCTCGCTTCGTCTCCGGAGGGAGGTGTATAATCCTCTGCCTCTTCTTCTGCCGCTCCTTCATAAGGGCTGGCGTCTCCGTCCTCCTGCGCTACATCTTGCTGGAGTGGCTTGTCTTCGGCACTATCCGGTGTATTATTGTCTCCGGTGCTAGAGTGTTCATTCTTGCTGTGGCGGGATTTAGAGCGGCGCCGCTGACGCTGGCGCTTGGGCTGCTTTTTGGAGGGGTCATCCTCCTCTGTTCCTTCGCCATTCCCATCTTTTGGGATATCCACCATGTATATGTCATATGATGAGGTGGCTGTCCAGTGCCCCGTAGGCGCTGGTTCTTGGTCGTCTCCGCCATCGTCGTCCATACCGTCGATGTCCTCGGAGTCGTAGTCTAGCATGTCGGTTAAATCGTCGACAGCGGCTACCAAGTGGGTGGTGGGTGGGCTTTGAATTTCTTCGTCGTCCGCATCCCAACCGTCCTGACCGCAGTCCGGCCAGGGCTCTCCTGATAACGAGAGATACTTTAGCGAACTCAAGATGTCGCTGAAAGGTGAGTGTTGAAAGATGTCCGCCGCGGTGAACTCCATGATCGGCGCCCAATAAGATTCGATCGGGGGGGGGAGGTTCGGAGTCCGGCGGGGAGTCCGGCACCTTGGAGTCACGAGCTTTATGAGGGACAAAGTCAGTGTTCGGCTCTATCGCCGTAGAGGTTGCAGCCCCCGAGGCGGTGTCTAGGCATCCATCCTCGATCTGCGGAGCTGGCTCCGAATTGAATATCGGAGTGGTTTTGAGTGTGGCCTCCAGGGTACTGTCTGGCGGCAGAGCTAAATCATGCCCGACGTGACAGTGCGGCACGCTCGTCTATGGCTTGAATCCATCGAAGATCAAGTCCCCGCGGATGTCAGCCGTGAAGTTCAAACTTCCAAATCTAACCTGACGGCCAACGGCGTAGCTTTCGATCTGCTCCAGTTGGCCAAGCGAATTGGCCCGCAATGCAAAGCTGCCGAATACGAAGATCTGTCCAGGGAGGAAGGTCTCACCCTGGACTACATCGTTGATGATGATCGAAGAAGCCATCGAGCCTATCGGTGACGACACAGAGGAACTCTCAATGAAAGCACCAATGTCGGTGTCAAAACCGGCAGATCTCGGGTAGGGGGTCCCGAACTGTGCGTCTAGGCGGATGGTAACAGGAGACGAGGGACACGATGTTTTTACCCAGGTTCGGGCCCTCTTGATGGAGGTAAACCCTACGTCTTGCTTGATTAATATTGATGATGTGGGTTACAAGAGTAGATCTACCACGAGATCAAGGAGGCTAAACTATAGAAGCTAGCCTATGGTATGATTGTTGTTCGTCCTATGGACTAAGGCCATCCGGTTTATATAGACACCGGAGAGGGATAGGGTTACACAGAGTCGGTTACAAAGGTAGGAGATCTACATATCCGTATCGCCAAGCTTGCCTTCCACGCCAAGGAAAGTCCCATCCGGACACAGGACGAAGTCTTCAATCTTGTATCTTCATAGTCTTGGAGTCCGGCCGATGATGATAGTTCGGCTATCCGGACACCCCCTTGTCCGGAACTCCCTCAACGATTCTGCTCCCACCTACTGCTTCATGGCACGTGGTGCCAAGGTAAAATCACGTGATGCTTACTTTCAAACATCAAGTGAAGATGACTCTGATTGTGAATCCAAATCTAGCTACAAAACACTTGCTAAATGCAACTGGACAACAGAAAGCTATGGAACATATTCAAAAACTGTTAGACGAAAGCGATGACCTGTTGGGCGTCGAAATGACTCGATCTCAGTCCTTAATTGAAGACATCAAAAATATTCATGTTAAGTACGAGGAACTTGAAAGTCGTCATGAAACGCTCTCAACAACTCATGAAAAGCTTTCCTACGATTATCTTCAAAGGAAGCAAGATCTTGAGAAATTGAGAATGATTCATGAAGATCTTCAAAAGGAGAACGAGTCACTTCGCGCTCAACAGATCAGTCCCGCTCAAGAAGGATTTGAACCACCATGTCTAAAATGCATTGAGCATGATAATGCTACCTCTGTTGCTGAATGTTCTACTGCTTCTACTGATGTAATATCTTCAACTGTTGATGTGGTAACTAACCCCTCTGCTGAGGATACCACTATTATTGCTGATGAAAATACTAGGTTGAAGATAATGCTTTAGACAGGGATGTACAAAAGTCTCAAAGGGCATCAGACATTATGTGATGTCCTCAAAAAGCAGATTCTGAACCAAAACCCTAGGAAAGAGGGTGTTGGGTTCGAGAGAAAAATGAAGGTTGATGGTTCTTACTGGAAGACTGAGCAGTACCCCAAAACCACATGGGTTGCTACAAAGGAACCTTCAGTGGATCTATCCACCTTATCTGGTTTCACTTGTGCCAATCCTATTATCATTGATGAATCCTTTGATGCAAACTATAAACTGTTTAGGAATCAGAATGGCAAAGTGTTTGCCAGGTATATTGGTACTAACTGTAGGAATGGGCCACCTATGAAGAAGATATGGGTAGCCAAAAGTTGACCTGAGAATCTTCCTGTGAATGCCATCATCACACCACCTGGGAAGAAGACAAACCATAGACCAAAGGCTTCATACAGATAGAGGACTCATCTGGGTCACCTTAACACCAATGTTTTGCAGGGAAATCATACTCAGACCCATGGATATGAGTGTGTTTCCTCAAACCACTATGTTCATAGAACAAAGAACTTTTCTGCTTATTCTTATGAGTATTATGCACCTCCTGCAGGGCTATTTGCTAGGGCTCCAAAGCCGAAGTTCTCAGATGCTGCACTTAGACTCATTGCTTCTAAGCCACCCATGAAAATGTGGGTGGTTAAGAAAACTTAACTCTCTTTTGCAGGGAAAGGTCTCCAGCCGAAAATCAAAGGCGTCCGATGCTTATGCTGGGGACCTTAAACATCTTGTAGGGCGCAAGATAAAATGCCCAAATGGTCTTACTATGTATTTCCTCCTGGAATTCCTTGACACTCATCCTATCTATCCAAACCAAGATCTGAACTTCTATGTTCCACTTGTTCGTCAAATGTTTATGCTTCACAATTCCCTTGGTGAAGCCTATCCCCCTAACTGCACTGTAGGGTATGACACCAAAGTCTTCAGAATGGATTATGGACAGTGGATGCACTAACCACATGACTGGCGATCGAAGTCTACTAATGGATTCAACACTACGTCCATCCGACAAGAGTCACATCACATTTGCTGACACTGGTAAAATCAAGGTATTGGGTCTAGGTAGAGTTGCAATATCAAGGGATTCACACATGGATAAAGTGATGCTTGTTGAATCCATTGGTTTCAACTTAATGTCTGTCTCAATGCTTTGTGACCTAAACATGATTGTGCTATTTGGAAAATATCGTTACCTTTTTCCAATGGAATCTGACAAGTCTCTAGTCTTTGAAGGGTATCAGAAAGATGCTCTGTATATGGTAGATTTCTCAGCAGGACCACAGATGGCCGTATGTCCTAGCAAAAGCTTCTGAATGCTGGCTTTGGCATCGAAGGCTAGGGCATGCTGGCATGAGGAACTTGCACACTCTCGCGAAGAAGAAACACGTTGTAGGCATCGAGGGCGTCAAGTTCAAGAAGGATCATCTGTGTGGTGCCTGCGAAGCTGGAAAGATGACTAGGGCCAAGCATCCCTCGAAGACAATCATGACTACATCTCAATCCTTCGAGCTGCTACCCATGGACTTATTTGGCCCTACTCACTACTCTACTCTCACTACCACTGCTTGCCTCTATGGCTTCTACATTGTTGATGATTATTCAAGATATACTTGGGTGCATATAATCCTCTACAAGAATGAACTGCAGGATGTCTTCAGACGCTTTGCCAATCGTGCCATGACGAACTATGGCGTCAAGATCAAGCATATCAGGAGTGACAATGGCATAGAGTTCAAGAACACCGGCCTCGACCTTTATTTGGATACTTGGGGCATCACTCATGAGTTCTCTGCTCATAACATACCTCAGCAGAATGGCATCATGGAGCGCAAGAACAGAACCCTTATCGAGATGGCTCGAACGATGCTTGATGAGTATAAGACCCCAAGGAAGTTCTGGCCTGAAGCCATTGATACTGCATGCCACCTCATCAACCGTGTTTATCTTCACAAGCTTCTGAAGAAGACATCCTATGAACTCCTAACTGGTAAGAAGCCAAATGTCAGTTACTTCAGAGTATTTGGTGCTAGGTGCTGGATCAAGGATCCACATCACACTTCAAAATTTGCACTAGAAGCACATGAAGGTTTTATGCTTGGTTATGGAAAGGATTCACATTCCTACAGAGTCTTCAACCTCTTTCACTATAAAGTGGTTGAGACTTTGGATGTGCGGTTCGATGAGACTAACGGCTCGCAAAGAGAGCACCTGCCGAATGTGCTAGATGATGTACCTCCTAGTGAATCAGTCAAGCAAATGGGAACTGGAGAGATCATCCCCTCTAAGGCTCAGACTGAAGAGGAACTTATCATTTATGCACCTAATCAACCTGAAGACAATGCTCATCCTGAAGACAACCCTCCAAATAATGACATTGATCAACAAGAGCAAAATCTTCGTCCAGTTCATCCTCGTGTTGCAGATGAAGTACAGATTGAGAAGATAATAGATAGCATCAATGCACCTGGTCCACTCACTCATTCAAGAGCAACACAGCTAGAAAATTTCTGTGGGCACTTTGCATTTGTCTCAATCTCTGAACCCAAGAAAGTTGCTGAAGCCTTCATGGAACCTGAATGGATTCAAGCTATGCAAGAAAAGCTTCAACAGTTCGAGCTAAACAATGTGTGGGAATTGGTAAAGCGTCCTGATCCTCGTAAGCACAATATCATTGGTACCAAATGGATATATCGCAACAAGCAAGATGAGCATGGTCAAGTTGTCAGAAACAAGGCTCGTCTCGTTGCTCAAGGATATACTCAAGTTGAAGGAATTGACTTCGATGAAACATTTGCTCCAGTGGCTAGGCTTGAAGCCATTCACATACTGCTAGCCTATGCAAATCATCACAACAACCTTCTATATCAAACAGATGTGAAGAGTACCTTTCTCAATGGAAATATTGAAGAAGAAGTATATGTTGCACAACCTACTGGCTTTGAAGATCCAAAACATCCTGATATGGTATACAAGATCAACAAGGCATTCTATGGCCTCAAACAAGCCCCTCGTGTGTGGTATGACACACTCAAAGACTTCCTGAAGAGCAAAGGCTTCAAACCTGGTTCACTAGATCCTACACTCTTCACGAAGACATATGATGGTGAACTGCATGTGTGCCAAATCTATGTGGATGACATTATCTTCGGCTGCACTGACAAGAAATATAGTGATGAGTTTGGTCACATCATGCAAGAACAATATCAGATGTCCATGATGGGCGAGCTGAGGTTCTTCCTGGGTCTCCAAATCTGTGAGCAATGCAACAGCATCTTCATATCTCAAGAAAAATACCTCAAAGATTGCCTAAAGAAGTTTGGAATGCAAGACTACAAAGGATACACGACGCCAATGCCAACCAAAAGTCATCTGAGTCCCGACGCCAATGGTAAAGAGTTCGATCAAAAGGTATATCGCTCCAAGATTGGTTCTTTACTTCATTTATGTGCATCTAGGCCAGATATAATGCTTAGTGTTTGCATGTGTGCCCGATTCCAAGCGGCACCAAAGGAATCGCATCACTTAGTTGTGAAGCGAATTCTTCGATATTTGGCTTACACCCCAACACTAGGATTATGGTATCCAAAGGGCTCAGAGTTTGATATAGTTGGATTATCAGATGCTGATTATGCTGGTGACAAGGTTGATCGCAAGTCCACATCAGGCACATGTCACTTTCTGGGACGATCACTTGTCTGTTGGTCTTCAAAGAAGTAGAGCTGTGTATCTCTCTCCACTACTGAATCTGAATACATTGTTGCTGGATCTTGCTGTGCTCAGCTTCTCTAGATGAAGCAAACTCTCAAGGACTATGGTGTTCATCTGAAGCATGTGTGATGTCTACTACACAACCTTCTTCTTGTAGACGTTGTTGGGCCTCCAAGTGCAGAGGTTTGTAGGACAGTGGCAAATTTCCCTCAAGTGGATGACCTAAGGTTTATCAATCCGTGGGAGGCGTAGGATGAAGATGGTCTCTCTCAAACAACCCTGCAACCAAATAACAAAGAGTCTCTTGTGTCCCCAACACACCCAACACAATGGCAAATTGTATAGGCGCACTAGTTCAGCGAAGAGATGATGATACAAGTGCAATATGGATGATAGATATAGTTTTTGTAATCTGAAAATATAAAAACAGCAAGGTAACTAATGATAAAAGTGAGCGCAAACGGTATTGCAATGGTAGGAAACAAGGCCTAAGGTTCATACTTTCACTAGTGCAAGTTCTCTCAACAATAATAACATACTTGGATCATATAACTATCCCTAAACATGCAACAAAGAGGCACTCCAAAGCCACTAATAGCGGAGAACAAACGAAGAGATTATGGTAGGGTACGAAACCACCTATAAGTTATCGTTTGTGTTCTATCTATTCAAGAGTCCGTAGTAAAATAACATGAAGCTATCTTTTCCGTTCAATCTATCATAGAGTTCATACTATAATAACACCTTAAGACACAAATCAACCAAAACCCTAATGTCACCTAGATACTCCATTGTCACCTCAAGTATCCGTGGGCATGATTATACGATATGCATCACACAATCTCAGATTCTTCTATTCAACCAACACAAAGTACTTCAAAGAGTGCCCCAAAGTTTCTACTGGAGAGTCAAGACGAAAACGTGTGCCAACCCCTATGCATAGGTTCATGGGCGGAACCCGCAAGTTGATCACCAAAACATACATCAAGTGGATCACGTGATATCCCATTGTCACCACAGATAAGCACGGCAAGACATACATCAAGTGTTCTCAAATCCTTAAAGACTCAATCTGATAAGATAACTTCAAGAGGAAAACTCAATTCATCACAAGAGAGTAAAGGGGGAGAAACATCATAAGGTCCAACTATAATAGCAAAGCTCGCGATACATCAAGATCGTGCCATAGAGAGAACTTGAGAGAGAGAGAGAGAGAGAGAGAGAGAGAGATCAAACACATAGCTACTGGTACATACCCTCAGCCCCGAATGTGAACTACTCCCTCCTCATCATGGAGAGCGCCGGGATGATGAAGATGGCCACCGGTGAGGGATTCCCCCTCCGGTAGGGTGCTGGAACGGGCTCCCGAGAGGTTTTTGGTGGCTATAGAGGCTTGCGGCGGCGGACCTCCCGATCTATCTTGATATTCGATGGTTTTAGGGTATGTGGACTTATATAGGCGAAAGAAGTCGGTCGGGGGAGCCTCGAGGGGCCCACGAGAGGGGAGGGCGCGCCCAGGGGGTGGGCGCTATGCCGTCCCTTTCCTTATAAATACACATCACATCACGGTCAAAATCCTTCCCCCACCTCGCCACCTCGCACAAACCCTAGTGCCACCGATAGCTCTCGATGATGCCGGCGACGAAGTGCTTAGCTGCCGCAACCTCACCGACGCCGTCCTCACGCCGGCCACGGACCTCGTCTTCTTCGCCGCCGCCGTAGGTGTCTTTCATCGCGAAGTTAGGGCATAGGAGATTGAACTGCTCGGCCTCCTACTCCATTCCGTCTAGCAGTTCTTCGTGTGGTAATTAAAACTCACTTTTTTACTGTCTTTTTGATCTGATAGACTCATCGTTCTCCACCAAAAGCTGTTTCTATGTCTATTTGATGAATCTATCCTGTTCTGCATCTCATATCATGCTTAGTATACTCACTTATGCTTCACAACAAGTTAGATTCCTCACTTGTACCTATTCTTGGATTCGTACAAATCTAGAACCAACTCTCACCAAATAAGTGAATGTCTTCGCGCTATGAGATCAATGTCTTCAAACTGATTTATCTTCAAAAATCTTCTGAGAATGCATATGACCTCTTCCCCTTCCTCGCATCTCTAATGTTGTCATAGGTACATGTCCGTGGGAGAATCCCTTGGTTCTCATAGTCTTCATTTGCAGAATTCTTACAGTGTCACATCAATTCACCTAAAGCCAGTTCTTGTCTGACCAGCAGATGGAAGCCTCTGCAAGTTCTGAAGCCATTCAGTTTAAGCTTCATGGCAACAGATAAGTCAGCTAGAAAGGGCGGCAGACAGCACCGTGGGAATACATCCAAAGATTTGCCACCAGATCTGCATGAACTGTACAAGACAGACCCTGAAGAAACTTATGGTGAACGCAAAACTCGAATCCAATGGATTCGAAGATATTGGGCTGAAGAGTGGTACAAGTACAGATTTGTCACGACTGAGTATGCTGAGAAGAATGCCATCAAACAACCCTGGGGAGATATATTATACAAAAATCTTCAACCATAGTCCCTGTCAGAAGCTATTGATCAAGGCTTATATCCATGCATGGTTCATGGACCACAACCAGAGAATGCTGACCCATCTTCTCTGCTATGGTGTCGTGAAGACAATCTGTTCAAGCGTAACTTCAAGTTTGCCAAAGATTCTGATGTGAAGAACAAGAAGGCATTTGGACTTGACTTCAACCCCGGTCCATCTGCTCCTCGGGATGATGGCACCCGTGAAGCAAATGAAAACAGAATCGGCCCCTTCTACAACCTCGAAGGACTCATCACTCACATTGCAGTCCAAGGTGCTAATGTGGATCACTCAGCTGATGTCGCAAATTCTGATGAAGCGCCAGCTCCTCCTAAGCCACAGAAGCAGGAGAAAACAAAGGCTTCAAAACCCTCTGCTGAACCAAAAGGTTCACATGTGAAGCCACTGACCACTGTTCCTCCTGCACCAAGCACTAATTCTGAAGATCTATCTCGAGTCTCCAAGAAGAAAGAGAAGCCCCAGAAAAAAATTGTCAAGAGTTCTGGTCAAGCACTGACCCCAGCTGCTGTGCTGCGAAACATGAATGAAGCTGTTGATCTGTCAACTGACGATGAGTGTGGTGATGATGCCCTTGAGCAGCTAATTAAGAGCAAACAAGAGGTGAAGATCTTCAATGATCTGCCCCTTTTCGATGTGGGCATCCTAAACAATTTCATTGATGAGTGGTTTGACAACCCAAGCCTCAGTTTTGATGATCTTCAGCTCCCAATTGGCATCAGCATCGCCTTCCAAGGCGCCATTGCTCCTGAGCTGGCTCTGGCTCAGAAAATTGTTGAACTGAAGAACAAAATTGACTATGAGAAAGCCCAGTTCAAGAAGCACATGGCCAAGCTTAGTGTGGCTGATGTTCAAAACTTCAAGATGATGTTGCATGACCTCAATGAGGCATTTCATAAGGAACGTGAAGAGGCCAAAGGTTCATGCGAGCATATGAAAAACCTCGCTGCCAAATGTGTTCAAGCTTACAATGAAGCTGAAAAGCGCAAGGCACTTGGGCGTCCTGGCATAGACCCCAAGATGGTTGCCAAAAAGAAGAAGCCTGTTGTGGCACAAGCTGAAGCATCAGGGCGGGAAGCACCTCGCATTGTCTTCCCTGCCAGCATGACAGGCTCGAAGCCTAAGGTCCCCACAGCGGCTTCAGAACTAAAGAAAACAAGGGCAGCTGAAGCCGAAGCCAGAAAGCACAAGTCCAAGAACACCACTGACGATGCTCCACCAACCAAGAAGAGAAAGACAAAGAAGAAAGATCGGGCTGCTCCCATAGAGCACCTTGTTGTCGAGCCCAACTCTTTTGCTCGTCCGGCATCCGAAAAACAAGAGTGCCAGTTAATAATTCACGAGCCTGCTTCCACAGAGGCTCCTGAAGTTGAAGAAGTTCCTGCTGTTGATCCTATCACAGCTGAAGACATTGGTCCCCAAGACAATGTAAATGATGATGAAGTCCTTCCTCAGATCGAGCGCCAAATGGTATCATCGCCTGTTCTCACAAACAGCGAAATCATCAGCATTGGTCGTCCCTTGACGCCAATTGCTCAGGATGCATCATGGGCTGATCGCCCCCAACCAGAAACTCCAAGTCGAAGCTCACCAAGTACTCCCCCACCTCAAGTCACCAATCTGGTACTTGATGATGACGACTATGTGGTCTAGCCAACTCCCTCTCCAAAAGTGTCGCCCGCATTTCATAGGCTTCGCAAAGGACCAAGGCCACAAGTCGCTCCATCGAGCGTTCCAGAAGGTGAAGTGCAACCCAACTCAGTAGCGCGACAAGTGTTTCCTGAAGCCACTCCTACTGTGAACGTCTCTGAATCTGAAGCCACAACCGCTGAAGATACACCGGCTACAACAGGCACAGAACCACAAGAAACCCGTGAAGAAGAAGAAGAACGTGTTGCCACACCCCCTACCAACCAAGAAGATGTTCTCGAAGAGAATGTGTCGGACCCTCCAGCTACTCAAGAGGAGGCTGAAAATATTGAGGCGGCCACAAACAACACTACTGAAGCTAATGACATTGTCATGGTTGAAGCTAATGTGGCACCTACAATGAACACGGTTTTGAAGCCAATGACGCACCTGCCACCAATGTGCAGCCTGAAGCCCTTGTCAATGCCACTTCTCCTCTACCGCCTCCAAGGCCACACACCATTGAGCAAGCATTTTATCAAGGTGAGTTTGTCACTGTCAGATGGCCCATTCTGGTTCCTCCACCTGCTGCAGGACCACAATTTGATTATCATGTGGAGCATAGGCCTCAAATCCAGAAGCCAAAACCGAGGCTGCCAAGGTTTCCAGGTCCCGCATCTGCACCAGGATCATTCAACGCTAATGGGATTCATAGCACACAACACCTTCTTTGATAGCGCCAAGAACCCATATTCCAAGCCAAGAATATCATCTGATTGGTTCTGGAGTTATCAAGAGCGCAGTTACTATTCATGCATACTATACAATCAGGGGTGCATCTTTCCCTATATGCGTCTAGACTGTGAAGCCATTGCGGGACTTTCCTGCTTAGAAGAAGCCCTCGACTGTTTCAGAGATGAAGGTCTTCTATAGTTTGTCATTGATAAAGAAAATTGGAATGAAGAACTTCTACTGCAATTCTATGCAACTCTTCACATTCGCGGCTACAACAAGGATCCGAAGACATGGGTCCTTGAGTGGATGACAGGCAATGTACATCATGAAGCCAAAGCTCTTGACATCATTGAGCTTACTGGCCTGCCCACCCCAGGTGAACTCTATGATCCTGGTTGTCAGCTTCACCGCAATGCTTTGGAGAGCATCTTTCAGAAGCCTGAGCCCAATATGAGCCAAATGCTGAGCATGATGAAGCCACTGCCACAAGATGCTGAATATCCAAAGGAATTCTTTGTTGAAGACCTAGAATATCTGCCCTGCACAATCTATCATATTATAAGGCAAACTCTATGGCCCATCAAAGGACATTCTTCTTCAGCAAAGCTTGAAGGCTCAGTGAAGACATTGGTTTTCTATATACTCAATGGCATCATCTTCAATGCTCAAGACTTCTTCATCAGGCAATTCGCTGCATCTGGCTGTAATTTATTTGGACTGAAGTTTTATGCTCCATGGGTTATGCGCCTCATCAAGCTTCATTCTGCTACCAACTATCAGCCGTCTGCGCGCAACCATCTGATATTCTTGCCACAGGTTGATATGTCTGTCGAGGCCATATACCCAGAGCCTGCCAAGGAGCCAATTTATCTTCACAACACCGATCACCAAAGCTTCACTCAGCCCATTGAAGGAGTTCTTGCCGCAACTCGTGCTTATCCTCTGGCTGGACGTACACGTGCACCTCATCGTGCCTATACTGAAGCCACTGAAAGCACAATTGCTCAAAGGCCTCGGAAGAGATCTCGTGTTCTCAATAACCGAGAGCTTCTCGTCGCCCTGCATCAAAAATAGGATAAGCATCATAACTGGCTAAAGCGTCAGATGCAAAGCCTCTTGGTGGATGTTAATCACATTCGAAATCTTGCCACCAAGAATGTGTTTGTCGCTCATGAAACCTGTCGGAGGTCATGGAAGAGTCTGACATTGCTCAGTGCTGAAGTTGATCTTCAAGACGATGGCTTCACAGAGAGATTCAAGTTTCATACCACTCCTCCCAGGAACGTTGTCTTGCGTCGGACTCCATCACTTTAAGATTCTGAATACTCCTCCTCCGCGGCAACTGTTCATGCCAGAGTCCTTGATGACGACGATGATGCTACCCCACCACCTCTAATAACTTCGGCGCGTATCAACACTGCACCAAGTTCATCTGCACCACCGAACCTCAACATCGACCTTGCTGCTTCACCTACTCCTCATGGAAACGAGTAGAGGCTCTATGTCTTCAAACCTTTTTGGTCCTTACTGACAAAAGGGGGAGAAGCATATGAGTTGATAGTCTGCAAGCGGGTCCATATGGGTGGTTGCTATACTTTTGCCAAGTGCTTACCACTCTCTCTTCTGAAACATTTGGTTCTTTGAGTTGTAACACTTAAAATTGATGGTCGTCTGCTACTTTTTCTGCTATTCTATAATGCGATGATAAATTCCGCATGTGCGATAATAAATCCCGCATGAAGTCATCTTGTAAATGTCCATTTTTCATTATGCATGTCATTATCCTAGTTATATCTTTTCATGCATGATGTATTGTCTTCATAAGTTGAAGAGGATCTCCACAAGGACAACCTGCCATGTGCATTTGCATTCCAAAGCAAAACCTTCATATGCACATCTTCAGGGGGAGCCTTTTGCCACTTACGAAGACAATATCTTAATCTTTTATAATTTCACATAATTTTATCCCCGTTGAAAACTTCAACCAGTTTGTCATCAATCACCAAAAAGGGGGATATTGTAAGTGCATCTAGTGCCACCCCTAGTTGGCTTTGTAGTATTGACGACAAACCTGGTTGAGGGACTAATGTGTTTGTGAGAATTGCAGGGTAACACAGGTAGTAGTCCCTCATTGATTCGGTTTACCTAATAGAGATGACCACTGAAATGTGTGAAGACATTGAAGACAATGGTGGTCTGTGAAGCTATTCAGAGTGAAGTCTATGACATGAGAAGACATCGCATGAAGACTATGGAGCGCGAAGTCTTAGTTGTTTCGTTGTTTCCTTTTCTTCTTTGCCGAGTCATAGGAACCACCGCACTATTAAGTGGGGTCCAAGTGAACAAAGTCAGAGTGACTAAAGTCACGCTCAATCAAATCCTATGTCTTTGAGCGAAGAGAATGAGTGCAAATCTTATCCAGAGTCGGATAAGTCAGCTTTACTTCTAGCCCAAGTCAAGCTGCCGCGTGTGTTTGAAATCTGACGATTGGAACACGTGTCAGTTCCTTAGTGACCCACGGTCATTTCGGACAAATCAGGTCGGATTGCCTAGTGGCTATAAATAGCCCACCCCCTACACCATAAATTGGTGGCTGCTCAGAGTTAGTGCACGACTTTCTCGTTTGAGAGCAACCCACCTCCGAACCCTTTGAGAGAGAATCCTTGCAAGGACAAAGCACAAAACACCCAGAGCCAAAGAGTGTTAGGCATCACTGAAGTCTTTCTGTCCGTGTGATCTGAAGACTTGTTACACTTGAGGACTGTGAATCCTCCAGCCGGTTAGGCGTCGCATTCTGAGCATCCAAGAGTCATTGTGGATTGCCGGTGAACGAAGTCTGTGAAGGTTTGGAAGTCTCCCTTGAAGACTTACCAGAGTGATTGGGCGAGGACTAAGTGTTCTTAGCTCAAGGGGAATAAGGTGAAGACGCGGTCTTCTGAGTTAAATCTCAGCCTCCCTAACCAGACGTACAACTATCAAAGCAACTGGAACTGGTCCAACAAACCCCTTGTCCTCTCCGAGCAACTGGTTCTATCCTACCTCTCTCGCCTTACTTATAGTTTGTCTTCGTGAAGTGTTTGCCTACTTGCCTTATCTGTTTGACTTCATCGTGTGAAGACTGTTGTTTGTTTGGCTTCATACTATCTTCCATCCTGATCCAATCTACCTAGCTACTTATAGTCTTCGTGCTTTCACTTCATTACTTACTTGACTATGGGTTGTCTAGTGTAGTCTACCTTCCGCTGCATATCAATAGGGTCATTTCTATCATTTGTCTTCGAAACACTCATGTATTGAAGACTTTCATAAAAATTGCCTATTCACCCCCCCCTCTAGTCGAATACTAGCACTTTCACGCGTCCAAAAACACATCGAATGTGGGCATCCCCAAAAATGATGGTAGTTGGTTTCTTCGCGCCCACAATCCGCACAGAACACACCTGCCTTGATTCGTCGTCGAAGTAATTCTGCTCCCGTAGCAAGCCCGTTTTTCATCAAACGCCACATGTGGATTTTTGCTTTCCCCGGGGCCGATGTATCCCACATAGACAGCCAGCCCCGGTGAGTTAGAACAGCCGAGGATGGCCCCGGTCTTCCTTGTTTTGCTGCATTCAAAGCCATCCGCAGATGGTAGGCTGATTTCACGGTGAAGTCACCATTTTTTGTAAAGTTCCATGCCATATAATCTTGGCAGCCCGGGCCTCCAACAGAGATCTGTTTTATATCGTTGGCATCATCCACAGAAAACATCGCTTGGATCTTCGTATCATCCCATGTGGCACCGGTGTTGTCCAGTCGGTCAGCGGCCTTCAGCACGCCCTGGACAAAGACTGCACCCAGTGGCAGCAGACTCCCCTGACGTGGGATCCATGGATCATTATGAATATTCACCCCCGAGCCATCCCCAATACGCCAAATGATACCCTCCCTCAATAGGTCTCTCCCATGTAGTATGCTCCTGAAAGTATAGGATCCACCCGATGGGCATGTGGCACTCATGATGGAGCTATCACTAAAATAACGGGCCTGAAGAACCCTAGCACAAAGAGACATCGGCGCCTGCAATATCCTCCATGCCTGTTTTGCCAATAAAGCTTGGTTGAAAGCTTCTGGGTCACGAAACCCCATGCCACCTGTACGTTTGGATTAACACATCTTGTCCCATGCAATCCAATGCACTTTCCTCTCACCATTCATTGCACCCCACCAGAATTTGAAGAGATTGATGGCAGGTTCCGGCACATCTTCTTCGAGAGGTGAAAACAACTCATAGTCAGAGTAGGTGTAGCCTGAAGGACCCATTTCACAAGTACTTCCTGAGCCTTCTTCGATAAGCCCTGCCCTTTCCAACCCGTTACCTTTCCTTTAGAGCATTTCATAACATCACTGAACGTGCCATCCTTAGATCTCCCTACCACCGTTGGTAATCCCAGATATCTCTCGCTAAGGGCTTCTTGTTCAATCCCTATGGCCTGTTTGAGAACATTCTTTTGTTGCTGTGCACATCCTTTCCCGAAGAAGATGGACGACTTTTGGAGATTCACTTTTTGCCCAGATGATGCCTCATATCTACCCAAGATGCCCTTTAGAACCTGGGAATTTTCTGGCCTACCCTGCAGGAACACAATACTATCATCTGCAAACAAAAGATGCGTGACTTGGGGGCCAGTGCTCCTCAAAACCAACACCTTTGATGCCTCCTTCAGCTTGTGCCTTCCTCAACATCACTGAAAATCCTTCAACACAAAATAAAAACAGATACGGAGAAAGGGGGTCTCCTTGACTGAGACCTCGTGAGGGAACAAAAACCCTATAGAGTCCCCATTTTATTTCACATTAAACCTCGCAGAGGTGACACACCTCATCACCATCATGATCCAGCCTTCCGTGAAAACGAGCTTGGCTAGCATTTGTTCAAGAAACATCCATTCAACTCTGTCATGCGCCTTGGTCATGTCCAATTTTACTGCACACAAAGGTTTCTTTCGTTTTCATGTTCTTATCGCATGCACACATTCATACGCTACAAGCACATTATCCGTGATGATCCTCCCTGGAACAAAAGCACTTTGTTCGTCAGATATTAGTACTGGGAGGATTACCTTCAGCCGGTTCGCAAGCACCTTTGCAAAAATCTTGTACAGCACGTTACACAAACTGATAGGTCGGAATTGGGAAAGCAACTCAGGTGAGTTAAATTTCAGTATCATCAGTATCGTGGTAGCATTGAAAGAGTCCGGTGCTGCAACACCCTGAAGAAAATCCCGGACCGCTCAGCAAACATCAACTCGTACCAACGGCCAGTGCCACTGGTAGAATAACGCAGGCAGGCCGTCTGGCCCTGGAGCCTTCGTTAGCCCCATTTGAAAAAGTGCACACTCAATCTCCTCGTCTATCACCCTAGATGTAAGCTTGTCATTCGTTTCATCTGTCACAGCTGAGTTTATGTTCTCCATGAACTCGTGGATGCCCATCGAACCTTCTGACGTAAAAAGTTTCTCATAGAACCCCTTCGCCATCTCCCTCATCTCTTCGTCTACCATGCACCGCGAGCCATCCTCTCTTCTTAGGGCCCAAATGGTGTTTTTCCTTCTCCCGTGCGACGCCCAACCCTGGAAGTACTTGGTATTCTGGTCACCGGCCTTGAGCCAGTTAACTCGCGATCATTGCCTATAATAGAGTTCCTCCCCAGCATAGATTTCTTTTAGCTGGCCCTCAAGATCGCGTACCTCCAGTGAGGAACCCGACCCTAGCGCCTTCTTCTTTCCCTTTTCAAGCTACAATTTGAGCTTTGAAATCTGTTTTCTGATAGACCCAAAAACAGCCCTACTCCATCTTTGCATGTCTCCCGAAACTTGATGAATCTTGTGCCAGACCGCAGCAATGCCCTCGGCCCAAGTAGTTGTTGTAGTCCATGCCTCGGAGATCATTCTCTCGTAATCATCGTGCTTAGTCCAAGCTTATTCAAATATGAAAACACAACTCCCCCTTTGCCTTTGTCTCGGAGTCATCTCCAACACATGCACTAGGAGGGCCAGATGATCGGATTCCTCTGTGATGAGATGCTCAACATAAGTCTCTGGGAACATCTCCAGAAAGGAGTCAGTACATGTAGCATGATCAAGCTGGACCTGCACATTTGCCTCTCCATCTCTCCTATTATCCCATGTAGATCTATATCCAGAGAAGCCCAAGTCAGCTAGGCCACATTCCGCCAAGCAATATCTGAATGCCTCCATTTGCGTAAAACTCCGCTTATTTCCCCCTTGTTGATCGGATTGGAACATGGGCTCGTTGAAGTCTCCCACACAGAGCCAAGGGAGATTGTCCTGTATCCGTAAGTACCTCAAAGCATCCCATGACTTCTTCCTCTTTTCGGTCTCAGGTTCCCCGTAGAATCCAGTGATCCTAAGAGTTTTTCCTCCACCACCAATTCCGCATCCAAAAAGTATTGGCACCATGGCCTAATAGTTACTTGCACATGTTCTCTCCACCACAACGCAAGACCACCACTTCTACCCACCCAGCTGATACGTTCTTTTTGCATCATGCTTTGTTATTGATATTTATTGCATTAGGGGCTGTTATTACACATCATGTCACAATACTTATGCCTTTTTTCTCTTATTTTACAAGGTTTACATGAAGAGGGAGAATGCCGGCAGCTGTAATTCTAGGATGGAAAAGGAGAAAATATTAGAGACCTATTCTACACAACTCCAAAAGTCATGAAACTCCATGGAAGTTATTTTTGGAATTAATAAAAAATATTGAGCGAAGAAAATACCAGAGGGGGGGCCACCCACCATCCACGAGGGTGGGGACACACCATATCCCCCTGGGTGCGCCCCCTGCCTCATGGGCCCCCTGGGGAAGGCATTGGGAAGTAATAAGTAGATGATGGGTTGCTAGAGTGACAGAAGCTTAAGCCCTAGTTTATGAGTTGCTTCGTAAGGGGCTGATTTGGATCCATATGTTTCATGCTATGGTTAGGTTTACCTTAATACTTCTTTTGTAGTTGAGGATGCTTGCAATAGGGGTTAATCATAAGTGGCATGCTTGTCCAAGAAAGGGCAGTACCCAAGCACCGGTCCACCCACACACCAAATTATCAAAGTAACGAACGTGAATCATATGAGCGTGATGAAAACTAGCTTGACGATAATTCCCATGTGTCCTCGGGAGCGCTTTTCTCTATATAAGAGTTTGTCCAGGCTTGTTCTTTGCTACAAAAAGGATTGGGACACCTTGCTGCACCTTGTTTACTTTTATTGCTTGTTACCCGTTACAAATTACCTTATCACAAAACTATCTGTTACCAATAATTTCAGTGCTTGCAGAGAATACCTTACTAAAAACTGCTTGTCATTTCCTTCTGCTCCTCGTTGGGTTCGATACTCTTACTTATCGAAAGGACTACGATAGATCCCCTAAACTTGTGGGTCATCAACACTCTTTTCTGGCGCCGTTGCCGGGGAGTGAAGCACCTTTGGTAAGTGGAACTTGGTAAGGAAAAATTTATATAGTGTGCTGAAATTTACTGTCACTTGTTACTATGGAAAGTAACCCTTTGAGGGGTTTGTTCGGGGTATCTTCACCCCGACCAGTAGAGCAAAGAGTTTCTCCTCAACCTACTGAACCTACTGAAAATGTTTACTTTGAAATTCCTTCGGGTATGGTAGAGAAACTGCTAGCTAATCCTTTTACAGGAGATGGAACATTGCATCCCGATTTGCACCTAATATATGTGGATGAAGTTTGTGGATTATTTAAACTTGCAGGTATGCCCAAGGATGTTATCAAGAAGAAGGTATTCCCTTTATCTTTTAATGTAAAGGCATTGACATGGTTTAGGCTATGTGATGATACGGGATCATGGAACTACAACCGATTGAAATTGGAATTTCATCAGAAGTTTTATCCTATGCATCTTATTCATCCTGATCAAAATTATATATATAATTTTTGGCCTCGCGAAGGAGAAAGCATCTCTCAAGCTTGGGGGAGGCTTAAGTCAATGTTATATTCATGCCCCAATCATGAGCTCTCAAGAGAAATTATTATTCAAAAAATTTATGCTCGGCTTTGTCTCAACAATCGCTCCATGCTCGATACTTCTTATGCTGGTTCTTTTATTATGAAGACTATTGAATTCAGATGGGATTTATTGGAAAGAATAAATGCAACTCTGAAAATTGGGATCTTGATGAAGGTAAGGAGTCAGGTATAACACCTAAGTTTGATTGTGTTAAATCTTTTATGGATACCGATGCTTTTCGTGAATTTAGCACTAAATATGGACTTGACTCTAAGATAGTAGCTTCTTTCTGTGAATCATTTGCTACTCATGTTGAACTCCCTAAGGAGAAGTGGTTGAAATATAATCCTCCCATTGAAGTAAAAGTAGTTGCACCTATTAAAGTTGAAGAAAAGACTATCACTTATAATGATCCTATTGTTCCTACTACCTATATTGAGAAACCACCTTTCCCTGTTAGGATAAAGGATCATGCTAAAGCTTCAACTGTGGTTCGTAAGAGTAATACTAGAACACCTACACCACCTGAGAAAATTAAAGTTGAACCTAGTATTGCTATGGTTAAAGATCTCTTGGCTGATAATATTGATGGGCATGTTATTTACTTCTATGATGAAGCTGCTAGAATTGCTAGACCCGATACTAAAAATAAACATAGACCTGTTGTAGGCATGCCTGTTATTTCTATTAAAATAGGAGATCATTGTTATCATGGCTTATGTGATAAGGGTGCTAGTGCAAGTGCAATACCTCATTCCTTATACAAAGAAATTATGCATGATATTGCACCTGCTGAGATAGAAGAAATTGATGTTACAGTTAAGCTTGCCAATAGAGATACTATTTCACCAATTGGGATTGTTAGAGATGTTGAAGTCTTGTGTGGGAAAGTTAAATATCCTGCTGATTTTCTTGTTCTTGGTTCCCCACAAGATGACTTTTGTCCCATTATATTTGGTAGACCCTTCTTGAATACTGTTAATGCTAGGATAGATTGCGAAAAGGATATTGTTACGATTGGTTTAGGGGATATGTCTCATGACTTTAATTTTGCTAAATTTCGTAGACAACCTCATGATAAAGAATAGCCTAGTAAGGATGAAATTATTGGTCTTGCTTCTATTTTCGTGCCTCCTAATGACCCTTTAGAACAATATTTGCTATACCATGAAAATGATATGTTTATGAATGAAAGACGGGAGATAGATGAAGTATTCTTTAAACAGGGACCTATTTCGAAACACAACTTGCCTTTGAAATTCTAGGGGATCCTCCACCACCCAAGGGTGATCCCGTGTTTGAGCTTAAACCACTACCTGATACTCTTAAATATGCTTATCTTGATGAAAAGAAGATCTATCCTGATATTATTAGTGCTAACCTTTCAGAGCAGGAAGAAGAGAAATTATTGAAAACTCTGAAGAAGCACCGTGCTGCTATTGGATATACTCTTGATGATCTTAAGTGCATTAGTCCCACTCTATGCCAACACGAAATAAAATTGGAGAAAGACGCCAAACCAGTTGTTGATCACCAACGATGGTTAAATCCTAAGATGAAAGAAGTGGTAAGAAAAGAAATACTAAAGCTCCTGGAGGCAGGTATAATTTATCCCGTTGTTGATAGTCAGTGGGTAAGTCCTGTCCATTGTGTCTCTAAGAAGGGAGGTATTACTGTCATTCCTAATGATAAAGATGAATTGATACCGCAAATAATTGTTACAGGTTATAGGATGGTAATTGATTTCCGCAAATTAAATGAAGCTACTAAAAAGGATCATTACCCTTTGCCTTTTATTGATCAAATTCTAGAAAGATTGTCCAAACATACACATTTTTGCTTTCTAAATGGTTACTCTGGTTTCTCTCAAATACCTGTGTCAAAAGAGGATCAAGAAAAGACCACTTTTACTTGCCCTTTCGGTACTTTTGCTTATAGATGTATGCCTTTTGGTTTATATAATGCACCTGCTACCTTTCAAAGATGCATGATGGCTATATTCTCTGACTTTTTTGAAAAGATTGTTGAGGTTTTCATGGATGATTTCTCCGTTTATGGATCTTCTTTTGATGATTGCTTGAGCAACCTTGATCGAGTTTTGCAGAGATGTGAAGAAACTAATCTTTTCTTGAATTGGGAAGAATGCCACTTTATGGTTAATGAAGGCATTGTCTTGGGGCATAAAATTTCCGAAAGAGGTATTGAAGTTGATAAAGCTAAAGTTGATGCTATTGAAAAGATGCCATGTCCTAAAGACATTAAAGGTATAAGAAGTTTCCTTGGTCATGCCGGTTTTTATAGGAGGTTTATTAAGGACTTCTCTAAAATTTCTAGGCCTCTGACTAATCTCTTACAAAAAGATATTCCTTTTGTCTTCGATGATGATTGTGTAGAAGCATTTGAAATACTTAAGAAAGCTTTGATTTCTGCACCTATTGTTCAGCCACCTGATTGGAATTTACCCTTTGAAATTATGTGCGATGCTAGTGATTATGTCGCAGGTGCTGTTCTAGGACAAAGAGTTGATAAGAAACTAATTGTTATTCAATATGCTACTAAAGCTCTAGACAGTGCCCAGAGAAATTATGCTACTACTAAAAAAGAATTTTTAGCAGTTGTATTTGCTTGTGATAAGTTTAGACCTTATATCATTGACTCTAAAGTAACTGTTCACACTGATCATGCTGCTATTAAATATCTTATGGAAAAGAAAGATGATAAACCTAGACTTATTAGATGGTTTCTCTTGCTACAAGAATTTGATTTGCATATTATTGATAGAAAGGGAGATGAAAACCCCGTTGCAGACAACTTGTCTAGGTTAGAGAATGTTCTTGATGACCCACTACCTATTGATGATAGCTTCCCTGATGAACAATTAGTTGTCATAAATGCTTCTCGTATTGCTCCATGGTATGCTGATTATGCTAATTACATTGTTGCTAAATTTATACCACCTAGTTTCACATACCAGCAAAAGAAAAAGTTTTTCTATGATTTAAGACATTACTTCTGGGATGACCCACACCTGTATAAAGAAGGAGTAGATGGTGTTATTAGACGTTGTGTACCTGAGCATGAACAGGAACAGATCCTACGCAAGTGTCACTCCGAGGCTTATGGAGGACACCACGCTGGAGATAGAACTGCGCATATGGTATTGCAATCCCGTTTTTATTGGCCTACTCTCTTCAAGTATGCCCATAAGTTTGTCTTGTCTTGCGATGAATGTCAAAGAATCGGTAATATTAGTAGACGTCAAGAAATGCCTATGAATTATTCACTTGTTATTGAACCATTTGATGTTTGGGGCTTTGATTATATGGGACCGTTTCCTTCCTCTAATGGGTACACACATATTCTGGTTGTTGTTGATTATGTTACTAAGTGGGTAGAAGCTATTCCAACTAGTAGTGCTGATCATAACACCTCTATTAAGATGCTTAAAGAAGTTATTTTTCCGATGTTTGGAGTCCCTAGATACCTAATGACTGATGGTGGTTCACATTTTATTCATGGTGCTTTTCGTAAAATGCTTGCTAAGTATGATGTTAATCATAGAATTGCATCTCCATATCACCCACAGTCTAGTGGCCAAGTAGAACTTGGTAACATAGAGCTTAAATTGATTTTGCAAAAGACTGTTAATAGATCTAGAAAGAATTGATCCAAGAAACTTGATGATGCATTATGGGCTTATAGAACTGCATATAAAAATCCTATGGGCATTTCTCCATATAAAATGGTTTATGGAAAAGCATGTCACTTACCTCTCGAACTAGAACATAAGGCATATTTGGCCATTAAAGAGCTCAATTACGATTTCAAACTTGCCGGTGAGAAGAGGTTATTTGACATTAGCTCACTTGATGAATGGAGAACTCAAGCCTATGAGAATGCCAGACTATTTAAAGAAAAAGTTAAAAGATGGCATGACAAAAGGATACAAAAGCATGAGTTTAATGTAGGTGATTATGTGTTGCTTTTCAACTCTCATTTAAGATTTTTTGTAGGAAAACTCCTCTCTAAATGGGAAGGTCCTTATGTTATCGAGGAGGTCAATCATTCCGGTGCCATAAAAATCAACAACTTCGAAGGCACAAATCCGAAGGTGGTGAACAGTCAGTGGATCAAACATTATATCTCCGGTAATCCCATAAATGTTGAAACCAATGTTATTAAAACTGTAACCCCGGAGGAATACATAAGGGACACTTTCCAGAACGTTTCAGACTCCGAAAAGGAATAGGTATGTGGTACGGTAAGTAAACCGACTCCAAAACAGTTCTAATAGCAATTTTTTTACGTTTTGGAATATTTGAGAAAATAGGAAAATAAGAAGTAGTCTGGGAAGGACACGAGGCATCCACGAGGGTGGAGGGCGCGGCCCCTGCCTTGTGGGCACCTCGTGTGCTCTCTGTACTCTGTTTTCTTGCACGATACTTCTTGTGGTCGGTAAAAATTCATTATATAATCTCCCGAAGGTTTTGACCCTCATATCACGCAAATATCCTCTGTTTTTGTTTCGAGCTGTTTTCTGCCAGAGTTGTGAAGGCTAGGCATCATGTCATCCCCTCCTCCAACAATGAGGGCAACGATGCTTGGCTTATGAAGACAGAGCTGAAGAGAGAAGAACCCGGAGAGATCAACAGGGATGGTAGGATCAAGAAGGCCATGGAGGATCAAGCTCCGACAGCAGCAGAAGAAGACATCCTTCAACTTCATCACAATCTTCTTACCCCAACTGAGATTGAAGCTTTGAACATGATTGAATTAGCTCGCATACAAAACAAGTATCTCACACGTGAAAATATTTTGTTGAAGGAGCATATCACCGCACTCAAGGGCATTATCCGCAAATTGGAGGATTTCTACGCTCGATGTGCGACTATCCATCATCACTGCCATCCTCTTCACCAGCAAAGGAGAACCAAATACATGGGTATGGGCACTTCCCTTGGCAACTTCCAAGCTTGGGGGAGGTGCCCCGGTATCGTATCACCATCACACTCCCATCTTTACCGTTTTCTTAGTTTGATCCTTTTGGTAATATCTTGATCTAGTAGATAAAGTTTTAGAATGATCTAGTTTTGAGTTTTGCTTTATGATCCCTCTATGTAATTGAGTCCGTGACCTATATATAATAAAGATTAGTCTTGAGTCAAGGGCTTGGCTATCTTGCTATGATCTTGAGGGAATAAAAGAATAGGAAAGAACAAAAAGAAATAAAGAGATCATATGGATCTTATGGAGAGTAATGACTTCACTTATTAAGAGTATGATGAATCAAAGTTATTGAGAGTTGGAAAACATAGTTTTCGTCATCGTTGCAGAAGTAATAAAGAAAGAGCGGTTCTCACATATAAATATACTATCTTGGACATCTTTTATGATTGTGAGCAATCATTAAAATATGACATGCTAAAGAGTTGATGTTGGACAAGGAAGACAACGTAATGGGTTATGTTTTTTATATATCCGAAATAAAGTATATTGTCATGGATCATCCAACATGTTGAGCTTGCCTTTCCCTCTCATGCTAGCCAAATTCTTTGCACCAAGTAGAGATACTACTTGTGCTTCCAAATATCCTTAAACACAATTTTGCCATGAGAGTCCACCATACCTACCTATGGATTGAGTAAGATCCTTCAAGTAAGTTGTCATTATTGTATGCAATAAAAATTGCTCTCTAATATGTATGACTTATTAGTGTGGAGAAAATAAGCTTTATACGATCTTGTGATATGGAAGCAATAAAAGTGACGGACTGCATAATAAAGGTCCGGATCACAAGTGACAATATAAAGTGACGTTCTTTTGCATTAAGATTTCGTGCATCCAACCATAAAAGCACATGACAACCTCTGCTTCCCTCTGCAAAGGTCCTATCTTTTATTCTTGCCTTATACATTATGCAAGAGTCATGGTGATCTTCACCTTTCCTTTTTATATTTTACCCTTTGGCAAGCACATTGTGTTGGAAAGATCCTGATATATATATATATATATATATATATATATATATATATATATATATATATATATCCAATTGGATGTAAGTTAGCATGAACTATTATTGTTCACATTACCCTTGAGGTAAAAGGTTTTGGGAGGCAACACTATAAGCCCCTATCTTTCTCTGTGTTCGATTAAAACTTCATACGCATAAGTATTGCGTGAGTGTTAGCAATTGTGAAAGACTAAATGATAGTTGAGTATGTGGACTTGCTGAAAAGCTCTTATATTGACTCTTTCTGAAGTTATGATAAATTGCAATTGCCTCAATGACCGAGGTCATAGTTTGTTGGTTCACAATGAAGTTTCTAATTCATACTTGACATTGTGGATAGATTATTACTTGAGCATAAGAAATCATATGGCAATATTTATATATGTTGTTGTTATAAGAATGATCATGATGCCCTCATGTCCGTATTTTATTTTATCGACACCTCTATCTCTAAACATGTGGACATATTTTTCGATTTCGGCTTCCACTTGAGGACAAGCGAGGTCTAAGCTTGGGGGAGTTGATACGTCCATTTTGCATCATGCTTTGATATTGATATTTATTGCATTATGGGCTGTTATTACACATTATGTCACAATAATTGTGCCTTTTCTCTCTTATTTTACAAGGTTTACATAAAGAGGGAGAATGCCGGCAGCTGGAATTCTAGGCTAGAAAAGGAGCAAATATTAGAGACCTATTCTGCACAACTCCAAAAGTCCTGAAACTCCATGGAAGTTATTTTTGGAATTAATAAAAAATACTGAGCGAAGAAAATACCAAAGGGGGGCCACCCACCATCCACGAGGGTGGGGGGCGCCCTACCCCCTGGGTGCGCCCCCTGGCTCGTGGGCCCCCTAGCAGGCCTCCGGTGCCCATCTTCTGCTATATGAAGTCTTTTAACCTGGAAAAAATCATAAGCAAGCTTTCGGGACGAGACACCACCGCCATGAGGCAGAACCAAGGCGGAACCAATCTAGGGCTCCGGCGGAGCTGTTCTGCCGGGGAAACATCCCTCCGGGAGGGGGAAATCATCACCATCATCATCACCATCGTTCCTCTCATCGGGAGGGGGTAAATCTCCATCAACATCTTCACCAGCACCATCTCCCCTCAAACCCTAGTTCATCTCTTGTATCCAATCTTTGTTCCAAAACCTCAGATTGGTACATGTGGGTTGCTAGTAGTGTTGATTACTCCTTGTAGTTGATGCTAGTTGGTTTATTCTGTGGAAGATCATATGTTCAGATCCTATATGCATATTAATACCCCTCTTATTATGAACATGAATATGATTTGTGAGTGTCGGTGTCAAAACCGGCGGATCTTGGGTAGGGGGTCCCGAACTGTGCGTCTAGGCGGATGGTAACAGGAGACAAGGGACACGATGTTTTTACCCAGGTTCGGGCCCTCTCGATGGAGGTAAAACCCTACTCCTGCTTTATTAATATTGATGATATGGGTAGTACAAGAGTAGATCTACCATGAGATCAGAGAGGCTAAACCCCAGAAGCTAGCCTATGGTATGATTGTTGTTCGTCCTACGGACTAAAACCCTCTGGTTTATATAGGCACCGAAGAGGGTTAGGGTTACACAGAGTCGGTTACAATGGTAGGAGATCTACATATCCGTATCACCAAGCTTGCCTTCCACGCCAAGGAAAGTCCCATCCGGACACGGGACGAAGTCTTCAATCTTGTATCTTCATAGTCCAGGAGTCCGGCCAAAGGTGATAGTTCGGCTATCCGGACACCCCCTAATCCGGGAGTCCCTCAGTAGCCCCCGAACCAGGCTTCAATGGCGATGAGTCCAGCGCGTAGATTGTCTTCGGCATTGCAAGGCGGGTTCTTCTCCAAATCCTGTGTACCTGTTTGAACAGCATCCGGCTTCTTGTAAATATTGCGCTCCTTGGCTTCCATGCCCAATAATGGCCATCTTCCACGTGTCGAACAAATGCGAAAAGCCAGGGTATTTTTACATTATACCCCCTAGCCGCGCAAATGAGCTGCCTATAAAAGAGACAAGGATCTAGATCCGAATCACACCATCCCCCCTTCGCGAGCATTCATCAGAGCGCATCTGACAGAAACCCATTCCATCATGGACAGTCGACGCGGCTCCTCCTCTCGCCCTTCCAACCCCCAGCCTGGAGATTGGGAGAGATGCTCCGTCCTGCACAGCAAGTTAGTGACGCTCCAAACCAAGGGATTTCGTCCCCCAGCCTTCATGGTTCAGATTCGAGCCGGACTCACCACCTATGTGGGCGGAAAGCTAGCGGAGAGCGTCCCAGCCCCTCCAAAGGAGAGCGGGTGTGCCTTGTCTCTTATTTGATAAGAGGGCTCGGATTTCCAATTCATCCATTTCTCCGGGGGCTCCTGGAGTTCTACGGCCTCCAGTTGCACAACCTTACGCCTGCCTCTATTCTGCATGTTGCGGGCTTCGTGGCCCTTTGTGAGCTGTTTTTGGGCATCGAGGCTCATTTTGCGTTGTGGAAGAAGTTGTTCTGCCTTGTGCCCCGTTCTCAAGAGGGGTCAATATATCAAGTGGGTGGAGCCAAACTATGGCGCATCGCTAGGACCGGATATCTATCCGGAACCCCGAAGAAGGCGTCCGAAGACTGGCCTTCGGAGTGGTTTTATATAGAAGATCCCCCTGCTGGACCCTGTTCGGATCGGCCTCCCTGAGTTCAATAATGCTCCTTTGAAGAAACGCCTAAGCTGGCGTCCACGAAGCCCTCAGAAGGAAAATGACAGGGACGCCCTTTACCTGATGAGCCAAATAAGGTTGTTGGCTCATTCCGGACTGACCATGATCGGGGTCATGGCCACATGCATCATGCGGGGGGGGGGGGTGCAACCGCTCCAGTATAGAGGCCACCCCATGTGGGATTTCAACGGGGAGGATGATGCCACCCGCTGCGGCCGTAAGGGGCCGGGACCGATGGCCGATCTGGTGAAGATCTTGTCCGCGTTGTACAAGGGAGAAGAGGAGGAATTTCTCCGTGTCAATCCACAGAATGGATTTTCTATGCACAATCCTCCGAGCTGGGTAAGCGAACATTTCTTTTTGCCTATCCGATCCATATTCCCATAGTCAAGTATCTCATTTCATGATTTCGGCGCATGAACTGCGCCAGGCCGTAAAGGACATAAACAACCAGCCTCCACAACCCGAGGATCCGGAACGGTTCCTCGATCCGACCTCCCAAGAGGACCTAGACATATCAGTGGAGCTGATTGATGGGGTATTTCACCAACTGAGCATCGATAATGCCTTGGTCTCCATTACGGCTGATTACCCCGGAATACTTCCAGCCTCACAGGTAATTGAGACCAAAGTCCCAATACTTTGAAAATGACCCATCCGTGCTTATTTTTTATCACCGTATACCGATGGTGTTTCGCAGGGGCGCCCTTGAGGCGGAAGGCCGAGCCCGCGGCGGCTAGCCAACAAGGGGCAGTACGGCCCAGCAGGCTAAAAAGAGGTGCGGTCCGGATCGAAACTCCGGCACAACGGTATGGCGTGCCACCTTACTCCCAGGCTTTATTCCCGGGAGACATACTAATGTTGGTGCTTTTTCAGGAAGAAGAGCGCTCGCCGGACTGTATCTAGAGAGGTTGCCAATCAATCCTCTGCTCGCCAGGCTCCAAAGCTAGGTCCAGAAGCGGAGGCAAACACGAGGCATGCGTCGGATGCTCCACCGACAGAGGATGCCGACAGGTTATCTACCACCAATTCCGAGGTGGAGAGTGCCATGAATCACAGGCATCGCCGGACAGTTCTTTGTGACGCGTGTTTCTCCCCAGAGGCATTGGATGCCTTCAATTCAGGAGATGCGCACCTCCGTGCCGCTCAAAATGGTCTAGCCAGAGCCACGGAGCAGTATGTAAAAGACATACGGGTGAGAAAATTTGACAGTTATATGTGCCAGTAGCCCCCGAGACTTGAAATAGTTAGAATAACTGATTTAAGGATCATTTATTGTGCAGGATCTTATAGAAAAGAATACCCAACTATCCCAGGAGCTGGAGGAGTGCAAGGCCCAACTTGAGGTCGCACTAGCAGCAGCGGGGGAAGCCAAAGAGACCCCCTCTGGTAATATATGCTTCAAGAGATAAGTAACTTGTGAAGTGCGGCATGTGTAGAAGTCTGACAATAATATTGCAGATGGCGCCGGGATAGATCCAGACAAGCAACATCTCATGCACCGGTTAAAGGCCGGCGAGAATGTGCTTACAAGGGTGAGGCAAGAGAAAAATAATCTCCAAGATGCCAACACCCAGCTGGGTGAGGAACTAAAGGATGTTCGTGCCCAGTTGTCTTACTCCGTTAAGGAGAATCAGCGGCTTTGACGCGGCATTTTTAGTAAGTGCTTAAACGAACTTTTGAAAAAAGAGTTTGGCGAGGAAGTTGACTAACAGAGTTATATCTGTAGGTATGCTCACAGCCGTCCTGCAGAGGAAATGCCCGGTTCTACGGGTGACCTTCTTCCCGAGCTCTTACAACTGCACAAACGAGTTCGGCAGGTGATGGAAGGCGTCGCCCAGGCCTTGTGGCCATCTCTCTCCCCGCCCGAAGGCCTTGGAGAGCTTGCAGAGAGGCTTCAGGGAGCGCCGGTGGCGCTTCCGATTATGGAAGATATCGGCCTGCCGTCAGGGCGCCAGGGAAGCCTGGGCCATGGTGAAGACGCGGTACACGAAGGCTGACCCAAACCACATGGCCGAGGTCAGACCTGCAGGGCCTGATGGGAAGGAGATCCCTGTGAGCTTAGTGTACGGCCAAGTAGAGTTGGCTGCAAAGTATTCCCAGCAGGAATGTAAACTAGACAGCCTATTAGATGGCATTGAAGAGGAATACAATCAATCGGATTGACTATGTAATTAAAGATGACATGTAAAATGCCTTCTAGCCGGATTGTAGATCGTTTATCATAGCGGACCTTTTCGCTTCAACCTCGGGACCCAATAGTCCGGAGTGTGTCCGAATACCCTCACGGTTATGTAAGAACCGGGGCATGCGTGGAGACCAGGCGTAGGGGTCATTAGTGCTTTATCAGACAAGTGCCCAACTAGTTATGTTATATTACATGGTTAGTAAGAAACATCTTCCAGGGAGAATAGTTCCGTTAGGGGTTCCTTTCCCTGGGAGGCATGCCCTAAAGTGCATGTCCGGACTATGAAAAGAGCAGAAAAACATCTGGGGGAAGATAAATAAATAGGTAAGAAATCGTCTTTTAGTTTACCGACCGAATATTCTCTTAAGAACGCTAGCTTTCGGCTTCACCCAGTCTGAGGTACACATCCGGCTGACCCGGCAGTAACAATCGCAGAGGTGCTCCCTTTACTGCCTAGCCGAACAATCGGGAATGTAGGGGTAAGCACAGGAGCCAGGCAACCCAGCTTGGCCAAAACTTAAGTCATATCGATGCATATAATGGTGAATAAAAGGTACATGCGGAAGTGTGACACATGTGTTGGGCATGAAGCCCGTATAAATAAACTTCTGTTAAAGAAGCCCCCAGGTATAATGAGCGCGGATAGCGCGTCAAGTGTTTGCGAACGATGCGCGAACAAGCTTTCAAAGGCTACAATAGAAAAGGAGGGAGAAGGAGAGAAACAGAAGACAGCTAATATGTAAAATGTATACGGAGGAAGGAGACGAATTCAGAATCCGGCGCTAGGCATAGAATCTTCGGAGACGGGCTGTGTTCCATGGGATCGGCTCGAGTCGGTTATCCGATGCATCTCGCAGACAGTACGCACCACCGGTCAGGATTTGGTCGATGATAAAGGGACCTTCCCATTTGGGCTTGAGTTTGTCCTTTTTCTTTTCTGGCAGGCGTAGAACTAACTCGCCAATGTTGTAAGTTTTGGCCCATACTTCTCTGCTTTGATATCTTCGAGCTTGTTGTTGATAAAATGCGGAACAGGCTTTTGCCACGTCCCGCTCCTCCTCCAATGCGTCCAAACTGTCCTGCCGATCGAGCTCGGCTTCTCTTTCTTCGTACATGCACACGCGGGGTGAGTCATGAATTATGTCACAGGGCAGAACTGCCTCTGCGCCGTATACCATAAAGAATGGTGTAAATTCGGTGGTGCGATTTGGAGTGGTCTGTAGCCCCCAGAGTACGGAGTCGAGCTCCTCTACCCAGTGCGTGTTAGAATCCTTGAGGGACCGCACTAATCTGGGTTTGATGCAGCTCATGATTAGACCATTTGCTCGCTCGACTTGACTGTTAGTTTGAGGGTGATAGACTGAAGCATAGTCGAGCTTGATGCCCATGTTTTTGCACCAGAGTTTGACCTCATCGGCTGTAAAGTTCGTGTCATTATCAGTGATGATGCTATGGGGGAAGCCGTAACGGTGTACGACCCCTGATATGAAGTCTATCACCGGTCCGGATTCGGCCGTCTTAACAGGTTTGGCCTCTATCCATTTGGTGAATTTATCCACCATGACCAGTAGGTATTTTTGCTTGTGGGTTCCTCCTTTAAGGGGTCCAACCATGTCAAGCCCCCAGACCGCAAAGGGCTAGGTTATGGGTATAGTTTTGAGGGCGGTGGGTGGCATGTGGCTTTTATTAGCAAAGAGCTCTCAACCGACGCACCGTTGGACTAAGTCCTGAGCATCTGCCCGGGCCGTCGGCCAATAAAATCCTGTATGGAAGGCCTTGCCTACAAGGGCCCGGGCTGCGGCGTGGTGCCCGCCGAGTCCGGCATGAATTTCAGCCAGAAGGTTCCGCCCTTCCTCTTCGAAGATACACCTTTGAAGGACTCCGGTTGTGCTTTTCTTGTAAAACTCTCCCTCATGGACCTTATAGGCTTTAGATCACCGCACTATGCAGCGGGCCTCGTTTTGGTCCTCGGGAAGTTCCTGCCTGGTTAGGTAGGCTAGGAATGGTTCCGTCCACGGGGTAATGACTACCATTATTATGTGGGCTGAAGATGTTACTTCGTTGGCAGAACCACCAATTGTGTTAGAATGTTCGGTATCGGGCAGTGCGGTTGGGTACGGGTTGTTATTTCTGGATTCTCCCTCCCATAGTACGGATGGCTTGAACAGCCTCTCTAGGAAGATGTTGGGAGGGACGGCATCGCGCTTTGTGCCAATGCGCACCAATACGTCTGCTGCCTGGTTGTTATCCCGGGCTATATGGTGAAATTCGAGCCCTTCAAACCGAGCTGACATTTTTAGGATGGTGTTGCGATAAGCTGCCATTTTCGGATTCTTGGCATCGAAGTCTCCATTTATTTGGCATATCGCGAGGTTCGAATCCCCGCGCACCTCTAGGCATTGAATGCCCATGGGGACTGCCATCCGGAGGCCGTGTAGAAGGGCCTCGTATTCGGCTGCGTTGTTGGAGTCCGTATACATTATCTGGAGTACGTATTGAACCGTATCTCCGGTTGGGGACGTCAAAACAATGCCAGCCCCCAGACCGTCCAACATTTTGGAGCCGTCAAAGTGCATTATCCAGTTGGAATATGCGCCGTACTCTTTAGGGAGTTCGGCTTCAGTCCATTCGGCGATGAAGTCAGCCAAAACTTGTGACTTAATACCTCGCCGTGGCTTATAGGTTATGTTGAACGGGAGGAGCTCAATGGCCCATTTGGCAATCCAGCCCGTCACGTCGCGGTTGTTTATAATGTTGTTAAGAGGTACTTCGGAGGCTACTGTTATCGAACACTCTTGAAAGTAGTGTCGCAGCTTCCGGGATGCCATGAACACCGCATACGCTATCTTTTGATAATGCGGGTACCGTGACTTGCATGGAGTTAGGACAGTGGACACGTAGTAAACTGGTTTTTGAAGGGGGAACTTGTGTCCGTCTGTTTCTCGTTCGACAATGAGTACTGCGCTCACAACTTGATGAGTTATCGCGATATATAATAGCATTGGTTCGCCCATGTTGGGCGCGGCCAGGACCGGGTTTGTTGCCAATATGGGTTTTATTTCTTCGAGTCCGGTCGTGGCGGCATCTATCCACTCGAAGTGTTCGGTGCGTCAGAGGAGGCGATAAAGAGGTAACGCCTTTTCTCCTAAACGGGAGATAAAGCGGCTTAGAGCCGCCACGCATCCCGTCAATTTTTGTATTTGTTTGAGGTCCTTTGGGATATCCAATTGTGACAGAGCTCGGATCTTGGCTGGGTTTGCTTCAATTCCTCTACCGGATACAATGAAGCCCAAGAGCTTTCCGGCTGGTACACCGAAAATGCATTTTTCCGGGTTAATCTTAATGTCATATGTTCGGAGATTATCAAACATGAGCCTCAAATCGTCTACTAGAGTTTCGACGTGCTTGGTTTTGACGACCACATCGTCTACGTATGCCTCCACTGTTTTGCCGATATGGTTTGCCAGACATGTCTGAATCATGCGCTGATATGTTGCGCGGCGTTTTTGAGCCCAAAGGGCATTGTGTTGAAGCAGAATGGGCCGTATGGGGTGATGAATGCCGTTGCGGCCTGGTCGGGCTCTGCCATCTTAATTTGGTGGTAGCCGGAGTTTGCGTCGAGGAAACACAATGAATCATGTCCTGCGGTAGCGTCGATAATTTGATTGATGCGGGGGAGTGGGAAGGGATCCTTTGGGCAAGCCTTGTTGAGGTCCTTAAAATCGACGCATAGGCGCCAGGATTTGTCCTTCTTTGGTACCATCACCAGGTTTGCTAGCCAGTCCGGATGTTTTATATCTCTGATGAATCCGGCCTCCAATAATTTGGCTAGCTCCTCTCCCATGGCATGTCTCTTGGGTTCAGAGAAACGCCGAAGAGCCTGTTTGACTGGCTTGAATCCTTTTAGGATGTTTAGGCTGTGCTCGACCAACCGGCGTGGGATTCCTGGCATGTCTGAAGGGTGCCAGGCAAAAATGTCCCAATTTTCGCGTAGGAATTCTCGTAGTGCGGCGTCTACATCAGGGTTTAATAGTGCCCCGATGGGGCCCAATTTCGTAGGGTCCGTTGGATGGACTTGGAATTTGACTATTTCGTCCGCTGGTTTAAAGGAGGTGGACTTGGACCTCTTATCGAGTATCAAATCGTCCCTATTCACCGTGGAGCGCAGCGCAGTGAGTTCTTCGACCGCTTGGGCTTCGGATAGTGCCTCAAGGGCCAGTGCGACTATCTTATTTTCGGCGCGGAGTGCTATGTCCGGGTCACTAGCAAAAGTGATGATTCCGTTGGGCCCGGACATTTTGAGATTCATGTACCCGTAATGGGGTATAGCTTGAAAAATTATGAATGCCTCTCGCCGTAATAGAGCGTGATATCCGCTGCTGAACGGGGCCACTTGAAACGTGACCTCCTTGGACCTGTAATTATCCAGCGTGCCGAATACCACATCCAGTGTGATTTTTCCTGTACAGCATGCTTCCCGACTGGGGATTATTCCTCTAAAGGTTGTGCTGCTTCGCTCAATGCGGCTCCAGTCTATTTCCATTTTTCGGAGGGTTTCCTCGTAAATGAGGTTCAATCCGCTGTCACCGTCCATGAGTACCTTTGTGAGGCGAAAGCCATCCACTATTGGACTGAGGACCAGTGCAGTTGGTGGTCGGGCTGTTCGGAATTTAGGTTCGTCACTGGCATTAAAGGTAATAGTTGTGTCACTCCATGGGTTTATTGTTGCTACTTGGTAGACTTCGGCAAGGCTACGGAGTGTTCGTTTCCGCATATTATTTGATGCGAACGTCTCGAAGACTGTTAATACCGTACTGGTATCCTTGGGCTGATGCTCTGTAGCTAGAAGCTCTTCGCCACTTTTGGCCACCTGCTGTAGTATCCAACATGCTCTAAGGCTATGAGTTGGAGTGGCGCCCTCTGTACTATGAATTTTGCAGGGTCCATTGAGCCATCTCTCCAGTACGGTTCCATGCCCTATAGA
This sequence comes from Triticum timopheevii, assembly GCA_963921465.1. Classification (NCBI taxonomy): domain Eukaryota; kingdom Viridiplantae; phylum Streptophyta; class Magnoliopsida; order Poales; family Poaceae; genus Triticum; species Triticum timopheevii. The sequence goes on along the minus strand of OY997268.1, from coordinate 73,383,738 downwards.
GGTTTTTTGCTTTTTGGTATTTAACCCAGGTGCTTGGCGATGATGCACCCTTTTATTTCGGACTGGGGTTGTATTCAGGGCCGGATTGTCCCAAAAATTGATTTCGGTTTTCCAAGCGCTTTCCATCTCACAGTACTTTTGTACTATGGACGCCAAGTCAGCGAAGTGTGTAATTTCACGACGACTTACGGCGTTGAGGATTCCCTTGTCCGTGCAATTATTGCAGAAGAATGTAATCACGTCCTCCTCACGACAGTCCTTTATCCCGTTCATAACGAGGAGGAATCTGGCCCAGTAATGGTGTATTGTTTCTGCGGGCTCTTGCCGGATTTGGGATAGATCGCTTATGTTTGGGTGGGCGAGTGGAATTAAATCCGGAACCCCGTCCAATCTCAGGCTCAGGGGCCAAGAAGTTTCCGAACTCGGAAGCTTGGGTTCTTGGATGTTGTCCAATGCATCTAGCCTGCTGCCTGACTTTAGGTTCAGGGCTTGAGTTACGTCCTCCCCTCCGCGGGAATCCGGCATGGAGGGATCGGGAATCCGGACATAGCTAGTCCTTAAAATAGAGGAAGGGTCGCCGTATTGCTCCTCAACCACGGCAACGTGGTGGGTAACCTGGGGAGAATTGATCTCTCTTAGATCGGTTTTAGGCCCAATCTGATCATAGTCTGTAGCGACTCCCAGGGCGGCGATGCGATCCAAGAGCTCGTTTATGGAAGAGAGATCCATCGGATCTAACTGCTTGGCGAGTTCCGAGCTAACGTGAAGATTGCTTTCGATGACCCGAGAAGTCATCCTCGGCGCGGTGGCCGGATAGGTGGTCATAAGGAAACCGCCTAGCCGGAGAGTTTGGCCGATAGCCAAAGCTCCTTTAGCAATAGTGCCGTCTTTAGAGACGGGATGAGGCATCCTTCCTGAAGGCGACGGCACAGAGGAACTCTCAATGAAAGCACCAATGTCGGTGTCAAAACCGGCGGATCTCGGGTAGGGGGTCCCGAACTGTGCGTCTAGGCGGATGGTAACAGGAGACAAGGGACACGATGTTTTTACCCAGGTTCGGGCCCTCTCGATGGAGGTAAAACCCTACTCCTGCTTGATTAATATTGATGATATGGGTAGTACAAGAGTAGATCTACCACGAGATCAGAGAGGCTAAACCCTAGAAGCTAGCCTATGGTATGATTGTTGTTCGTCCTACGGACTAAAACCCTCCAGTTTATATAGGCACCGAAGAGGGTTAGGGTTACACAGAGTCAGTTACAATGGTAGGATATCTACATATCCGTATCGCCAAGCTTGCCTTCCACGCCAAGGAAAGTCCCATCCAGACACGGGACGAAGTCTTCAATCTTGTATCTTCATAGTCCAGGAGTCCGGCCAAAGGTGATAGTTCGGCTATCCGGACACCCCCTAATTCGGGACTCCCTCAGTGAGTATTTATGTTTGTTCCTGAGGACATGGGAGAAGTCTTGCTATAAGTAGTCATGTGAATTTGGTATTAGTTCGATATTTTGATGAGATGTATGTTGTCTCTCCTCTAGTGGTGTTATGTGAACGTCGACTACATGACACTTCACCATTGTTTGGGCCTAGAGGAAGGCATTGGGAAGTAATAAGTAGATGATGGGTTGCTAGAGTGACAGAAGCTTGAACCCTATTTATGAGTTGCTTCGTAAGGGGCTGGTTTGGATCCATATGTTTCATGCTATGGTTAGGTTTACCTTAATACTTCTTTTGAAGTTGTGGATGCTTGCAATAGGGGTTAATCATAAGCGGGATGGTTGTCCAAGAAAGGGCAGTACCCAAGCACCGGTCCACCCACACACCAAATTATCAAAGTAACGAACGTGAATCATATGAGCGTGATGAAAACTAGCTTCACGATAATTCCCATGTGTCCTCGGGAGCGCTTTTCTCTATATAAGAGTTTGTCCAGGCTTGTCCTTTGCTACAAAAAGGATTGGGACACCTTGCTGCACCTTGTTTACTTTTATTGCTTGTTACCCGTTACAAATTACCTTATCACAAAACTATCTGTTACCAATAATTTCAGTGCTTGCAGAGAATACCTTACTGAAAACCGCTTGCCATTTCCTTCTGCTCCTCGTTGGGTTCAATACTCTTACTTATAGAAAGGACTATCTTTACCGTTTTATTTATTTCGATCTTTTTAGTAGTATCTTTACCGCTTGGGGGAGGTGCCCCGGTATCGTACCACCATCACACTCCTATCTTTACCATTTTATTTAGTTCGATCCTTTTAGTAGTATCTTGATCTAGTAGATTGAAGTTTTGATATCAAGTAGTTTTGAGTTTTGCTTTGTGATCTCTTTTTGTAATCGAGTCCGTGAGCTATCTATAATAAAGATTAGTGTTGAGTCAAGGGCTTTGCTATGTTGCTATGATCTTGAGGAAGTAGAAAGAATAAAAGAGTTCATGTTGATCTTATGGTTAGTGATGACTTCACATATAGAAAGTATGAGGCATAAAAGTTGTTGAGAGTTGATAAATGTAGTCTTGGTCATCGTTGCAATTAATAGGAAGTGATAAGGAAAGAGGGGTTCACATACAAATATGTTATCTTGGACACCTTTTATGATTGGGAGCACCCATTAAGTATGACATGCCAAAAGAGTTGATGTTGGACAAGGAAGACAACGTAATGGTTTATGTTTTCTCACATCTTAGTTAAAGTATATTGTCATTGACCTTCCAAACATGTTGAGCTTGCCTTTCCCCCTCATGCTAGCCAAATTCCTTGCACCAAGTAGAGATACTACTTGTGCTTCCAAATATCCTTGAACCCAGTTTTGCCATGAGAGTCCACCATACCTACCTATGGATTGAGTAAGATCCTTCAAGTAAGTTGTCATGTTACACGCAATAAAAAATTTCTATCTAAATATGTATGACTTATTAGTGCAGAGAAAATAAGATTTGTACGATCTTGTTGTGTAAGTAATAAAAGCGACGAACTGCATAATAAAGGTCCACATACAAGGGGCAATATAAAGTGACGTTCTTTTGCATTAAGATTTTATGCATCCAACCATAAAAGCACATGACAACCTATACTTTCCTCTGCGAAGGGCCTATCTTTTACTTTATGTTTTTACTTTATGCTTGAGTCAAGGTGATCCTCACCTTTCCCTTTTTTTCATTTTATCCTTTGGCAAGCTCCTCATGTTTGAAAGATCATGATATATATATATATATATATATATATATATATATATATATATATATATATATATATATATCCAATTGGATGTAAGTTAGCATGGGCTATTATTTTTGACATCACCTAAAGGTGAATACGTTGGGAGGCAACACAATAAGCCCCTATCTTTCTCAGTGTCCGGCTGAAACTCCATACCCACAAGTATTGCGTGAGTGCTAGCAATTGTAGAAGACTACAAGATAGTTGAGTATGTGAACTTGCTGAAAAGCTCTATTGTTGACTCTTTCTGATGTTATGATAAATTGCAATTGCTTCAATGACTAAGATCATAGTTTGTTAGTTCTCAATGAAGTTTTTGAACCATACTTGACATTGTGAATTGATTATTACTTGAGCATAAGAAATCATATGATGAAATCTATTTATGTTGTTGTTATAAGAATGATCATGACGCCCTCATGTCCGTATTTTATTTTTTATCAACACCTCTATCTCTAAACATGTGGACATATTTTTTGATTTCGATTTCCCTTGAGGACAAGCGAGGTCTAAGCTTGGGGGAGTTGATACGTCAATTTTGCATCATGCTTTTATATCAATATTTATTGCATTATGGGCTGTTATTACACATTATATCTCAATACTTATGGCTATTCTCTCTTATTTTACAATGTTTACCATGAAGAGGGGGAATGCCGGCAGCTGGAATTCTGGCCGGAAAAGGAGCAAACATTGGAAACCTATTCTGCACTGCTCCAAAAATCCTGAAACTCCACGAAACCTATTTTTGGAATTAATAAGAATTATTGAGCAGAAGAAATACATCAGGGGGCCCACACCCTGGCCAGAAGGGTGGGGGCGCGCCCACCCCTACTAGGCGCGCTCGCCTGTCTCCTAGGCCCCCTGGTGCCCCCTGGTGTCCATCTTCTGCTATATGAGGGCTTTTACCCTGGAAAAAATCGTGGGCAAGCTTACGGGACGAAACTCCGCTGCCACGAGGCGGAACCTTGGCGGAACCAATCTAGGGCTCTGGTGGAGCTGTTCTACCGGGGACACTTCCCTCCGGGAGGGGGAAATCATCACCAACATCATCACTAACGATCCTCTCATCGGGAGGGGGTCAATCTCCATCAACATCTTCACCAGCACCATCTCCTCTCAAAACCCTAGTTCATCTCTTGTATCCAATCTTGTATCAAAACCACAAATTGGTACCTGTGGGTTGCTAGTAGTGTTGATTACTCCTTGTAGTTGATGCTAATTGGTTTACTTTGTGGAAGATCATATGTTCAGATCCTTAATGCATATTATTACTCCTCTGATTATGGACATGAATATGCTTTGTGAGTAGTTACGTTTGTTCCTGGGGACATGGGTGAAGTCTTGCTATTAGTAGTCATGTGAATTTGGTATTCGTTTGATATTTTGATGAGATGTATGTTGTCTTTCCTCTAGATGTGTTAAGTGAACGTTGACTACATGACACTTCACCATTATTTCGGCCTAGAGGAAGGCATAGGGAAGTAATAAGTAGATGATGGGTTGCTAGAGTGATAGAAGCTTAAACCCTAGTTTATGCCTTGCTTCGTTAGGGGCTGATTTGGATCCATATGTTTAATGTTGTGGTTAGTGAGGGACTCCCGGATTAGGGGGTGTCCGGATAGCCGAACAATCACCTTTGGTCGGACTCCTGGACTATGAAGATACAAGATTGAAGACTTCGTCCCGTGTCCGGATGGGACTTTCCTTGGCGTGGAAGGCAAGCTTGGCTATACGGATATGTAGATCTCCTACCATTGTAACCGACTCTCTGTAACCCTAACCCTCTTCGGTGCCTATATAAACCAGAGGGTTTTAGTCCGTAGGACGAACAACAATCATACCATAGGCTAGCTTCTAGGGTTTAGCCTCTCTGATCTCGTTATAGATCTACTCTTGTACTACCCATATCATCAATATTAATCAAGCAGGAGTAGGGTTTTACCTCCATCAAGAGGGCCCGAACCTGGGTAAAAACATCGTGTCCCTTGTCTCCTGTTACCATCCGCCTAGATGCACAGTTCGGGACCCCCTACCCGAGATCCGCCGGTTTTGACACCGACATTGGTGCTTTCATTGAGAGTTCCTCTGTGTCGTCATCTTTAGGCCCGATGGCTCCTCCGATCATCAACAATGATGCGGTCCAAGGTGAGACTTTTCTCCCCGAGCAGATCTTCGTATTCGGTGGCTTTGCACTGCGGGCCAATTCGCTTGGCCATCTAGAACAGATTGAAAGCTACGACCCTGGCCGTCAGGTCAGATTTTTGGAAGTTTGAACTACACGGCTGATGTCCGCGGAGACTTGATCTTCGACGGATTCGAGCCACAGCCAAGCGCACCGCACTGTCACGATGGGCATGATCTAGTTATGCCGCCGGACAGTGCCCTGGAGGCCGCACCAGTGTCCGCTCCAACCCTTAGCTCGGAGCCGACTGCACCGATCGAGGACGGGTGGTTGGACACCGCCTCTGGGGCTGCTATCTCTATGGTGATGGAGCCAAATACTATCCCTGTCCTTTGCAAGGCTCGTAACTCCAAGGTACGGGACTCCTCTCCAGACTCTGGACCTTCCGCGCCCCTGCCAATCGAATCCGATTGGGCGCCGGTCATGGAGTTCACCACCGCGAACATCTTTCAGCACTCACCCTTTGGCGACATCCTGAATTCACTAAAGTCTCTCTCTTTACCAGGAGAGCCCTGGCCGGACTATGGTTAGGAAGGCTGGGATGCGGACGACGAAGAAATTCAAAGCCCACCCGCCACCCACTTCGTAGCCACTGTTGATGATTTAACCGACATGCTCGACTTCGACTCCGAAGACATCGACGGTATGGACAATGATGCAGGAGACGACCAAGAACCAGCGCCTACAGGGCACTGGAAGGCCACCTCGTCCTACGACATTTACATGGTGGACATCCCAAAAGATGGGAACGGCAATGGAACAACGGAGGATGACCCCTCCAAGAAACAGCCTAAGCATTGGCGGCAGTGGCGCCCCTCTAAATCCCGCCATAACAAAAACAGTGATTCCGGCACGGGAGACAATAACACCCTGGAAAGTGCCGAAGACAACCCCCTCCAGCAGGATTCAGCACAGGAGGATGGAGAAGCCAGCCCTCATGAGAGAGCAGCAAACAAAGAGGTAGAGGATAATAATTACATGCCTCCCTCCGAAGACGAGGCAAGCCTCGACGATGATGAATTTGTCGTGCCTGAGGATCCCGTCAAACAGGAGCATTTCAAACGCAGGCTTATGGCCACGGCAAGCAGCCTTAAGAAAAAGCAGCAACAGCTTAGAGCTGATCAAGATTTGCTAGCTGACAGATGGACTGAAGTCCTTGCGGCCGAAGAGTACGAACTCGAACGCCCCTCCAAGAGCTACCCAAAACGCAGGCTGCTACCACGATTAGAGGAGGAAGCACTCAAACCTACATCACCAGCGCAGGATGCGGCCGACCGACCACCTCGTGGCCGCGATAGAGAGGCCTCCCGGCCCTCCACTCAAGCCGCACCCCGGCGCCGCTCAAAAAATATCAAGGCACGGGGAAGTGCGCCAGACCTGCGAGATATATTGGAGGACAAGGCAAGGCAGACAAGACCGATCTACGGATCGCGTGGGCACCTCACTACACGTGACGACAACCATCACGCCGGATACAGCAAATCCGACCAGGCCGAACACAGCAGACAAAACCCATTTAAGCTACGTCGTGATATAGCCCAATACAGAGGCACCGCACACACACTATGCTTCACAGACGAAGTGATGGATCATCAGATCCCTGAGGGTTTCAAACCCGTAACCATTGAATCATATGATGGCACAACAGATCCTGCGGTCTGGATCGAGGACTATCTCCTTCATATCCACATGGCCCGTGGTGATGATCTACACGCCATAAAATACCTCCCACTCAAGCTTAAAGGACCAGCTCGACATTGGCTTAACAGCTTGCCAGCGGAGTCAATTGGTTGTTGGGAAGACCTGGAAGCCACATTCCTTGACAATTTCCAGGGCACCTATGTGCGACCACCAGACACCGATGACCTAAGCCACATAATTCAGCAGCCAGAGGAATCGGCCAAACAATTCTGGACACAGTTCCTAACCAAGAAAAATCAAATCATCAATTGTCCGGATGCAGAGGCCCTTGCAGCCTTCAAACATAACATCCACGACGAGTGGCTTGCCCAGCACCTAGGATAGGAAAAGCCGAAATCCATGGCAGCCCTCACAACACTCATGACCCGCTTTTGCGCGGGAGAAGACAGCTGGCTAGCTCGTAGTAACAACATGACTAAGAGCCCTGGTAATTCGGATACCAAGGACAACAATGGCAGGTCGTGTCGCAACAAGCACAAGTGCCGCATTAATGGCAATAATGCTGAGGATACAACAGTCAATGCCGGATTCAGAGGCTCTAAACCCGGTCAGCGGAAAAAGCCATTCAAAAGAAATACTCCGGGCCCGTCCAATTTGGACCGAATACTCGACCGTTCGTGCCAGATACACGGCACCCTCGAAAAACCAGCCAACCACACCAACAGGGATTGTTGTGTGTTCAAGCAGGCAGGCAAGTTACATGCCGAAAACAATGACAAGGGGCTGCATAGCAATGACGAGGAGGAGCCTCGGCCGCCGAACAATAGAGGACAGAAGGGCTTCCCCCTACAAATGCAGACGGTGAACATGATATACGCAACCCACATACCCAAAAGGGAGCGGAAGCGTGCACTAAGGGACGTATATGCGATGGAGCCAGTCGCCCCAAAGTTCAACCCGTGGTCCTCTTGCCCGATCACTTTTGATCGAAGGGGCCACCCCGCTAGCATCCGTCATGGCGAATTCGCCGCACTGGTTCTAGACCCAATCATTGACGGATTTCACCTCACTAGAGTCATGATGGACGGCGGCAACAGCCTGAACCTGCTTTATCTGGATACAGTGCGCAAAATGGGCATAGACCCCTCAAGGATTAAACCCACAAAGATGACCTTTAAAGGCGTCATACCAGGTGTAGAGGCCAACTATACAGGCTCAGTTACACTTGAAGTGGTCTTCGGATCTCCGGATTACTTCCGAAGCGAGGAGTTAATCTTCGACATAGTTCCGTTCCGCAGCGGCTATCACGCACTGCTCGAACGAACCGGATTTGCAAAGTTCAATGCGGTGCCGCACTACGCATATCTCAAACTCAAGATGTCAGGCCCTCAAGGAGTAATTACGGTCAACGGAAACACTGAACGCTCTCTCCGAACGGAGGAGCATACGGCGGCTCTCGTGGCGGAAATACAAAGCGGCCTCTCAAGACAATTCTCGAGTCCGGCTATTAAACGTCCGGACACCGTCAAGCGCGCCCGGAGTAACCTACAACAAGACCACCCGGCACGTCTCGAGCATGCATAGCAATGCGGCCCCAACCCCAGCCCGCGTGAAATTGCGAAACCAGTACTACGCGTACATAATTACGCTCTGGAAATACCATGGGCATAGGGGGAGGGGCACAACCATGGCAGGCCCAGAATGCAGCTCAATCTCACCAGGGGCTCCCGATTGTGTAATTCTTTTTTCTTACTTTCAGGAATCCTTTATCAAGAAGACCTGTCCGGCAGTAGAATCGCCGAACACACGATGCAACAGCCAGGGAAGCAGAAAGCTACGTCGAGTGTCCAGGTGGTCTCTATAACGAGCAGTATACCTGTTTTACATATCATCCCACAGCTTGCTTCTGGAGGGGGACATGTCAAATAGTCCCGTCCCTTGCTTATCGCACTATTTGTATCGTTCTGCTTTTACCGCAGCTTTTTTGAATAAACAATGCATAGCTTTTGTCTCTTATTGCATTCCTTTTTTACCTATATATGTTCACTTATGACATGTTGCATCCGTACGCTTTAGTACGGCCAAATACACCAGGGGCTTAAGTACCCCAAAGTATGGTGTGATAAGTCCGAACACTTTCACAAGTGCGGCACCCCGAACTTATAGCATTATATGCATCGGCTCCGAATCATGTCTTGGGTCAATAGTTGGGTTTGCCCGGCTCCCATGTTTTTGTACCTTACGTTCCGTTATATCGGCTAAGGTAGCGCTAGGAGAACCACTGCGATTGTGCCTCGGTTGAGCTAGGTTGAGCACCTCAGTGGAGAAAGCTAAAACTGACCATCATGATAGGGCAAGAGTCGGTCGCTGTTCGAGAGGTTTTCGAGTCCTTAAAGACTTATGCCGCTTAGAGCGAGGAGCCGGCTTTGTCCGGCCTAGGCGTGGATAGCGCCCCGAATTCGGTCTTCCGAATACTAGGGGCTTCGCCGAAATTTAAAATTATAGAATTCTATGGCTAAGTGAGAGTGTTCAAGCATTATAGTCTGGTTGCCTTGTTCGTTGCGTTGAGCGCCTCCCTCGAAGGACCCAAGAATGGGGAAAAGAGCGCTGAAGTTTATCCCGAACACCCCAGCACTCGCGGCACGGGGGCAGAAGCCGACGACTCGCCATCTCTCAAATTTAATAAACGGCCGCACAGAAGGTAATATTTTAAATTCACAAGCATTTCTTAGCGCATATGAACAAGTTTTCAAGCGTACAGGATAACAAATGCGAGTTTACTCAAAAATTACATCTTTGGAGCATTCACCCGCTATAAGGCGGGCACCCTTCAGGACGCCCGCATAATACATCTCGGGCGTGCGATACTCCTTGCCCGGCGGTGGAGCGTCCGTCACAAGCTTCTCGGCGTCCATCTTGCCCAGTGCACTTTAGCACGGGCAAGGGCCCTATGGGCACCTTCGATACAGACGGAGCGCTTGACGACTTCAATCCATGGACAGGCATCCACCAGCCGCCTCACCAGCCCGAAGTAGCTCCCAGGTATGGCTTCCTTAGGCCACAGCCGAACTATGAGGCCCTTCATGGCCTGTTCGGCCACCTTATGGAGCTCGACCATCTGCTTCAGCTGGTCGCTCAAGGGCACCGGGTGTCCGGCCTCAGCATACTGAGACTAGAACACCTTCTCTGTCGAGCTCCCCTCCTCGGCCCGGTAGATCTGCGAATGCTCCTGGAGAGCTCCGGATTCGGGTAAGTAACAAGTAATTCACTTTCACGTGTTTGCTTTGCATGAAGAATGCCTTACCCGCCGCTATCTTCTTCATTGCCTCAATTTCCTGGAGGGATTTTTGGGCTTCGGCCTTAGTGGCTTTGGCGCTCTCATGAGCCGACGCGAGCTCGGACTCTCGAGTCTTTGAGTCACGCTCCAAACTCTCGTGTTTTTCCACGAGAGCCTGGAGCTCTTGCCGCACCTCCGCCACCCGCGCCTCCTGTTTCTCTCGCTCGGTGCGCTCCGCGGCCGCATTGCTTTCGGCCTTGGACACCGCTTCCTTCAGGGTCGCCACCTCGTTCGTGGCCCCTGCAATTCTCATGTTATTCCTGCTATTTTTTGCAACCACATCTTTTATATACTTCCATAAGGTATTACTTACCTTCCTTGTCCTCGAGCTGCTTTTTGGCAAGGCCGAGCTCGTTCTCGGACCGCTCGAGGCTCTGCTTCAATGCATTGACCTTCGCAGTCAGTACGGCAGAGGTCAGCAGCATAGCCTGCATTCCCCATATTGACATACTTATGTTAGACTCCTACGTACATCTTTTTAGATCCTCAGTTCGGCTTTTCTCTCCGAACACCAAACTGAGCATCAGGGGCTACTGTCTATGCGGTAATATTTTTACATATCTTAAAAACATACCTCAAAGCCTGCTAGAAGGCTGGCACAAGCTTCAGTCAGCCCGCTCTTGGCGGACTGAACTTTCTGGATCACCACACTCATAACAATGCGGTGCTCCTTGTCGATGGAGGTGCCGCTAAGCGCCTCCAGCAAATTATCCGGTCCCTCCGGTTGGACGGAGGTCACCGGTGTCGCAGTATCGCCCTTCTTACGAAGGGGTCGCCTGCCGGACTCCGGAACCACTGAAGGTTCCGGTCCGCAGTCCGGCTCAGGGCCTGACTTAGAGCCCTTTGGGGTTTGGTCCCCCTTATGCCCGGAGTCCAGGAGGTTGCCTTGCGGCGCCTCTGGGACCTCCTCCTCCTGGCTGGGCCCCTTTTGGGACCCCACCTAGGCGTCATCCGCAGCGCGAGGAGAGGAGGCGGCCGGAAGTGAAGTGTTATTCACGTCCGACGGAGCCAGGGAGCCACTCGTTGAAGTGTCGAGCCCGTCCTTGGGCGGGCTGCAGGGTTGTATTCGGTGTTAGGAGACTCTATACGACAAACGAAACGCCATGAGTTATTTTGGTATCCGGATACTTACGATGTCACCGGGGGCTTATCCCTCGGTGGCCACTCCTCTTTGCCGTCGTCGGCGTTGGTGGAGTAGTCCGGAGGAAGGGTCCTTCCCTTCTTGGACCCTCCGGCATCCCCAGTTGGGGCGGCCTTCCTTTTCTTCTCTCCCCCCACTGGGGGAGATGCCTCTTTTTCCTCCTCATCTTCACGGGAGGAGTCCTCGTCACCGGACGATGAGTCTGATAACACCTGGCGCCGGGAACTCTTTCGAGTTCCCGTGGCCTTCTTCTTGGCCTTCTTCTCCGGCACCACGTGAGGTGCCGGAACCAGCAGCCCCGTCAATCGGGCGTCCGCTGGGTCTTCTGGCAAGGGAGCCGGACAGTCAACCTGCCCGGACGTCTTCTGCCAGGCCTGTCAAAGGTAATGGAGTTTAGATCCCGCATAGAGTCAAACTATGAAAAACAAGTGTCCTGTAAAGGGTAAAATAGCCTACATCGCTGGCTTGACGCTGCGAGCTGAATCCGCGATCTTCGGTAGCAGATGTGGGGGCCTCGGCGCCCTTGAACAGCACCTTCCAGGCATCTTCGTACGTAGTGTCAAAGAGCCTGCTCAAGGTTTGGTGCTGTGCCAGATCAAACTCCCACAGGTTGAAGGCCCGTTGTTGGCACGGGAGGATCCGGCGAATGAGCATGACCTGGACTACGTTGACAAGCTTGAGCTTCTTGTTCACCAGGGTTTGGACGCAGGTTTGGAGTCCGGTCAGCTCTTTCGAATTACCCCATGTCAAGCCCGTCTCTTTCCAAGAGGTGAGCCGTGTAGGGAAGCCAGATCGGAATTCGGGGGCCGCCACCCATTTAGGGTCACGCGGCTCGGTGATGTAGAACCACCCCGATTGCCACCCCTTTATGGTCTCCACGAAGGAGCCCTCGAGCATTATAACGTTGGGCATCCTGCCCACCATGGCACCTCCGCACTCCGCCTGGCGGCCGCCCACTACCTTCGGCTTGACATTGAAGGTCTTCAGCCATAAGCCGAAGTGGTGCCGGATGCAGAGGAAGGCCTCGCACACGACGATAAACGCCGAGATGTTGAGGATGAAATTCGGGGCCAGATCGTGGAAATCCAGGCCGTAGTAGAACATGAGCCCCCGGACAAATGGGTGAAGTGGAAAACCTAGTCCGCGGAGAAAGTGGGTGAGGAACACCACCCTCTCATGGGGCCTAGGGGTGGGGATAAGCTGCCCCTTTTCGGGGAGCTGATGCGCCATGTCGCTGGACAAGTATCCAGCCTTCCGCAGCTTTTTGATGTGTCCCTCCGTGACGGAGGAGACCATCCACTCGCCTCCCCCTTCGGACATGGTTGGGGAAGGTTGAGGCGAGATGTGCGGACTTGGGCACTGGAGCTCGAGTGTGCGGAAATGGATGAGCAAAGGAGGAAGAAGGCGTGTGTGAAAAAGTGGATCCTTATCCCTTTATATAGATGGACGAAGCTATGCGTCCCCGTCGGCCTGGTAAAACTCGATTATCTCCCAAGCACCGTAATTGATGGCGCGGTTGGGTTACCCACACCCGTATTGATGAGAATCCCAGAATAAGGGGACACGATCTCTGCTTTGACAAGACATGCCAAGGAAAACGCCTCGCTAAACGCACTGAGGTGGAACAGTAAAAACTATTCGAATAAAGACTTGGCCGTGGTGTGATGCCATGGAATACGTCAGCAGATTGAATCTGTGTAAATATTATTCTCTCTACGGTGGTATGTGGAACTTATTTTGTAGAGCCGGACACTATCCTTGTGTTCAAAATCTTCTATGAAGTATTCGGAGGAGGAACCCGCCTTGCAATGCCGAAGACAATATGCGCGCCGGACTCATCGTCATTGAAGCCTAGTTCAGGGGCTACTGAGGGAGTCCCGGATTAGGGGGTGTCCGGATAGCCTAACTATCACCTTTGGCCGGACTACTGGACTATGAAGATACAAGATTGCAGACTTCGTCCCGTGTCCGGATGGGACTTTCCTTGGCGTGGAAGGCAAGCTTGGCGATACGGATATGTAGATCTCCTACCATTGTAACCGACTCTGTGTAACCCTAACCCTCTTCGGTGCCTATATAAACCGGAGGGTTTTAGTCCGTAGGACGAACAACAATCATACCATAGGCTAGCTTCTAGGGTTTAGCCTCTCTGATCTCGTGGTAGATCTACTCTTGTACTACCCATATCATCAATATTAATCAAGTAGGAGTAGGGTTTTACCTCCATCGAGAGGGCCCGAACCTGGGTAAAAACATCGTGTCCCTTGTCTCCTGTTACCATCCGCCTAGACGCACAGTTCGGGACCCCCTACCCGAGATCCGCCGGTTTTGACACTGACAGTTAGGTTTACCTTAATACTTCTTTTGTAGTTGCGGACACTTGCAATAGGGGTTAATCATAAGTGGGATGCTTGTCCAAGTAAGGGCAGTACCCAAGCACCATTCCACCCCCATATCAAATTATCAAAGTACCGAACGCGAATCATATGAGCGTGATGAAAACTAGCTTGACGATAATTCCCATGTGTCCTCGGGAGCTCCTTTCTCATTATAAGAAATTGTCCAGGCTTATCCTTTGCTACATAAAGGATTGGGCCACCTTACTGCACTTTATTTACTTTATTTACTTGTTACTCGTTACAACTTATCTTATCACAAAACTATCTATCACCTACAATTTCAGTGCTTGCAGAGAAAACCTTACTGAAAACCGCTTATCATTTCCTTCTGCTCCTCGTTGGGTTCGACACTCTTACTTATCGAAAGGACTACAATAGATCCCCTACACTTGTGGGTCATCAACAGCTCAGTGCCACCCCACTTCTGAACCCCAAACTCCACTTCAGTTTATCCATCACCCTTGCACTTTTCTTTGTTTTGCTCAGAAATACCACCGCTTGGTTGTGGGACCTAACCAGGTCACGAAGTTCGCCAACCCCAGGTCACGAAGTTCACCAACTGTCGAGTCCAACCCCAAGCCTCGACAGTTCTAGGCAAGGAAATGCATTGCTCCCCGCGGACCCGAGTATCGGGGTCTGACGATCTGCTTGTTTTATCAGAGATGCGATCAAACAATGAGGATGTTTTCTGCCTCGTATCGCGAATGAAGACACCTGTATTGCCTCTCCTCCCCGGGTCACCCTTCTGCACCCAAACCTGTCTTGGTCTTCTCTTCCTTCCCTCAAAATCATGAGTCTCGCTGACGGCCTCCCTCTGTCTACCTTCAGGCTCCCTCCTCGGTTTCCTAACATAGCGACCCCTTGATCTTCCCTGCATCTCATGCATATCGGGTTGTCCCAGTGGACTAACCCAATTTGCCGGCCCATAGCGCTACGCATATGCCGGCATCTTATCCTTCCCCTTCCTCTCCCTTTCTGTGCCCCAGTTATCATCGGCCTGTCATTGGGAGTGCTATCCCATCAATTTTGTTCGGAGATCATGCTCACGTCTAGACTCTATATCATCACGAAGGTCCCGCTCCCTCGGTAGACCGTGATTGTATCTATTCTTGCTAGGGCTCTCAACTTCCTCCCCACATCTACCCTGCTTGTCACCAGTGCGATTATCAGCAGAGCGGGAGAACTCATTACCCAGGTTCCTCGTAGTAGGTAAATCCATTACCCTTGGTTGCTCATGTCTTCCAACAGAGGCTTATGTAGCTCGCGAACTACCCATGCTATTTCCGCTGCTGACAGCTCTACTTGCCCCTCCCTCCTTACTTTTTGCATTCCTGCCCGGATCGGACCGTAGCCAGCTTCCCCATTGGGCAGCCGGTTCTACTGGAGGAACACATACGCCATTACCATGAACTAGGCGAACACAATCGAAACAAAAGTGGGGAACCTTCTCATAAGAAAATTCGAACAAAGTTCTCTCCTTGTCATTGCTCTTTGTCTTTAGAAAAAAGCCCCTGATCAGAGTTTCAAACACAGATATTTTAGTTCAAACACGTAGTTGGTTCCCACGCGCCACACCATCCTTGTCAACGTCAACCTTCACAGTTTCACCCAGCCAGTTTTCCAGTGCCCTCCCGAAGACTTCTGTCCTCTTGTCAGGTGGTAAGTCAGACACCTTCACCCAAACATCCACCTTACCAAAAATCATCTCTGAAGGCCTTTTATCTCCTTCATAATATTTTATCACCAGAACCGCAAAAGTCGTATTGCCACGGACCATTGTTCAGCACATGTCTCTAGTCGCCTTCACTACCGAATTGAACTGAGATGATTTTCGGTCCGGTCTCTCTAAATTTTGCTTCCCGATGTAGTCCCCGGGCCCTAGGCATGGTTTTCTCCAGCACAGACATCTTCAACAGCCGTGGCGAGCAGACCTTGCCCACCGCCACCCACTTACGGCATTTCTGGATGTCCGGAGTTGGATCTTCAAACACAAGTCCTGCCTCTTCCTTCTCCATCAGGGCCATCCCGCCAAGTCTCGTCGACAGCCTAGTCGATGGATCTGGGGTTTTACTCTCCACAGGAGAGATGGAGTCTCTCTGCGCAGCCGATCCGGCCTCCGTTCTCATCGGTGTCACCACCGTCCCCTTACCAGGGGCCGTCGTCGAGTTCCTCAGAGTCGCCATCAGCGTCTTCCCATCTACACCTCCCGCCATCAGCGTCGCTGCAGGGCAGGCTTGCAGACACACCAGCTCGGGTCGAGAGTAGCGCTGTCGCTACCCTGGAGCACCGCTGGATTCAAGCCACCCCCGTCACTGAAACCCTAACCCTAGCATAGCCGCGCGGTCGCCTCACGATTGCCAGGTATCGCCTTAGAGCGTCATAACATGGTGGACCCCTCTATCACCGCCGATGGCACTCCATCCTGATTGAATACCACTCGGCACATCGGTTGTGTCAATGGTTGGAACGGAATTAGAGCTGATTCTTTTACAGTGAAATTGTTTTTATTTTCTCTTTTGCGGTGAAATAGAGTACATACACATGCACTCATAATCATGTACACACTCACCCTCTCACTACGACCTCCACCAACAGACTTAGGCGGCCGATGCTGAGATTGGTGAAGCCACCAGAGGCACCTTGCCATCGGCGAAAACATCGCCTCCTACCGAAAGAATATATTCCGCTTATATGAGACACCACAACTTCAAACCTAAGATTCGATCCTTGATGAGCCGAAAAAAGGTACCAATGCCCTCCTTTGAACAAATAGAAAACTCTAGTGTTATCTTTTTCCTACCTAGCTCATAATACTAATGTTGACGACATCAGATTGGGTATGCCCCTTCCAATGAGAATGTGTTGAAACTGGACGAATTGTTTTCACCAAAAACCAGATTTTTTTTCTTGCGAAAAGGACCTTTGCTTTATATTGCAACCGAACAGTGGTACAAAGCACCCCAACAAAATGAGAAAATACAAACAGGTCCCTCGGGAACCAATGCACTCCTCCAACCACCGTGAGTTGCTGGCACGCCGCCAGTCCCACACAGAGCCGATGTGACCTGTAGTCTGCAAACGGAACAAACGCGGACGGGAAGTCTTCAACCTCGACCCCAGCATGACGGAGAAAGAAGAAGGACAACCATCAGTACACCACACCGGCGACAATACATCTCATAAATCCTTGGAGCACCTTCACAAGCACGAGACACTTTGTCCGCACAAACACACCGCAAGACAACAAGGCGTGCCTTGTGGGCCCCTTGATGTCTACTACACAATATTTCTTCTTGTAGACTCGTGTTGGACATCCAAACGTAGAGTTTTGTAGGATAGTAACAAATTTCCCTCAAGTGGATGCCCTAAGGTATATCAATTCATGGGAGGCGGAGGATGAAGATGGTCTCTCTCAAACAACCCTGCAACCAAATACAAGAAATCTCTTGTCTCCCTAATGTTGGAGAACGTAGTAATTTCAAAAAAATTCCTAAGCACACGCAAGATCATGGTGATGACATAGCAACGAGAGGGGAGAGTGTTGTCCACGTACCCTCGTAGACCGTAAGCGGAAGCGTTATGACAACGCGGTTGATGTAGTCGTACGTCTTCATGATCCAACCGATCCAAGCACCGAACGTACGGCACCTCCGAGTTCAGCACACGTTCAGCTCGATGACGATCCCCGGGCTCCGATCCAGCAAAGCTTCGGGGATGAATTCCGTCAGCACGACGGCGTGGTGACGATGATGATGTTCTACCGGCGCAGGGCTTCGCCTAAACTCCGCGACGATATGAACGAGGTGGAATATGGTGGAGGGGGGCACCGCACACGGCTAAGGAACGATCCGTAGATCAACTTGTGTGTCATGGGGTGCCCCCCTGCCCTCGTATATAAAGGACGGAGGGGGAGGTGCGGCCGGCCTAGGAGGGGGCGCGCCAAGGGGAGTCCTACTCCCACCGGGAGTAGGACTCCCTCCTTCCTTGTTGGAGTAGGAGAAGTGGAAAGAGGGGGAGAGGGAAAAGGAAAAGGGGGCTGCCCCCCTTGTCCAATTCAGACTAGAGGGGGGCGCAGGCCTCTTTCCTTTTGGCCTCTCTCCTCTATTCCCGTATAGCCCAATAAGGCCCATATACTCCCCGGCGAATTCCCGTAACTCTCCGGTACTCCGAAAAATATCCGAATCACACGGAACCTTTCCGAACTCCGAATATAGTCGTCCAATATATCGATCTTTACGTCTCGATCATTTCGAGACTCCTCGTGATGTCCCTGATCTCATCCGGGACTCCGAAGTCCTTCGGTACATCAAAACTCATAAACTCATAATATAACTATCATCGTACCGTTAAGCGTGCGGACCCTACGGGTTCGAGAACTATGTAGACATGACCTAGAACTATTCTCGGTCAATAACCAATAGCGGAACCTGGATGCCCATATTGGTTCCTACATATTCTACGAAGATCTTTATCGGTCAAACCGCATAACAACATACGTTGTTCCCTTTGTCATCGGTATGTTACTTGCCCGAGATTTGATCGTCGGTATCCAATACCTAGTTCAATATCGTTACCGGCAAGTCTCTTTACTCGTTACGTAATGCATCATCCCGTAACCAACTCATTGGTCACATTGCTTGCAAGGCTTATAGTGATGTGCATTACCGAGAGGGCCCAGAGATACCTCTCTGACAATCGGAGTGACAAAACCTAATCTCGAAATACGCCAACTCAACATGTACCTTCAGAGACACCTGTAGTACTCCTTTATAATCACCCAGTTATGTTGTGACGTTTGGTAGCACACAAAGTGTTCCTCCGGTAAACGGGAGTTGCATAATCTCATAGTTGTAGGAACTTTGTATAAGTCATGAAGAAAACAATAGCAACATACTAAACGATCAAGTGCTAGGCTAACGGAATGGGTCAAGTCAATCACATCATTCTCCTAATGATGTGATCCCATTAATCAAATGACAACCTATGTCTATGGTTAGGAAACATAACCATCTTTGATTAATGAGCTAGTCAAGTAGAGGCATACTAGTGACATTATGTTTGTCTATGTATTCACACATGTATCATGTTTCCAGTTAATACAATTCTAGCATGAATGATAAACATTTATCATGATATAAGGAAATAAATAATAACTTTATTATTGCCTCTAGGGCATATTTCCTTCAGTCTCCCACTTGCACTAGAGTCAATAATCTAGTTCACATCGCCATGTGATTTAACACCAATAATTCACATCACCATGTGATTAGCACCCATAGTTCACATCGTCATGTGACCAACACCCAAAGGGTTTACTAGAGTCAATAATCTAGTTCACATCGCTATGTGATTAACACCCAAAGAGTACTAAGGTATGATCATGTTTTGCTCGTGAGAGAACTTTAGTCAACGGGTCTGTCACATTCAGAGCCGTATGTATTTTGCAAATATTCTATGTCTACAATGCTCTGCACGGAGCTACTCTAGCTAATTGCTCCCACTTTCAGTATGTATCCAGATTGAGACTTAGAGTCATCTGGATTGGTGTAAAAGCTTGCATCATTGTAACTTTTTACGACTGGCTCTTTTATCACCTCCATAATCGAGAAACATCTCCTTAGTCCTCACTAAGGATATTCTTGACCGCTGTTCTAGTGATCTACTTTTAGATCAAAATTGTATTCCCTTGCCAAACACAGAGCAAGGTATACAATAGGTCTGGTTCATAGCATAGCATACTTTATAGAACCTATGACTGAGGCATAGGGAATGACTTTTCATTCTCTTTCTATTTTCTGCAATGGTCGGGTCTTGAGTCTTACTCAATTTCACACCTTGTAACACTGGCAAGAACTCCTTCTTTGACTGTTCCATTTTGAACTATTTCAAAAATTTATCAAGGTATGTACTCATTGAAAAATCTTATCAAGCGTCTTGATCTATCTATATAGATCTTGATGCTCAATGTGTAAGCAGCTTCACCGAGGTCTTGCTTTGAAAAACTCTTATTCAAGTATCCTTTCATGCTATCCAGAATTTCCATATCATTTCCAATTAACAATATGTCATCCACATATAATATTAGAAATGCTATAGAGCTCCCACTCACTTTCTTGTAAATACAGGCTTCTTCAAAAGTCTGTATAAAACCATATGCTTTGATCAACTCATCAAAGCGTATATTCCAACTCCGAGATGCTTGCACCAGTCCATCGATGGATTGCTGGAGCTTGCACACTTTGTTAGCATCTTTAGGATTGACAAAAACTTTCTGGTTGCATCATATACAACTCTTCTTTAATAAATCCATTAAGGAATGCAGTTTTGACATCCATTTGCCAGATTTCATAAAATGTGGCAATTGCTAACATGATTCAGACAGACTTAAGCTTCGATACGAGTGAGAAAATCTCATTGTATTCAACACCTTGAACTTGTTGAAAACATTTCGCAACAAGTCGAGCTTAGTAGATAGTAACACTACTATCAATGTCCGTCTTCCTCTTGAAGATCCATTTATTTAACATGGCTTGCTGATCATCGAGCAAGTCAATCAAAGTCCATACTTTGTTCTCATACATGGATCATATCTCAGATTTTATGGCCTCAAGCCATTTCGTGGAATCTCGGCTCATCATCGCTTCCTCATAGTTTGTAGGTTCATCATGGTCTAGTAACATGACTTCCAGAACAGGATTACCGTACCACTCTGGTGCGGATCTTACTCTGGAAGACCTACGAGGTTCTGTAGTAACTTAATATGAAGTTTCATGATCATCATCATTAACTTCCTCACTAATTGGTGTAGTAGTCACAGGAACAGATTCTTGTGATGAACTACTTTCCAATAAGGGAGCGGGTACAGTTACCTCATCAAGTTCTACTTTCCTCCCACTCACTTCTTTCGAGAGAAACTTCTTCTCTAGAAAGGATCCATTCTTGGCAACGAATGTTTTGCCTTCGGATCTGTGATAGAAGGTGTACCCAACAGTTTCCTTTAGGTATTCTATGAAGACGCACTTCTCCGATTTGGGTTCGAGCTTATCAAGTTGAAAACCTTTTTTATATAAGCATCACAACTCCAAACTATAAGAAACGACAACTTAGGTTTACTGCTAAACCATAGTTCATACGGTGTCGTCTCAACGGATTTAGATGGTGCCCTTTTAAACGTGAATGCAGCTGTCTCTAATGCATAACCCCAAAACGATAGTGGTAAACTGATAAGAGATATCATAGATCGCACCATATCTAGTAAAGTACGATTACGACTTCCGGTCACACCATTACATTGTAGTGTTCCAAGTGGCGTGAGTTTGTGAAACTATTCCACATTGTTTTAATTGAAGACCAAACTCGTAACTCAAATATTCGTCTCCATGATCAGATCGTAGAAACTTTATTTTTCTTGTTACGATGATTTTTCCACTTTACTCTGAAATTCTTTGAACTTTTCAACTATTTCAGACTTATGTTTCATCAAGTAGATATACCCATATCTGCTCAAATCATCTGTAAAGGTTAGAAAATAACGATACTTGCCACGAGCATCAACACTCATTGGACCGCATGCATCGGTATGTATTGTTTCCAATAAGTCAGTAGCTCGTTCCATTGTTCCGGAGAACGGAGTTTTAGTCATCTTGCCCAAAAGGCATGGTTCGCAAGCATCAAATGATTCATAACCAAGTGATTCCGAAAATCCGTCTTTATGGAGTTTCTTCATGCGCTTTACACCGATATGACCCAAACGGCAGTGCCACAAATAAGTTGCACTATCATTATCAACTTTGCATCTTTTGGCATCAATATTATGAATATGTGTATCACTACGATCGAGATCCAACAAACTATTTTCATTGGGTGTATGACCATCAAAGGTTTTATTCATTTAAACAGAACAACAATTATTCTCTGATTTTAAATGAATAACCATATTGCAATAAACATGATCAAATCATATTCATGCTCAACGCAAACACCAAATAACATTTATTTAGGTTCAACACTAATCCCGAAAGTATAGGGAGTGTGCGATGATGATCATATCAATCTTGGAACCACTTCCAACACACATCGTCGCTTCACCCTCAACTAGTTTCTGTTTATTCTATAACTCCTGTTTCGAGTTACTAATCTTAGCAACCGAACAAGTATCAAATACTCAGGGGTTACTATAAACACTAGTAAGGTACACATCAATAACATGTATATCAAATATACCCTTGTTCACTTTGCCATCCTTCTTATCCACCAAATATTCAAGGCATTTCCGCTTCTAGTGACCATTTCCTTTGCAGTATAATCACTCAGTTTCAGGCTTTGGTCCAGCTTTGGGCTTCTTCGCGGGAGTGACAACTTGCTTGCCATTCTGCTTGAAGTTCCCTTTCTTTCCCTTTGCCCTTTTCTTGAAACTAGTGGTCTTGTCAATCATCAACACTTGATGCTCTTTCTTGATTTCTACCTTCGTCGATTTCAGCATCACGAAGAGCTCGGGAATCATTTTCGTCATCCCTTGCATTATAGTTCATCATGAAGTTCTACTAACTTGGTGGTGGTGACTAGAGAATTCTGTCAATCACTATCTTATCTGGAAGATTAACTCCCACTTGATTCAAGCGATTGTAGTACCCAGACAATCTGAGCACATGCTCACTAGTTGAGCGATTCTCCTCCATCTTTTAGCCATAGAACTTGTTGGAGACTTCATATCTCTCAACTCGGGTATTTGCTTGAAATATTAACTTCAACTCCTGGAACATCTCATATGGTCCATGACATTCAAAACGTCTTTGAAGTCCCGATTCTAAGTCGTTAAGCATGGTGCACAAAACTATCAAGTAGTCATTATATTGAGCTAGCCAAACGTTCATAACGTCTGCATCTGCTCCTGCAATAGGTCTGTCACCTAGCGGTGCATTAAGGACATAATTCTTCTGTGCAGCAATGAGGATAAACCTCAGATCACGGATCTAATCCGCATCATTGCTACTAACATCTTTCAACACAATTTTCTCTAGGAACATATAAAATTAAACATATGAAAGCAACAACGCATGCTATTGATCTACAACATAATTTGCAAAATACTACCAGGACTAAGTTCATGATAAATTAAAGTTCAATTAATCATATTACTTAAGAACTCCCACTTAGACAGACATCTCTCTAGTCATCTAAGTGATCACGTGATCCAAATCAACTAAACCATAACCGATCATCACGTGAAATGGAGTAGCTTTCAATGGTGAACATCATTATGTTGATCATATCTACTATATGATTCACGCTAGACCTTTCGGTCTCCGTGTTCCGAGGCCATATCTGCATATGCTAGGCTCGTCAAGTTTAACCTGAGTATTCTGCGTGTGCAAAACTGGCTTGCACCCGTTGTAGATGGACGTAGAGCTTATCACACCCGATCATCACGTGGTGTCTGGGCACGACGAACTTTGGCAACGGTGCATACTCAGGGAGAACACTTCTTGATAATTTTAGTGAGAGATCATCTTAAAATGCTACCGTCAATCAAAGCAAGATAAGATGCATAAAGGATTAACATCACATGCAATCAATATAAGTGATATGATATGGCCATAATCATCTTGTGCTTGTGATCTCCATCTTCGAAGCACCGTCGTGATCACCATCATCACCGGCGCGACACCTTGATCTCCATCGTAGCATCATTGTCGTTACGCCATCTATTGCTTCTACGACTATCGCTACCGCTTAGTGATAAAGTAAAGCAATTACAGGGCGTTTGCATTTCATACAATAAAGCGACAACCATATGGCTCCTACCAGTTGCCGATAACTTCGGTTACAAAACATGATCATCTCATACAATAAAATATAGCATCACGTCTTGACCATATCACATCACAACATGCCCTGCAAAAACAAGTTAGACGTCCTCTACTTTGTTGTTGCAAATTTTACGTGGCTGCTACGGGCTTAGCAAGAACCGTTCTTACCTACGCATCAAAACCACAACGATAGTTTGTCAAGTTAGTGTTGTTTTAACCTTCGCAAGGACCGGGCGTAGCCACACTCGATTCAGCTAAAGTGAGAGAGACAGACACCCGCCAGCCACCTTTAAGCACGAGTGCTCGTAACGGTGAAACCAGTCTCGCGTAAGCGTACGCGTAATATCGGTCCGGGCCGCTTCATCTCACAATACCGCCGAACCAAAGTATGGCATGCTGGTAAGCAGTATGACTTGTATCGCCCACAACTCACTTGTGTTCTACTCGTGCATATGACATCTACGCATAAAACCAGGCTCGGATGCCACTGTTGGGGAACGTAGTAATTTCAAAAAAATTCCTACGCACACGCAAGATCATGGTGATGACATAGCAACGAGAGGGGAGAGTGTTGTCCACGTACCCTCGTAGACCGTAAGCGGAAGCGTTATGACAACGCGGTTGATGTAGTCGTACGTCTTCATGATCCAACCGATCCAAGCACCGAACGTACGGCACCTCCGAGTTCAGCACACGTTCAGCTCGATGACGATCCCCGGGCTCCGATCCAGCAAAGCTTCGGGGATGAGTTCCGTCAGCACGACGGCGTGGTGACAATGATGATGTTCTACCGGCGCAGGGCTTCGCCTAAACTCCGCTACGATATGACCGAGGTGGAATATGGTGGAGGGGGGCACCGCACACGGCTAAGGAACGATCCGTAGATCAACTTGTGTGTCATGGGGTGCCCCCCTGCCCCCGTATATAAAGGACGGAGGGGGAGGTGCGGCCGGCCTAGGAGGGGGCGCGCCAAGGGGAGTCCTACTCCCACCAGGAGTAGGACTCCCTCCTTCCTTGTTGGAGTAGGAGAAGTGGAAAGAGGGGGAGAGGGAAAAGGAAAAGGGGGCTGCCCCCCTTGTCCAATTCGGACTAGAGGGGGGGGGCGCAGGCCTCTTTCCTTTTGGCCTCTCTCCTCTATTCCCGTATAGCCCAATAAGGCCCATATACTCCCCGGCGAATTCCCGTAACTCTCCAGTACTCCGAAAAATACCCGAATCACTCGGAACCTTTCCGAACTCCGAATATAGTCGTCCAATATATCGATCTTTACATCTCGACCATTTCGAGACTCCTCGTCATGTCCCTGATCTCATCCGGGACTCCGAACTCCTTCGGTACATCAAAACTCATAAACTTATAATATAACTGTCATCGTAACGTTAAGCGTGCGGACCCTACGGGTTCGAGAACTATGTAGACATGACCTAGAACTATTCTCGGTCAATAACCAATAGCGGAACCTGGATGCCCATATTGGTTCCTACATATTCTACGAAGATCTTTATCGGTCAAACCGCATAACAACATACGTTGTTCCCTTTGTCATCGGTATGTTACTTGCCCGAGATTTGATCGTCGGTATCCAATACCTAGTTCAATCTCATTACCGGCAAGTCTCTTTACTCGTTACGTAATGCATCATCCCGTAACCAACTCATTGGTCACATTGCTTGCAAGGCTTATAGTGATGTGCATTACTGAGAGGGCCCAGAGATACCTCTCCGACAATCGGAGTGACAAAACCTAATCTCGAAATACGCCAACTCAACATGTACCTTCGGAGACACCTGTAGTACTCCTTTATAATCACCCAGTTACGTTGTGACGTTTGGTAGCACACAAAGTGTTCCTCCGGTAAACGGGAGTTGCATAATCTCATAGTTGTAGGAACTTTGTATAAGTCATGAAGAAAGCAATAGCAACATACTAAACGATCAAGTGCTAGGCTAACGGAATGGGTCAAGTCAATCACATCATTCTCCTAATGATGTGATCCCGTTAATCAAATGACAACCTATGTCTATGGTTAGGAAACATAACCATCTTTGATTAATGAGCTAGTCAAGTAGAGGCATACTAGTGACATTATGTTTGTCTATGTATTCACACATGTATCATGTTTCCGGTTAATACAATTCTAGCATGAATAATAAACATTTATCATGATATAAGGAAATAAATAATAACTTTATTATTGCCTCTAGGGCATATTTCCTTCGCCCAACACACCCAATACAATGGTAAATTGTATAGATGCACTAGTTCGGCGAAGTGATGGTTATACAAGTATAGTATGGATAGTAGATATTTGTTTTCGTAATCTAAAAATATAAAAACAGCAAGGTAACTAGTAACAAAAGTGAGAAAAACGGTATTGCAATGCTTAAAAACAAGGCCTGGAGTTCATACTTTCACTAGTGCAAAATCTCTCAACAATGATAACATAATTGGATTATTTAACAATCCCTCAATGTGCAACAAAGAATCACTTCAGAATTCCTATCGCGAAGAACATAAGATGAAATTGTTTCTAGGGTATGAAACCACCTCAAAGTTATGATTTTTGTTCAATCTTTTGAGTTATTCCTATAAGTGTCACAAACAGCCCTAGAGTTCATACTAAAATAACACCATATGACACGCATCAATCAACCCTAATGTCACCTAAATACTCCAATGTCACCACAAGTATCTATGGGTTAATTATATGATGTGCATCACACTGTTTCATATATATAATATTCAATCCAACACAAAGAACTTCAAAGAGTAACCCAAGATTTGTATCGGAGAAAGGAATATGAAAACGCGTATCAATCCCTATGCATAGATTACCCCAGTGTCATCACGGGAATCCGCAAGTTGATAACCGAAACATGCATTAAGTAAATCAATAGAACATCCCATTGTAACCACGGATATCTCATCGCAAGACATACATCAAGTGATCTCACATCCAAAAGATTCAATCTAACATAACAAAACCTCAAAGGAAAAGATTCAATTCATCACAAGAAGGTAGAGAGGGAAGAACACCATAAGATCCAACTATATTAACAAAGCTCGCGATACATCAAGATCGTGCCAAATCAAAAACACGGGAGAGAGATCAAACACATAGTTACTGGTACATACCCTCAGCCCCGAGGGTGAACTACTCCCTCCTCGTTATGGAGACCGCCAGGATAATGAAGATGGCCTCTAGTGACGATTTCCCTCTCTGGTAGGGTGCCGGGACGGGGTCTCCATTGAGTTTTCATGGATACAGAGGCTTGCGGCGGCGGAACTTCTCATCTAGGATATTATGGAAATTTTGGCGTCGGTCTCACGTCATGGGAGTCCACAAGGCAGCGACAAGCTCGAGGGGCACGCCCCCCAGGCTTGTCGTGCCCTTGTGGCTCTTCTGGACTTTCCCAGAAGCTTTGGGGGTCTCTTTTTGTCCATAAAAATCACCGTAAATTTTCATCCCATTCCGAGAACTTTTATTTCTGCACAAAAAAGAATACCACGGTAGTTTTGTTGAAAACAACGTCAGTAGGGTTAGTTCTATTCAAATTATACCAAAACCTTACAAAATTGTTGTAAAAATGGCATGAATACTTTATAAATTATAGATACATTGGAGACGTATCACCCCTCGTGGCTTCGCCTGACCTAATTCCAGCGCTATAAATTCCAAAATGTTCCAAAAAAACCCAGAGTGAGACCCAAAACAATTATTCCGCCGTCGCAAGCTCTAATTTTTCGCGATCCCTTCTAAAGGCCTACTCTGCCGGAGGGGGAATCGATCACGGAGGGCTTCTACATCAACCTTGTTGCGCCTTCGATGATGTGTGAGTAGTTTCCCACCGACCTACGGGTCCATAGTGATTAGCTAGATCTCTCTCTCTCTCTCTCTCTCTCTCTCTCTCTCTCTCTCTCTCTCTCTCTCTCTCTCTCTCTCTCTCTCTTTGTTTGATCTTCTATACAATGTTCTCCTCGTAGTTCTATTCGATATAATCTTTTTTTGCGGTGTGTCTGTTGGATCCGATGAATTATGGGTTTATGATCAGATTGTTCAACGAAAGTAATTGAGTTATATTCTCAACTTTATTATGTGTGATTGTTATAGCTATGTAATGCTCTCCGATTTATGAGTTTTATTTGGTCAACTTGATGATTAGATCTTCAGTGGAAGTGGTGCATAGTAGTAGGTTCAATCTTGTGGTGTCCTCACTCTATGATGGGAGGGGTAGCGAGATAAGATTGCAAATGGTGAACTGCCACCGGTGCAGTTTGTAGCAAATGGCCGTACATACAACTATGGGTACTATCTTGTGGATGGCATCTACCCAAAATGGCAAACATTTGTGAAGCTGTTGAAAAAATTGAAAGGTAAGAAAAGATCTCGATTTCCACAATAATCAGGCGGCGGCTAGAAAAGATGTGGAGAGAGTTTTTGGGATTTTGCAAGCCCAATTTGCTATTGTGAGAGGACCGGCTAGATTTTGAGATCAAAAGATGCTTTGGTATATCATGCACGCTTGTGTGATCATGCACAACATGATCATCGAGAACGAGTGTGGCCAATATTTAGACTACTCTCACTATGAGCTCTTGTGACATCCCGTGCGAGTGCGGCGGAGGGCTGAAAGGGTTGCCCGTTTTGTTGCCTCCTATCATGCCATTCGACGTGCCGAAACGCATGATGATCTTCAGAAGGATCTCATTGAGGAGTGGTGGACATGGAATGGCCGATAAAGAGCATCATGATTTGTGCGTTTGATGTTGTATTATTGAACTATTTGTTGTATTGACAGATAAACTATTTGTTTGTGTTGTAATAACGAAATTGAACTATTTTGTTGATTTATTTTGTTTGTGTTTGATCTTTTTGCTTGTGTTTGGAGCGCATACGTTGTTTGTGCGAAAGTGCACGCCGCATTTTAGTGTGCCTGTTGGAGCTAGGCGCGCGCGCTGCATTTTATTGCGGCCGCTGGAGCCAGCGCTGGCTGCCACGCCAAAACAGGCGATCAACGCGCTGCAAACGCATTTTTAGCGCGCCGCGCATTGGGCGGCTGTTGGAGATGCTCTCAGAAACGAGCAAGGTTGTGCAGCGTTTGCTGGACACCGCAAGATGAGTTACTCAAAAACCATTGAAGAGTTTGATGAAGGGCATGGAGAATGCATTTCCATCGATGGCCGGTTGATCAAATAGGTAAAAACCATTTGTTTGGTCTGTTCTATCCTTTGTTAATTGATGTGTTCATGGATTTTCGTCAGTTAAGAATTGCTGAAACAACTATTCAGGCGTTGACTGAACACTGAGATAACTAGTACTCCCTCTGTAAACTAATATAAGAGCGTTTAGATCACTAAAATAGTAATCTAAACACTCTTATATTAGTTTACGGAGGAAGTACTAGAAAGAATGCACACACGACTGCGACTGCTTATTCATGCCTCATTGTCCTCTCCCTATCAACACCCCTGACAAACTAATTACCGCAGCCAGCCGGAAGCCAACGAAAAGTAACACAATACACCCTGCGAGACACGAACCAACCAACGGCCGGCGGACGTCCGTCTACTGAAGAAAGAAAGACTACACTCAGATGGAGACGCTGTTGGGGATGCCCATGGCGGTGAGCCCCAGCCCTTTCTCGCCGTCGACGTCCGACGTGTTGGGGTAGAGCAGCATGTACGGCATCTTCACCGGCCCGTTCCGGTTCTTGAGCGCCGGGTCCTTGTTCATGTCCAGGATCCGCTTCTCGATCTCCGTCAGCCGGGTGCCGAACCGCTTGAACGCCTCCAGGGCCTTGGCGTCCGACGTCCACTCCGGCGTGTCGCGCTGCCCGAGGTACACCTCGTCGGAGGAGTGCTTCGACAGGATCTCGATCAGCGTGATGCCCAGGATGGTCTGGAACTGGCTGGTGATGGTGTGGATGAACACCTTGTCGGCATGCTTCCCGCCCTTCTCGAGCAGCCTGTACTCTTCGTCGCCCGGCACCGGCATCGGGCGCCGGCTCACCGTCGGCCGGTTCGGGAGGTACCCCGCGTACGGGTACTGCCCGAAGTTGACCGCCGCGTGCAGCGCCGACGCCACCCAGATGATGGTCGTGCACGTCTTGGCCAGCTCCTGCACGGTCACCATCTTGGGCCACCAATCGGCGTCCCTGAGGTCGCCGTGCCCGACCTCGCGCACCTCCTTCCACCACTCCTCCAGCTCCTTGTCGGCCCGGAGCACGCCGTCGTTCGGGTAGTAGATGGCCAGGTACTCGTTCACCCACCGCTCGATCGCCCACCAGATCACCAGCCCGTCCACAGCATAAGGGTAGTCCTTGATCAGCAGCCGGACACCATATGGGCTCGATGCGTCCGGCACGGCCATGCCTCTGCGTGCACAAAGAAGCAAAAAAATCTCTTCAGTTAACTATATTTGGGTAATTCTCCCACATTCCGATCGTGCTTTGACCTTCTTCTTACCTCTTGACCAGATCGTCGGGGAGGCCCTGCTCGGTGAGCTTCCAGTTCTTGTACACCACGGAAGACATCATAAGCGCGTATTCCCCCGGAAAGACGGTCATCTCGAAGACGCCACCGGCGTTGATGAGAGTGGTCCGCGCCAGGGCATTGATGTTCAACGTGTCGCGGTAATGCGGGCTCAGCAGCTTGTGCACCGGGTGCACCACACTGAGTTGCCGGTTCGTCGCAATCACGAACGGCTCGATCACCGCGTGTGTGTTCAGCCTAAGAAAACAATCAAAACGCTCTGCTCAGGGCTTTGGTACAATGGCGGCACTTGTTCTCTGCCTAGAACCTATAACATGAAGCAGGGGTATATATACTGATGTTGCAATGCATATTTACCAGTGGCTGATAAGCTGATGCCATGCGGAGTCATCGACCGAGGCGTAAGCCTTGGCAAGCTGCCAGATCTGGCCATCAACACCAGAGTCAATATCCGCCGGAAGGTACACCGTGCTCTTCGCGCCGTGCTGTATCCCGTCGGGGTGCGGCAGGCTCAGCTCGATGGCCAAGGGCTTCAGCGTGCCGTCAGCCTTCAGGAACAGCAGGGTCCTCGAGGCGTAGATGTGATTGCCTTCCAGCTTGTTGATGCGTTCAAGGAATGGCATGAAGTTGTCATGGTGATCTAGAATGAAGAGCCTGTTCCTCTCCATTGCCTGCACAATACATGGTTGTTGGGACAATCAATCTCACCTGATTATTCAGTGCTTGTCCATTTGGAATTTGCAGCACAAATAGATCATTAAAGTTACATGTACCTATGCAGCTCAATGAAATTTCTCTTTTGACCACAAAATAGCTCAATGATTCATTCAACACACCTGTTTCACTGTGAGGCCTTCTTCCAGGTTCTGCTGAATTTGACCTTCAGTGATAGTGCTTGACTGGTCCCCGTACACACTGGGATCCAGGGTACTTTTTACAGGGAACTCCTGTGGTCATCAAATAGAAAACAAATGATGATTAATTCTCAATCGATTATGAGGAGACGGTTTATTCTTTTCTTCTTCTTCTTTATAAATATAAATGGCATAGGTGCTAACCGTCAGTCGTTTGATGCAAACCGGGTTCACGCCTGCGAGCATCTCCCGCGCAAACTCCTCATCTGACCTCCAAGCACGTGGTTCTGCAATTTAAGGAAATATAAATCATTACCAAACATAACAAGTAAAACAAGGGATGACCGTATTAAAGTAAGTCATGCACACATCTGATTACCTGATTTGATAACATGTGGAAGGGGCAGGTTCAGGAGGTCGTCGCCAGCAACCGGTAAAAGACTTTTAATGAACGGAAGGGGGATTTTTTTCTTGAGCTCCTTTAGGTGTTGGTTATCGGGCACTTTCAGAAGACCATCATAGAGATCATAGATGTCTTGAAACGAATCAAACTCCTTGGGTGTAGTGTCAACATAGGTCCTGATTATCGGAAGGATGGCCTCGGTGATGGCCTTGAGAGAGTACCCAAGGAAGTCAGACAACTTGAGGTGCCCAAAGCGCTCATCACGTGGGACATAGATGTTGAGGGCCTCCTGTATCTTGTACTGAGGAATTCTGCTCTCTGATCTAGGGTCTGACAAAAAGATGATATCCCCAATATGAGTCCGATTGCAAGGCAACATGGTTGTAAACATGTGAAAAATAACAAACATATAGACAGCACTGGACTCACCTGTTTTTGTTGGGGGTCGGCCAGTTCTGCAACGACGCGGATAGGGGAGTTCTTGGGTGCCGCCGAGAACCGGGCGTGGATGGCCCTTGTCCGGCTCACCGAGGTCGTTGTAGTAGTCATAGCGGTACACACGGTCCCACTCCTCGTACTTTCCGGTTGTGCCGTCGCCTCGGAGATTGTTGAGTTCATCTTGCCTGTATTGCACCAAAAGTGCAGGCATTTTGCTGGGCAGATAGGTCTGAAAAAATAGCGAGGAAATGAGGCGACAGATAAACAAAACGGAATACAGTAGTTTTAGCCAATCCCCAAAACCCAGGCAGGTGCTCAGGGATTTAAAACCGGACTAGTACCAATTAACCTGCGAGATGTGGAAAATTCAGTTTGTTTGTTTGTTTGCTTGTGATGTAGTATTTCTGAAAACAGGGCTTCTCATATTTCTGTCTCCTAATCCTATGATCATCAGGGGAACAGTTAAAAATAGTTTTATTTCTTCTTGGTAATAAACAATTGTAGAAAAGTTGCCAACTTGCTGTAAGATCTAGTAACAATTGGTTGTGGATCTGAGAGATTCGGATATGCCCGGGGATGGGTGATTCTTGTCCAGAACAAAAGCCTACTAAAATAGAGTAGGTAGCAAACTGATGACACCTGCAACTTGTTGTATCATAATCTTTATTATACTGGTAACTTGTACGACCAGCCCATTATCTTTGTAAAATGAACCTCTTAAGATGAGCTTAGTCAGTAGGGATGCATCCATCTGCATGGGCGTGCAACTTGCTGTCAAACTATCATAATCGCATAAGATAGATTCGTTGGGTCGTTTTGAATGGACGACCAAGCAATGCAAAATGTTGTGGCATCAAAGGACGCCAAAATGGGGATTAGTAATCAGGGCTTATTTTTCATTCCAGGTGAAGCTAGTTGGCGTATGATATGGATACTCTGAACAAGACCAGTCCCAGGATTCATACTACTACAAAGACATTTTTATTTTTATGTGGCGCTGGAAATTCAGACAAGGCATTACTAATTTACTATTTGACAGCAGCAAATGGCGGCCGTTGACTTGACCTAAAGACCAAGACCTAGCAACAGCAACTCGACAGCTAAGGTGACAGCATGTAGAGTAAATTCCTTGTCTGTGCCAGCTCAACTACTACTGGTCGATTTGGCATCTCTTCTTTTTGATTGACTGTTCTTTTGTTCTGTTTTTGACAGCAATTCTGGCATTTGTTCTTGACAGAATATCTATCATTAGCATCTATAGTAGGTGGCACAAGTGATAACAAGTAGTAACATGGTATACTACCACCTACTCCCTCCATTCCTAAATATTTGTCTTTCTAGCGATTTCAACAAGTGACTACATACGGAGCAAAATAAGTGAATCTACATTCTAAAATATGTCTATCCGTATGTGGTAGTTCATTTGAAATATGTGGTAGTTCATTTGAAACCTTTAGAAAGACAAATATTTAGGAACGGAGGGAGTAATACATAGCAGATTTTCTTAATAATGCAAAAGAATCGGCTAAGATCCAGTCCAATTCCAACCCAAGGTCCGTGACCACACCCAGAAAAGGACACAATGTTTTTAAAAGAAAATGAAATGCGTGCAGCACGAGCGTTAATAATCTTCCTCTGGTGGGTTGATTGATTGCGGTGTCGTCGTCGGCGGCGGCGGCGGCGGCGGCGAGGGGACGGAAGGAAGGAAGGAAGAGGAAGGGGAAGAAGGAACTGACGTCGTTGGCGAAGAAGACGCGGTCGACGTTGGGGTAGATCCAGGAGTTGGCGACGAAGACGACGGTGCCCTTGCCGGGGACGCCGGGGAGGGTGAGCGTCTTGAGCAGGTACTCGGAGCGGTAGGTGTTGCGGACGATGACGGCGCCGGGGATCCCCTGCGAGTCGTCCCACTCGAAGGTGACCTTGAACACCGACTCCCCGGCCGCCTTGGACTTCATCGTCACCACCATCTCCTCCAGGTGCGCCGGCTTCCCCACCTTGCCCCGCTTCCCATTGTCTGCAAGCGCACGGCAGAGTCATCATCAGCATAATCATCAGAGGATGTGAAGAAACATCAATCAATCAACAAGAGATGACAAGAGACGCAGATGGAACGAGATGTTCCCATCGATCTATTTTCGTTTCATTTTCGGGTCTCATTTCTCAGAGATTGAGGTGGCGATCTTGGATTTTGGGAGGGGGGACGGCGGACACGTGGGTGGAGTCGGTCGCGGACATCGACTAGTCCCCCCGCTGTCCTCGGCCGGTCCCTCCGGAGGCCGCAGCATTGATGCTAAACCCTGGCGGCCACGCCAATCTAGGAGCATCGATCCATGTGCCCGCGACAACATGAACCCGATCAAAAGTTGAAAACTGCTTTTGTTTTCAGTTCCTTTTCTTTCTTGAAACCGACACAGATTGTTTCTGAACTTAATCGATACTCACATGATTCGCAAACAACAAAGAAACTGAAATCGACACAGATTGTTTCTGAACTAAACCAATACGGGATTCACAGACAAAAAACGCCAAGAGGGAAACTGAAACGCACGCGCGTACGAGAGCCAACGGTTACGCGGCGGCGGCGGAGGGAGGGAGAGAGAGAGGGGAGAAGCGAAGGGGGGAGGAGGAAAGGCGAAAGGTGCTTACGGGGGTCTGGGGCGGTGGCGCTGACGAGGTGGAAGACGACGCCGTCGTCCTTGCCGAGGATGTCGTGGACGCCGTCGAGGAGCGAGGCGTGGAAGTCGCCGAGGTTGAGGACGTCGCTCTTGACCAGCACCGCCGTGCCGCGGATCTTGCCCTCCTTCCACGCCTGCTTGTTCTTCCCCGTCAGCCGGTCCACCAGCCCGTGCAGCAGCATCTCCGACGCCCCTCCCCTCTCACTCCTCCCCTTCCTCTCTGGTTCTTGGGGCAGAGCAGAGCACGAGGAGCACAACTGGCTGGCAGAAGTAGAGTGGACTGGCCTGGCCTGCGGCCGCTACGCCGGGATTTATAGGACCGGCCGATACTTTACCACAGCCACCAACCCAGCAGCAGCGATGTCAGACGGGAGTTGCCGCGGGATGAGATCGCCGGAGGGTGAGGTGGCTGTTGGTGCACTTTATGGTAATAATTTTATTTACCGCGTACTACGAGTAGTATTTCTCGACGAGATCCCGACGGTTTTTAAAACGTTTTTTTCCCCTCCGGAACGCGGCGCGGAGGCGGAGGAGCCCAGCTGGCTGGCTGCCAAAAACGCCGTGGAATGGAGGCGTGGCATGGACCGGCTGCCAAAAAAGCCATTGAAAAGAGGGCGTGGATTTTTCCTAACCAGATGCGCGCGCAACTTGTATCCTCGCCGCTCATCCAGCATGCAATCCCATCAGCGTGGCCCACCAAGTCGTCAGCCATGCATGGTATTCCACTGCCACATGATATTCTAGAGCGTGTATATCAGGCCGTATTGCAGCAGATGCGGGACCGGGCCTATGGATTCCTCTGTCACTATGTTGGACCATGTGCTATATATTCCTGACACCGTGTACCATGGACTGTACATACTTTTCAGATTCAAATTTCGAACACGGGAGAGGGCAGTGGAGCAGTGGGCTATCTAGTTACTTGGAATTCAAAAGTTCTAGCTCTAGGCAAGTGAGGAATAAAAATGTATTAATTTCTGTTTTTGCGGGGAAAAAAAGTGTAAACAAGAACCAAATTTTGTAAGGTGTGATCTGAACTTTGTCATGGAAAGTTGAAGAACTTTAATAGCGGTTTTTTCGACCTTTATAATCTCTGGACCAATTCTTCAGGTTTTGATGAAAAATTTAAAACATAAAGTCCTTCAACAGTTTTGGCAAAGTGCGATGGAGACATTCAGAAACTTGGAAATATTGCGATGAAAAATTTAAAACATAAAGTCCTTCAACAGTTTCGGCAAAGTGTGATGTACAATTCTGCCCAAAATATTGCAATCTACAGTATGTTGGAAACTCCACAGTTGGCTGCTCATGGACCTAGAGCAAAAAACATAAAGAAAATTGGATATAAAGTCCTCTGCCAATTTATTCAAAAAGCCTGCTTTGGCATAACACTCTGTTAAAATGTAAAGTCTTCGGCGACCAAAAAGTGCTTGTACAATTCTGCCCAAAATATTGCATTCTATGTTGGAAACTCCAAAATTTGCTGCTCATGGACCTAGAGCAAAAAACATAAAGCAAATTGGATATATAGTCCTTTGCAATTTATTAAAAGAACCTGCTTTGCAAAAACAACTATTTGATTAAACTATGAAGTCCTTCGTCAAGTTTCGGCAAAGTGCAATGGAGACATCCAAAAAGTTCTTGTACAATTCTGCCCATAATATTGCAATCTATGTTGGAAACTCCAAAATTTGCTGCTCATGGACCTAGAACAAAAAACATAAAGGGAATTGGATATAAAGTCCTTTGCAATTTATTCAAAGAGCCCGCTTTGTAAAAACAACTCTCTGTTAAACTATAAAGTCCGTCAACAAATTTCGGCAAAGTGCGACGGAGACATCCAAAAAGTTCTTGTACAATTCTGCCCATAATATTGCAATCTATGTTGGAAACTTTAAAATTTACTGCTCATGACCGAGAGCAAAAAACAGAAAGGGAATTGCATAGAACTGAATAGTGATGAAACGTTGCCTTATTGCAGTAGTACAGGAAAAATAAACTGCAGCCTATTTTATGTATACAATGGCCATCAGGCGATGACTAGCCTTTTTTAAGATAAAACTCAATTGAACTAGTTTTCTCTGTATTAAAATCCATCAAGTTGGCGAAGGTAGGTTCATCAAGCCGGGGGAAGAAGCAGGCAATATGCCGATGTCGGCATGAGAGGGAGAGGGCCAGCTCACTTCATGGCGGATCTGGCACCAGGCAACACTCTTCCAGCTAAATCTCCCTGTCGCCCAGCCTCTGTTTCATCCTTAAATTACGAAAATAAAGAAAATCAAGTCACAAGCAAGAAATACAATAAATAGGAGAATAACTGGACAACACCCGCACCTTCGAAATTCATCACGGACCGGAGAACACCAGACAAGACCAAAGGTGATGGATCCATGTGCTACTATATCCATCAGGGAACAAGCAATTTTGCACACCTACAAACAAATCCTTATCGAAGTGTATTACAAATCCATGGGCAATTAGGAAGAAGCAATCCCAACTCGTTGAGGCGGACTTGACCAGAGGAAGTCGACCAGGTCCTGGATTTGGAGCGGGGGACAGGGGGATTACCTGCGGGTAGTGGATGTGTTGGTGCTGAACCGGTGAGAGGAAGTGGCGTTCATGGTCCTCGACAGCTTCAGGAGGAGGCGGAACAAACCTTGTCCGTCATGGGATCTTGGTGAGTTAGGACTCGCCAGATCCGCATAGCATTGGTTGACGGCGAGCGATCCCGGGACTCCATGCCGCATGCCGTGGTGGGGAGGGGAATAATCTGGTCGGAGACCTCCAGATCGGGAGGGTGGCCGGCCATGGAGGAGGAAGGTCTGGCTGGATCTTGAGATAATGGAGACAGAGAGAGAGATGAGATAATGGAGAGAGAGGACGGGGGTAGGTGTGGATAGAAAGAAAATGGTGAGTGGGTACGATAGAAAGAAAATTCGCCCAAAGTTTGTTGCTACTGCAAATTTGGCAAACATTACTTTGCTGGGATGTAAAGGGAGCCTTGGTTCAGTGGTTGGATATGCGATTGTGCAACTTAACAACCCGAGTTCAATTTTTAAAATTGGTAGGTGATGCACAGGGGTTTTCTTCCCGTTTATTGAGGATCAAACTTGGTGTGTGGTGAAACCACGCATCAAGAAATATCTTGATACTCGTTTAAAAAATTCTGAGGATCATGTTTATCTTGGTACTCATACTAAAATGGTTGTATGCATCACTAGTTGGTGCAGAGGCCCGTAAGTGAAAATATCTCCCATTTTTAAAGGACAACCGCAGTTTCAACATTCAGCACACTGGAACGGATCCCCTCCCCTCCCCTCCTCTCGCGTCGCCTCCCCGTAGGCGGCGACAGGGGACTCCAAACCCTAGCGCTCCGGTGAGGAGACATCGGATCTCCGCCGATTTACAGACGTCGGCGTTCGTCTTCGTGGCGCGACTCCGCTCGGTTCCAGCCAACCGCGAGATTGGGACGACGTGGCTTCAGGTGAAAATCGCGCCTGACTGCGGTCATGGCGGACGATGGCGGCGTCTTGGATGTCGTTCCCTTCTCAAGGCATTGTCGTTGCAGGTCACGTCAACCTGATCGGAAGGTTCCGGTGGAAACCCTAGATCTGAATATACCGGATCGGACGATGGCGACTTTTTGATGTCGTTATCCTTTCTGAGGGCATTATTTTGGAGCAAGTGTTGGCTGGAGGGGACAAGAGGAGGAGCGGCGTGGTATCTGACATGTCAACAACGACGGGTCTCAGCGGCTGGATTGGTGGCAGGTGGCTGCGGCGACCTTATACCCGGCAGGCGTCTTGGTTGAGGTGTGCGCCGGACTGATGGGTGCCCCATACCCGACAGGCGTCCTGCTTGGGACCTCAGGTCTTAGATGTTAGATTTGGCCATGAGGTCTGTTTGGCATTAGGCCCAGATTTTCAGCATCCCTTCATCAACTGGATAGGAATAGTGACAGATGTTGCCTAGACGGTGGTTTTAGTCTTACTGTTGCATGACATTGTAAGGTCTTGCGTGAATAATTAATAAAGTGGCCGCATGCATCGTCTAGATGAAAGGCCGAGGGTCATCCTTCTTTTCTATATTTTTTTTTACTTTGCTGGGTTTTGTGGTGGAGTGTGTGTGTATGTAGTAGTATGTAGGATGTAGTACTTATTACCCATAATTTGGCACGCGTTGATGATCCGTACACGGTTCCGGTGATGAACAGTACATGCAAATTGGTATGTGGAAGCCAGGATCGACACGATGGCAGTGTTCAACAGGGGTATCGTAGAAACTCAGCAAAAGGCCAGATCGTCGCTCCGGGATGAGAACTGATAGTACATCACACAGATTGCTTGCCATTCGTTGGGCTATCGCCGTATTTATTGGGCGTGGCGAACTCGATTAATTGGATGGTGCCCCAGCTAAGAAGCAGCACCTATGGATTAGGGCATCAAGGCTGACCCATAAATCTTCCGCATCCGTTCGGACCGTGGAAGTCATCCAACACAGGCCAATATCGGTCCGCGGGACGGTGCGGACGCGATTTCTCGTGCAAACCGAAGACAAAAGTGGGGGTTCTGCGGGAGTCCGGGCACACAAAAACATAGGAACCTGACTACCCCTGCCCACCAAAAACCTCCCCGGACCCCACGACTCCATCCTTCCCATTTTCTCTTCTTTTTTCTTTCTCTCTTGCATTCGCCGCCGCTCCACCAGCACGGCCACCACGCCACACCCCTGTCGGAACTCTACGTCTCCAGCTACTCTAGCGCTCCAGCAAGGCTCCACCTCGCTTCTCCTCCATCTTCGTTCAACCCCTGTCCTCCGACCGCCCTGCCAGGTACCATCTGTTACTGCTATTCTCACCATGCCCGACAACTATCCGATGAATCGCCGGAGCTAAAAATAGTTGTCCTTTCTTCTGTCTAGCAATGGATTCCGATTTGGAGTACATATACGAGCAGTATGTTGAGTCGTCCGGCGGCCCGTCAGACGAGGAGGAGTACTCCGATGAGGCGGCGATGATGTAGGCGGTCCTTGAAGACATGAAGCATGCAAGGGAGCAACTTCTCAATTTCAAGGGTTCGATCAAGGGTCATCGAGTGCTCAACAGCAACAGGGAGCACGGCCATTTGACATTCATGGTCGACTACTTTGCCCTCGATGCACTATTAGCTAACCATTTTCACCGGCGTTTTCAGATGCGCAAGACTGTCTTCGTTTGTTTGTACTATGGCATCTGGTCCTACGATGACTATTCCATCCTGAAGAAGGGCGGCGTGGGAACGATCAGCTTCTCTGGTTGCCAGAAGTACACAGCCGCACTCCAGATGCTTGCATATGGGACGGACGATGATTCGTGGGACAAGTACCAACGAATGTCTGAGAGCACCTGCGGAGATGCCATGGTCAAGTTTGCAACTGATGACCCACATGTGTAGGGGATCAATCTTAGTCCTTTCAATAAGTAGGAGTGTCGACCCCAATTAGGAGCAGAAGAAAATGACAAGTGGTTTTCAGCAAGGTATTATCTGCAAGTACTGAAACTAGCGGTAACTGATGACCCACAAGTATAGGGATCAATCGTAGTCCTTTTAATAAGTAAGAGTGTCGAACCCAACAAGGAGCAGAGGAAAATGGTAAGCGGTTTTTAGCAAGGTATTCTCTGCAAGTACTGAAAGTAGCAATAACAGATAGTTTGGTAGCAAGGTAATTTGTAGCAAGTAACAGGTAGCAATAGTAACAAAGCTGCAGCAAGGTGGCCCAATCCTTTTTATAGCAAAGGACAAGCCGGAAACTCTTATAATAAGGAAAGCATTCTCGAGGACACATGGAATTATCATCTAGTCACTTTAATCATGTTTATTTTATTCATATTCGCTACTTTGATAATTTGATACGTGGGTGGACCGGTGCTAGGGTGTTGTTCTTACTTGAACAAGAAACCCTCTTATGAAAGGAGAATTAAGATAGATCTAACCATAGCATTAAACATATGGATCCAAATTAGCCACTTACGGAATAACACATAAACTAGGGTTTAAACTTATGTCACTCTAGCAACCCATAATCTACTTATTATTCCACAATGTCTTCTCTTAGGCCCAAATATGGTGAAGTGTCATGTAGTTGAAGTTCACATGACACCACTAAATGAAGTGTTAGGACCGAGAGTATATCGACCAGAGGGGGGTGAATGGGAGATTCAAAAATTCTTGCGAATGTTTTGATCTAATCCTAAACACAGCAGATGAAATAAGTTTCGGTAGATACGAACTCAAACAAGATTGTTATTGAGGAACAAAACCATCGATGTAGGATGCAATGATGTTCGAGCATTGGATATAACAGGCTTGATGATAACGATGGTAATGCAATATGCCAACAGGAACAATATCATGACAGATAGCTCGAACTGAACTGCGATGGATAACTACGATGAGTGACTAAACTTATGTAAAAGATCACATTACAAAGGATAACAAGAACTAATGTAGCATGATAGAATGATGAAAGTGAAACAATATGAGCAACGAAAGATTACTGTCACAACAAGAGCGGAGCGGAATGATATGCAACAGGAAATAACTGATCAAATAACTATCGTCTTAGAGCACATATGAAGACTGCTGAAAGTAATGCAGTAAAGTAAATTGAACTCGGTGGGACCGATCGCTCATCTCGGTTAGACCGAAATGTTACGAAGGGAAATAGAGAGTTTGCAATCCCATCTCGGTGAGACCGAGATCCCTATCGGTGAGACCAAAGTGACTATGATTTCTGGTAGTGGCTATGTCAAATGAACTCGGTGGTGCCGAATAGATCAAATCGGTGGGGCCGAGTTTGACTTTTGGTTTGGGACATATGTGGATATGAAAAAGCAATTGAGGGTTTTTGGAGCATATCACTAAGCATTTTGAGCAAGCAAGCCATTAAGCAACACCTCATCCCCTTTTAATAGTATTGGCTTTTCCTATAGACTCAATGTGATCTTGGATCACTAAAAGTAAAATGTAGAGTCTTGAGCTTTAGAGCTTGAGCCAATCCTTTGTCCTTAGCATTTTGAGGGGTCCACAATCCTAATACATGTCATGCCAATTATTGAACTTTCCTGAAATATTCATCTTGAAATAGCATTAGTTCAATGAGCTATATGTTGTTAATCATTACCAAAACCACCTAGGGATAGTTGCACTTTCAGATAGATCCCCTATATACTTGTGGGTCATCAGTAATCAACGCTACTAGCAACACACAGGTACCAATATGAGGTTTTGATACAAAGATTGAATACAAAAGATGAATTAGGGTTTGAGATGAGATGGTGATGGTGAAGATGTGTATGAAGATTGGTCCTCCCATGATGAGAGGAACATTGGTGATGTCGATGGCTTCGATTTCCCCCTCCTGGAGGGAAATATCCTCGGCGAAATCACTTTGCCAGAGGGCAAAAGTGCTCCTGCCCAAGTTTCGCCTCGAGACGGCAGCACTTCATCCCGAAAGCCCTCCTATTGTTTTTTAGGGAAAACGAATTCATATAGCAGAAGGAGGGGGACAAAGGCCAGCTGTGGGCCCCACAAGGCAACCTGACGCACCCTGTTGCATTATGGGCAACTGGTGGCCCCCCTCTGGTATTTCTTTGCTGCAGTATTTTTAATGCATTCAATTGAAAATCCTCGTGAAGTTTTAGGTCATTTGGAGCTCCGTGGAATAGGTACATTTGTTGTAGCTTTTTAGGTCCTGAATTCCAGCTGCCGGTAATCTCCCTCTTCGTGTAAATCTTGCAAATTAAGAGAGAAAAGGCATTAGGATTATATCGTAAAGTGAAATAGTGACCAAAAGCATTATAAATAACAGTAGGTAAACATGATGCAAAATGGACGTATTAGCAACTGCCATGGTCGAGGTGTTTGGACCTCAGTACCTGAGAGAACCAACTGTGGCAGACACCGAGAGGCTCTTGGCAATCTCAGAAGCAAGAGGGTGGCCAGGTTTGCTTGGATTTCTTGACTGCATGCATTGGAAATGAAAGAACTGCCCGAAGGCTTTACAAGGGCAATATTAGGGTCATGTTAAGAAGCACACCATCATTCTTGAAGCAGTTGCATCACATGATCTTTGGGTTTGGCACGCT
Source organism: Triticum timopheevii (assembly GCA_963921465.1). Classification (NCBI taxonomy): domain Eukaryota; kingdom Viridiplantae; phylum Streptophyta; class Magnoliopsida; order Poales; family Poaceae; genus Triticum; species Triticum timopheevii. The sequence goes on along the minus strand of OY997268.1, from coordinate 73,341,019 downwards.
TTCTTGGCATTCCTGGGGTATCACAATGACATAAATGTGCTGCAGTGATCACCATTGTTTGCGAGGCTGGCTAAAGGAAAAGATCCTCCTTACCACTATATTGTCAATGGACATGAGTACAACATGGGCTACTATCTTATTGACAGTGTCTATCCTCCATGGGCTACTATCTTATTGACGGTATCTATCCTCCATGGGCTACCTTTGTCAGCAACATCTCAAACCTAGTTGGCCAGAAAAAGGCTCACTTTGCCCAAAGACAAGAAGCAGCTAGAACAGATGTCGAGAGGGTATTTGGAGTTCTGCAGGACTATTTTGCAGTTGTTCATGGACCTGCTAAACAATGGAATCTGGACTTGTGGGAGGTGATGACATGTTGTGTGATCATGCACAACATGATCGTCGAGGATGAGGGCAATGATGTTGCCGCAACTCTGTAATTTGAGAACATGGGTGATCCTATCCAACTTCCGAACAAGAATCCGACAACATTTGAAGAGTTTATTCAAATGCATCAACAAAGTCGGCATCGACCAACTCATGAGTAGCTGAAGGAAGATCCGATTGAGCATCAAAGGGCAGTCAAAGGGGGCAACAATGTTGGGATATAATATTTGAAACTTTTAAATTTTGAACTAGTGTTGCATGCGTCTATTTGAACGCTGCCCCCTTTGCATGCGGCTATTTGATTGTGCGGACTTGAAAAAATTGAGGAAGGCTGGATGTATGCGGCTAGCATTGTATGTCGTCCTCTCGCATCCATGTCTGTGGGCTGGTCCCCCCTGCCCGCGGACGGATGCAAGAGGAAATTTGCGAGTTGCCGTTGGATATGCCCTTACACTATGACATTTTTTAGCTTGTTACATTAGGCCATCTCCAACACTGACCCACAAATTTGCTTCGGCATCCGTCCACAGACACGGATGGGAAGTCGGCCATCCAATGCTAGATACATACATTTCAACCACTGTTTGAACTAAACAGACAAAATTCATGTAAACCGGACAAAATTCATTACATTTGAACATTTTTTAACTAAACCCTACTCTAAAACTGATGTAAATGATCGACGGTGCATGTTCTCCATGTCCGTCCGTTAGCCCCCAAGAACTGAAGCCCTTTCTTTCGGCGTCTCCAATTCCGCATCGGCGCTCTACAGCTCCGCCTTCGGGCCCTACAAAGTGAAGTTATCCGCCTTCACATCACCGACAAGCGGCTAATCGACCGACGATGTTCAGCCGACCAAGCTTGGCTTCAATGGGAGGGGAGGAGCAGTGGCCCTCTTGAACCCGAGTGGCGACGACTTACCATACATTACTCTTCCTCGTTGTCGGCGGCGCCAACGGATGTGCCGACTTCGTGGTCATGGTGGCGGGGCACGACCAGGGCGGAGCTGAGGATGTCCTCATCATCGTCGCTCTTGCCCCACACTTCATTGAACTCCATGTAAGTGGCTTCGAACTCCGTCTGACATTTGTGGTACCACCAACGGTCAGTGCGGATCTCACGAGAGTAGCGGTAGGAGTCGGCTGGCGCCTCCTGCTCCGCCATGTCCTCGTCCTACACGATGGCCATGCCAGCATGAGTTGCTCCTCCGTGCGCCGGTGCTTGACGACCCACAAGTATAGGGGATCTATTGTAGTCCTTTCGATAAGTAAGAGTGTCGAACCCAACGAGGAGCAGAAGGAAATGACAAGCGGTTTTCAGTAAGGTTTTCTCTGCAAGCACTGAAATTGTAGGTAACAGATAGTTTTGTGATAAGATAAATTGTAACGAGTAATAAGCAATGAAAGTAAATAAAGTGTAGCAAGGTGGCCCAATCCTTTTTGTAGCAAAGGACAAGCCTGGAAAATTTCTTATAATGAGAAAAGAGCTCCAGAGGACACATGAGAATTATCGTCAAGCTAGTTTTCATCAAGCTCATATGATTCTCGTTTGGTACTTTGATAATTTGATATGTGGGTGGACCGGTGCTTGGGTACTGCCCTTACTTGGACAAGCATCTCACTTATGATTAACCCCTATTGCAAGCATCCGCAACTACAAAAGAAGTATTAAGGTAAACCTAACCACAACATTAGACATATGGATCCAAATCAGCCCCTTACGAAGCAACGCATAAACTAGGGTTTAAGCTTCTGTCACTCTAGCAACCCATCATCTACTTATTACTTCCCAATGCCTTCCTCTAGGCCCAAATAATGGTGAAGTGTCATGTAGTCGACGTTCACATAACACCACTAGAGGAAAGATGATGCGGAGCATCCTTCCATCATCCCCATGGACTCTACACCGACACATCCAACCCCACGAGGACCCATGACAAGAGCTAGAGCACGTACTTTGGAAACCGAGGCGAATTCCTTCCTACTAGACTTGCATATGGACACGAACGGAACATGTTTACTACCTCACCAAAATATGCTATGCCTCCTTAGGTATGAAGAGGAACATCACCAAGAAGCTCAGGAGCATCACCAAGGAGAAGGAGGACCACCCCAAGGCCGTGCGAACCAAGAACAAGGTCAACAGCAGCAGCACGGGAGGCTCCAGGCGACCCCGTGCGCATGGGCCCCCGAGACCCCGTGCCCACGGACTACACAGGAAACTGACGCTGGAGCACCCCGTGCGCACGGGCCTGTACCGTGCCCACGGGACCCCCGTGCGCACGGGCCCAACTTACCCCGTGCGCACGGGCCTCCCAGGATGGCCGGCTGAGATTGTTTCTTCGGCTCCTCTTCATCTCCTTCGACCCCAAGGCTATATATTCCGTACCTAGGTCCATGTTTAGGGTTAGCAAAGTATTAGATGAGATATTTGTGAGCTTTGCTCCCTCACCTTCTCCCTTGGAGGATCAAGACCCCCTAGGGAAGAATCCTTGAGGATTTCAAGACCTCCATAAGGAGAAGACTACCTTCAAGCCCCCACTTCCTTTGGATTTGGGATGAACTTTTCCATTGTATCTTTCCTTTGATTGTGTTTGTGACTTGTGGATCTTGTGTTGTTACCCTAGTGGATGTGTAATCGGGAATTGTTGGAGTGATTGCCTCTTTGTGTTCTTGTTGTTTCTCTCCTTTCCCCCCTCCAAGTGTGAAAAGATCCATCCTAGGGTGCTACCCTACATCATCTTGGTATCATAAGCCACGTTGATTCACATCTTGGAGTCCCTACCTTCCACTTTCTAGCTTGATTTTGTTGTTTTTCGTCCTAATCCGAAAATCCCCACCAAAAATAGCCCCAAAAAAATTTCTTGCTATTTGTTGATCTTGTGAGATTTGGTTGTTTTGATCCACGAATTTGGTGTTTGGCAAGTGGATCTACCCCTCCACCTTCGTCCCCACCCTTCCACCGTTCGAATTTGGCCAAAAACTTGGAAATCACCACGGGATCTGAGCAGTTCGTCCGCTCACAGGAGACCCCGTGCACACGGGCCTCACTTACCCCGTGCGCACGGACTATCCAGGGAGTTTCGGCCATTTTCTGTTTTTCTCCTTTTGTTTCCCCACCACCTCTCGTGTTTTTCCGCACCATTCCATGTGTTTGTTTGAGTGATCGGTCGCGATTTCTCCCGTGTCCTAAGGTGTTTCGGCTACTTAGGCGCGAGTTGGTATCATCATCATCGCCAGCAATCTTCGACTCGGACAACACATCGGCTTCGACAAGATCATCTTCATCACTACCATAACCAAGGACGGTAACCTCGATGACGCTTTGTACTCCCTTGCCATTAACTTGATAGCTTCGAGCCCTTTTGCGTAGCTTACCTATCGAGACTAGCTTGTTGAGTATTGCCGAGCCACGCCTTAGTGCACCATTTAGTGTTACGTCTCTCCCGTGCATTTACTACTTGTTACCTCATTGTGTGGCTCGTATATCAAGCATCATGGCATAGTCAAAAAAATAGAGAAAAAGCTTTTAAGCAAAAGAGAAGAGAAGCAAAGAGCTTATAAGCAATAGCATCGAGCCTCTTAGCATAGGTGCATCATCTTGGTCATCACATACATAAGCATACTTGGCATAGTGAGATGAGTGATTTCTCTATTAGGTTGGTGCACTAGCGTATCTAGCCCACTAGTGCAATCAAGCTAGCGTCTCTCTAGTATTCGTACGACAAGAGCTTTTCCCGTGGTTCGACATCTTCGAGCTCACCCCTTGGTTGTGCAGATCCCATTTATCTTCCGTGTGTGTGTTCCTCATGTTATCTTTGGAGGTTGATCTATTTGTCTTACTTGCCATTTGTGAATCTTCTCAACTTTATCAACATCTTGACTAACATTTGCTTGAATTATTTGTGCCTTTCCTAACCAAGCTCCTCCATAGACCATTTACTTGTAGGTGTGAGAAACAATTCCCGGTACCAATTCCCCTATTGTAACATCACGTGGGATCGTACTTGTTACATCCACAATCTTCGGAAAAGGTAACTTTGGTTTTGTTCTCTCATTTTCCTACTCACCACCACTTTCATATGATGAATAGGCCAAGTTCCTCTACCAACCCACTCTTCATCGAGCAAGATGGCGACATGTCATCATTCGTCACCAAGAGCCACCTCTTTGGTGCACAACGAGCGCTACATCAAGAGCAACAAGCAATGAATGACCGCATCGACAACCTCGCCACCGACTTGCGACTCTCCGAGCAACGTACACGAGACTACTTCGACAACAAGCTCGACGCGCACAAGCAAGAAAACGATGCAAGAATGGACGAGATCTGAGCTTTGTTGGTCAACCGGCCTCCTTCAACTTCTTCCTACTCAAGACGGAGCCACTCAAGTCGACACTCCGACGACACCTTCTCCTGCTCAAGTACACCATCATCGAACACTCTTCGACGAGCCGCACGTCAAGACCGTCTTGCATTTCGCAACCCTCTACACGTCAAGCATTCACAAGAGCAAGTCGATGAGCAAGTTCCTCGTCCTGAATCAAACCAAGTCGCTTTTGCTCAAGCTCAAGAATGACAACATCTTCATCGTCAAGAAGAAGAAGAACGAGCGCGTCTACACCAAGGGCAACAAGACACCGAGGCTCAATGTCATCAACAACAACATCGAGAAGCACAAGCTATTAAGGCGGAACGTTCCCTTCAAGAATCAAGTCGAGCAACCGCAAACCGCAATCGCGAATGGAACAATCAAGAGGAAGCCCTTCGAGAAGAAATACAAGAGAGGAACTATCAACCGCCCATGCAACGTCAAGTCCCTCAAGCTCCTCCACAAGCTCGTCAAGCTCCACCTCAACCTCAAGTTCAACAAGAGCAAGTTGATCATGGACTTCCTCCACGCCAAGAGCAATATGAGGATGATTACCCACCACGTCAAGGGCGTCATCATCACCATCGCCAACAACACAATGAAGAGCAACGCTATGGAAAGCTCAAATTCACAATGCCCAAGTTCAATGGAAGCAATGATCCGGAAGAATAACTCTCATGGGCATTGAAGGTCGACAAAATCTTTCCTTTGCACAACTATGAGGAAGAGAAGAAGATCGCTATGGCATCACTTGAGTTCCAAGACTATGTGCTCATATGGTGGGAACAAGTCCATGAGCGCCGAGAAGCAAGAGGTGACCCTCCAATAACCACTTGGGCTCAAGTGAAGGATGTCATGCGAGCACGATTTGTGCCCACCTACTACAACCGCGATCTCTTCAAGAAGCTAAAACTCCTCAAGCAAGGTACAAAGAGTGTTGAAGAATACTACAAGGAGATGGAGATAGGCATGATTCGAGCCAATGTCAAAGAAGATGATGAGCAAACAATGGCACGATTCTTGAATGGACACAATCACCCCATCAAGAAGATCACCGACTTCAAACCCTACTCCAACCTGTAAGTGCATCTAGTGCCACCCCTAGTTGGTTTTGGAGTATTGACGACAAAGTTGGTTGAGGGACTAATGCGTTTGTGAGAATTGCAGGATAACGCAGGTAGTGTCCCTCATTGATTCGGTTTACCTACCGGAGATGACCCCTAAAAATGTATGAAGACATTGAAGACAATGGTGGTATGTGAAGATATTCATATTGAAGACTATGACATGAGAAGACATTGAGTGAAGACTATGGAGCGCGAAGACTGTGTTGTTTCGCTGTTTCCTTTCCTTCTTTGTTGAGTCATAGGAACCACCGTACTGTTAAGTGGGGTCCAAGTGAACTAAGTCAGAGTGACTGAAGTGATGCTCAACCCAAATCCTATGTCTTCGAGCGAAATAATGTGAGCAAATCTTATCCAGAGCTGGATGAGTCAGCTTTACTTGTAGCCCAAGTAAAGTTGTCGTGTGTGTTTGAAATCTAACCATTGGAACACGTGTCAGTTCTTTAGTGACCCAGGGTCATTTCGGACATATCAGGTCGGGTTGCCCAGTGGCTATAAATAGCCCACCCCCTACACCATAAATTGGTGGCTGCTCAGAGTAATTCTATGGCTTTTGTCATTTTGAGAGCAACCCACCTCGAAGCCTTTGAGAGAGAAATCCTTGCGAGGATCATGCCCAAACAGCCAGAGCCAAAGAGTGTTAGGCATCACTGAAGTCTTTCTGTCTGTGTGACCTGAAGACTTATTACACTTGAGGACTGTGTATCCTCCAGCCGGTTAGGCGTCACGTTCTAAGCATCCAAGAGTCATTGTGGATTGCCGGTGAACGAAGTCTGTGAAGGTTTGGAAGTCTACCTTGAAGACTTACCAGAGTGATTGGGCGAGGACTAGGTGTCCTTAGCTCAAGGGGAATAAGGTGAAGACGTGGTCTTCTGAGTTGAATCTCAGCCTCCCTAACCAGACGTACAGTTGTCATAGCAACTGGAACTGGCCCAACAATTCTTGTGTCTTCAACAAGTGACTGGTTCTATCTTCTCCCTTCCTTTACTTAAGTTTGTCTTTGTGAAGTCATTGCCTATCTGTGTATCTGTTTGACTTCATTGCTTGACTACTACTGTTGATTGGCTTCATACTATCCTCCATCCTGATCCTTACTACTTAGCTGCCATTGGTCCTGTACTTTCACAACATTGCATACTTGACTATGGTTTGCTTATGGTAGTTTACCTTCCGCTGCATATCAACTAGGTCATTTCTATAGTTTGTCTTCGAAACTTTCAAGTTTAGAAGAATTTCATAAAAATCGCCTATTCACCCCCCTCTAGTCGATACTAGCACTTTCAATTGGTATCAGAGCAAGGTACTCCCTTGTTCTGTGTGATTCGGTTTAACCACCTGGAATTTCAGTTATGTCGACTGCAGGGATAATCAAAGTCACTGCTGCTTGCCCCGTGTTCGATGGAACTGAATATCCCTACTGGAAGAATAAGATGCGCATGCATCTTGAAGCCATTGATGTCGACCTCTGGTATGTCGTCAAGAACGGCGTTCCCAAAACTGGTGAAGGTGTCACCCCCACTGATGTCAAGAAGTTCATTCAACTGGACTCTACTGCAAAGAACATCATCTGTGGTCATCTTACCAAAGGACAGTATGGCCGTGTGAGTGCTCTGGAAACGTCGAAGCTAGTCTGGGACTGGCTATCCAAGGTCAACGAAGGTGTCTCAACCCAGAGAGATCAAAGGATCAGTGTTCTTCGCAACCTCTTCAACCGCTTCAAGAGATATGACAATGAAAATGTCCAGCTCACGTTTGATCGTCTGATTGACATCACAAATGAAATTCAAGCTCTTGGCGCCACTGAGATCACCAAGCATGAAATCGTCAAGACACTACTAAGATCACTTGACAGCTCCTTTGACACCCTTGCCCTCATGATACAAGAACGTCCTGACTTCAAGACACTCGACCCGTCTGATATACTTGAGAGGCTCAACACACATGAGTTCCAGCTTTCTGAGAAAAGAGAAATTTATGGTCCCAATTATGGCCGAACTCGCGCCTTGAAGGCAAAAGTGGTTTCCTCATCTGAAGAAGAATCTGACTGTGGTTCTGATGATCCTAAAGACATTGGAAAGGAACTTGCCATGCTTGTGAAGAAGTTTTAGAGGTTCACTAAGAAGAAGGGCTTCAGAAAGTCTTCACGATCTAGCTCCAAGAATGATGAAGCTTCCACCCATGACCACAAGAAGAGAACCTGCCACAAGTGCAAGAAACCTGGTCACTACATATCTGAGTGTCCACAGTGGGACAATGAGAAGACGAAGAAGAAGAGCAAGGAATATGATTCTGATGACAAGAAGAAGAAGAAATCCTCAAAGTCTTCCTCTAAGTCTTCTTCCAAGTCTTCATCACACAAGAAGAGTTCATCTGGCAAGGCTCGTGCCTTTATTGGCAAGGAAATGGATTCAGAGGAGGAGTCTGCTTCTGAGGAGGCGGAGGTGGAGTCTGGAGAGGAGTCCGACCCTGGCGTTGCAAGTCTGGCTCTAGCCACAGCCTATGTTGCCAAGTCCATCTTCAACACTGAAGACAATAACTTCCACACCGACACTGAAGCCGATGACATGGACGATCCTGCTCCCACCTACTGCTTCATGGCACGTGGTGCCAAGGTAAAATCACGCGATGCGTACTTTCAAACATCAAGTGAAGATGACTCTGATTGTGAATCCAAACCCAGCTACAAAACACTTGCTAAAATTGCTACTGAACAACAAAGGGCTATGGAACATACTCAAAAACTGTTAGACAAAAGCGATGACCTGTTGGACGCGGAAATGACACGTTCACATTCCTTAGTAGAAGACATAAAAAATCTTCATGCTAAGTACCAAGAACTTGAAAGTCTTCATGATACGCTCTCAACCATATATGAAAAGCTCTCCTATGATTATCTTCAAAGGAAGCAAGAGCTTGAGAAATTGAAAGCGACTCATGAAGATCTTCAAAAAGAGAATGAGTCACTTCGCGCTCAACAGATCAGTCCCGCTCAGGATGGATTTGAACCACCATGTCTAAAATGCATTGAGCATGATAACGCTACATCTGTTGCTGAATGTTCCACTGCTGCTGCTGTTTCATTGTCTTCAACTACTGATGTGGTTACCAACCCCTCTGCGGAGGATACCACTACTATTGCTGATGAAAATGCTAGGTTGAAGACATTGCTTGAAACAGGGATGTACAAAAGTTTGAAGGGACATCAAACACTCTGCGATGTCCTCAAAAAGCAGATTCTGAACCGAAACCCTAGGAAAGAGGGTGTTGGGTTCGAGAGGAAAATGAATGCTGATGGTTTCTACTGGAAGCCTGAGCAGTATCCCAAAACCACATGGGTTGCTGCAAAGGAACCTTCAGTGGATCCATCCACTTTATCTGGATTTACCTGTGCTAATCCTATTATCATTGATGAATCATTTGATGCAAACTATAAATTGTTCAAAAATCAGAATGGTGAAGTGTTTGCCAGGTATATTGGTACTAACTGCAGGAATGGACCACCTATGAAGAAGATCTGGGTTCCCAAAAGCTGCCTTGAGAATCTTCCAGTGAATGTCATCATGACACCACCAGGGAAGAAGACAAGCCCCAGACCAAAGGCATCATATGGTCCAACGGCTTCATACGAATACATGACTCACTTGAGTCACCCTAACGCCAATGTTTTGCAGGGAAATCATACTCAGACTCATGAATATGAGCATGTGTCTTCAAATCGCTATGTTCATAGATCTAAGAACTTTTCTGCTTATTCACATGAGTATCATTCATCTCCTGCAAGGCTATTTGCTAGGGCTTCAAAGCCAAAATTCTCAGATGCTGCACTTAGACTCATTGCTTCTAAGCCACCTCTGAAAATGTGGGTGGTGAAGAAGAATTAACTCTCTTTTGCAGAATATGGTCTCCAGCCAGCAATCAAAAGCGTCCGATATTATTGCTGGGGACCTAAAACATAAAGGGACGCATGATAAAATGACTTACTATGTATTTCACATATGAATCTCTTACCTGTCATATTGTGTGTTCTAATCTTGGTCTAAGCTGTGATAATTCTAGTGTGCGTCAAATGCTTATGCTTCAGAACATACCTTGTGAAGCCTATCCTCCTAACTGCACTGTAGGGCATGTCACCAAAAGCTTTAGAATGGATTATTGACAGCGGATGCACTAATCATATGACTGGTGATCGAAGTCTTCTCATGGACTCAACCTTACGTCCATCCGACAAGAGTCAAATCACATTTGCTGACACTGGTAAAAGCAAGGTATTGGGTCTAGGTAGAGTTGCAATCTCTAAGGATCAACACATGGATAAAGTGATGCTTGTTGAATCCCTTGGGTTCAACTTAATGTCTGTCTCAATGCTTTGTGACTTGAACATGATTGTGCTATTTGGAAAATATCGTTGCCTTGTACTAATGGAATCTGACAAGTCTCTAGTCTTTGAAGGATATAGGAAAGATGATCTATACATGGTAGATTTCTCAGCAGGTCCACAGCTTGCCGTATGTCTTCTCACAACAGCTTCAGAATGCTGGCTCTGGCATCGAAGACTGGGGCATGCTGGCATGAGGAACTTACACACACTCATCAAGAAGAAGCATGTCATTGGCATCGAGGATGTCAAGTTCAAGAAAGATCATTTGTGTGGTGCCTGTGAAGCAGGGAAGATGACTAGGGTGAAGCACCCCTCGAAGACAATCATGACAACATCTCAACCCTTCGAGCTGTTACACATGGACTTATTTGGACCTACTCACTACTCCACCCTAACAACAACTGCTTGTTTGTATGGCTTCGTCATTGTTGATGACTACTCAAGATACACATGGGTGCATATAATTCTCTACAAGACTGAAGTACAAGATGTCTTCAGACGATTCGCCAATCGAGCAATGAACAATTATGGCGTCAAGATCAAGCATATCAGAAGTGACAATGGCACTGAATTCAAGAACACCGTTATTGATCTTTATCTGGATACAATGGGAATCGCTCATGAGTTCTCTGCTCCATACACAACTCAACAAAATGGCATCATTGAGCGCAAGAACAGAACTCTAATTGAGATGGCTCGAACAATGCTCGATGAGTACAAGACACCAAGAAAGTTCTGGCCTGAAGCTATCGATACAGCTTGTCACATTATCAACTGTGTCTACATCCACAAGCTTCTGGGCAAAACATCCTATGAGCTCCTTACTGGCAAGAAGCCAAATGTCAGCTACTTCAGGGTCTTTGGTGCTACCTGCTGGATCAAGGATCCCCATCACAAGTCGAAGTTTGCACCTAAGGCTCACGAAGGCTTCATGCTTGGCTATGGAAAGGACTCGCACTCCTACAGAGTCTTCAACCTCTATCTCTACAAGATCGTTGAAACTGTGGATGTGAGATTTGATGAAACCAATGGTTCACAAAGAGAACTCCTGCCGAGTACACTTGATGAAGCTCCTGCAAGCGAATCTTTCAAGCTAATGGGAACAGGTGAAATCATGCCCTCTGAAGCACAGCCTGAAGAGGAACTTATCATTTCTGCACCTAACCAACCTGAAGACAATGCTCAGACCGAAGATAATCCTCCCAATGATGACAATGATCAGCAAGAGCAAAATCTTTGTCCTGTTCATCCTCGTGTTGCAAATGAAGTGCAAATTGAGAAGATAATTGACAGCATCAATGCACCTGGTCCACTGACTCGCTCAAGAGCAACACAGTTAGCAAACTTCTGTGGGCACTTTTCATTTGTCTCAATATTGGAACCCAAGAAAGTTGCTGAACCCTTCATGGAACCTGAATGGATTCAAGCTATGCAAGAAGAACTTCAACAGTTCAAGCTGAACAATGTTTTGGAACTGGTCAAACGACCTGACCCTCGCAAGCATAACATTATTGGAACAAAATGGATATATCGAAACAAGCAAGATGAGCATGGTTAAGTCGTCAGAAACAAAGCACGCCTTGTGGCTCAAGGATATACTCAAGTAGAAGGAATCGACTTCGATGAAACATTTGCTCCTGTGGCTAGGCTTGAAGCTATTCGCATACTGCTAGCCTACGCTAATCATCACAACATCTTGTTATACCAAATGGATGTGAAGAGTGCATTTCTCAATGGCAAGATTGAAGAAGAAGTATATGTCGCTCAACCACCTGGCTTTGAAGATCCAAAACATCCTGATATGGTGTACAAGCTAAACAAAGCACTGTATGGCCTCAAACAAGCTCCTCGTGCATGGTATGATACGATCAAAGACTTCCTGAAGAGCAAAGGCTTCAAACCTGGATCCCTCGATCCCACACTCTTCACGAAGACATATGATGGTGAACTGTTTGTGTGCCAAATCTATGTGGATGACATAATATTCGGCTGCACCAACCAGAAGTATACTGATGAGTTTGGATACATGATGCAAGAGCAATATCAGATGTCCATGATGGGTGAGCTGAAGTTCTTCCTTGGTCTTAAAATTCATCAGCAAAGGAATGGCATCTTCATATCTCAAGAAAAATACCTCAAAGATTGTCCGAAGAAGTTTGGAATGGAAGAATGCAAAGGTTACACGACGCCAATGCCAGCCAAACACCATCTTGGTCCCGACGACAATGGTAAAGAGTTCGATCAAAAGGTATACCGCTCCATGATTGGTTCTTTACTTTATCTATGTGCATCTAGGCCAGATATTATGCTTAGTGTTTGCATGTGTGCTCTATTCCAAGCGGCTCCAAAGGAATAACATCACTTGGCTGTGAAGCGAATTCTTCGATATTTGGCTTACACCCCAACACTCGGATTATGGTATCCCAAGGGCTCAAAATTTGATCTGGTTGGATTCTCGGATGCTGATTATGCTGGTGACAAGGTGGATCGCAAGTCTACATCAGGCACATGTCACTTTCTGGGTCGATCACTTGTCTGTTGGTCTTCAAAGAAGCAGAACTGTGTTTCACTCTCAACTGCTGAATCTGAATACATTGCTGCTGGATCTTGTTGTGCTCAGCTTCTCTGGATGAAGCAAACTCTCAAGGACTATGGCATCAATCTGAAACAAGTACCTCTCTTCTACGACAACGAAAGTGCCATCAAGATAGCCAACAATCCAGTTCAGCACTCGAAGACAAAGCACAGTGAAATTCGTCATCACTTTCTCAGAGATCATGTCATGAAGAAAGATATCGACATCATTCATGTCAACACTGAAGAGCAACTGGCAGATATCTTCACAAAGCCCTTGGATGAGAAAAGGTTTTGCAAGTTACGGTGTGAGCTAAATATCTTGGAATCCTCTAATGTCCTGTGATCAGGCACACATCCTAACACTTATGCATGTTGATGACTTAGATGTGCAACACACGAAGTACTGTATATCTTCAATCAATGAAGACTTACATTCTGAGTGTGAATACATTAACATGGAATTTGACTTTGGAGCGCCACGATACTTGTGCGTCGTGTCTGGGTCTAATACTTCCTATACGGTGGGTAACGCCACCACCAAATTTCTCTGTTTGAAGTGTTTCACTCATGGCGTTATTTTTGCAATGACTTCGCATTTGGTTTGTCTTCAGTTTCAGTTTATCTTCATGATTTCCTTCACTATGATTATTTGATTGCTTTCTGAAATATATATATATATATACTAGTGTTCTGTCCTCTACAACATTCACTTATAGCTATATCTTCAAGTTGAATCTTTTGAACTAAGTGAATGTGATCGGACCCTAACCTCTCTATGCTTTCAATCTCAAATCTATCTGTCCAAATCATATGTGTTCTATTGAAACTATCGAATGTCTTCTCTACGTCCTAGTCAGCAGAAGGCACAGGGACAAAACATTAAGTCTGTTTTAAATGACTCATCTTTATTGTTGAAATCCGGAGAAGTCGGAACAACCATCCGACATGCCTGGTGGGCGTGGGAATGTGGGACAACTCTGAGTATGTTGCATGCTTGCCACGTGCCCCTCAGATGTGAACCGCCAGGGGCACCAGCGTAATTGCGCTGTGCCGCACACCTACTTATAAATACTTGTCCCCTGCGGTAAAGAAATCCTTCTTCCACCTCTCCACCTCGTCAAAACCCTAGCGCCACCGCTAGCTCTCGACGACACCGGCGAAGAAGCGCTTAGCTGACGCGACTTCTCCGACGCCGTCCTCACACCGGTCGCGGACATCGTCCTCTCCACCGTCGCCATAGGTGCCCTCCATCGCCAAGTTAGGGCACGGTGGACTGAACTGCTCGGTCTCCTATTCATCCCATCTAGCAGTTCTTCGTACGGTAATTATAACTCTATTTTTACCACCTTTTTGATCTTCAAGATTTCATCCTATTTTCTGAAAGTGGTTTCTGCCTACACTGTGTTAGATCTATTCTGTCTGCATCTCGTACTGCCTAGTCTATTCACTTAGATTTCCTATCTAGTTCGATTCCTCACTTGTACTTATTCATGGATTGGTACAAATATGGAACCAACTCACCTCATATAAGTGAATGTCTTCGCATCGTGAGGTCAATGTCTTCAAACTGATTTATCTTCAAAATCTTCTGAGAATGCATATGACCTCTTCCCCTTCCCTCGCATCTCTAATGCTATCACAGGTACATGTCCGTGGGAGAATCCCTTGGTTCTCATAGTCTGCATTCGTTTGCAGAATACTTACAGCATCACATTAATTCTCCTGAAGCCAGTTCCTGCTTGACCAGCAAGCGTAAGCCTCTGAAGCCTTTGAACGTATTGAAGCCATTTAGTTTGAAGTTCATGGCTGCAGAGAAATCAGTAAGGAAGGGTGGCAGACAGCATCGAGGGGGAACATCAAAAGATCTGCCTGATGATCTAGCAGAGCTCTACAAGACATATCCTGAAGAGAATTATCATCAGTGCAAGACACGAATCCAATGGATTCGACGCTATTGGGCTGAACAATGGTTCAAATACAAGTTCGTGACCCAGGAATATGCTGAGAAGAATGCTATCAAAAGTCCTTGGGGTGATATTCTCTATCAAGGCCTTCAACCCAAGAACAAAGCTGAAGCTATTGCACAAGAATTCTATGCTTGCATGGTCCATGGACCTCAGCCTGAGAATGCCGATCCCACATCATTACTCTGGTGTCGTGATGATGCTCTCTTCAAACGCAACTTCCAGCATGCAAAGGCTTTGGCCAAGGAAAACAAGAAGTCATTGGGATTATACTTCAACCCTGGTCCCTCTGCTCCCCGTGCTGACGGCTCACGTGATGTGGAACCAAATGTCATTGGCCCCTTCTCCAACCTTGATGGACTCATCACTTACATCTTGGTCCATGGTGCCAAAGTGGATCATTCTAATAATGATGCTGATTCTGATGAAGCCCCATCTCCTCCTCCAAGGCCACAGAAGCCAAAGAAAATTAAGGCTTCAACATCAGCTGCACCTCCGAAAGCTTCTCGTGTGAAGCCTCTGGCCACTGCACCTCCTGAAGACAGTGTGCAATCTGAAGATCAGTCCCGAATCTCCATGAAGACGGAGAAGAAAAAGCAAATTGCCAGGCATACTGATCAAACCCTGACTCCTGCTGCTATTCTGCGTGAAGATCCCATTGATCTGTCTAGCGATGAAGATCTTGCAGATGAAGCCCTTGAGCAATTGATCAAAAGCAAGGAAGAAGCAGATATCTTCAATAACCTGCCTCTCTTCGATGTGGCAATCATCCATAACTTCATTAATGAGTGGTTTGATACACCAAACCTCAGCTTTGACGATATGCAGCTTCCCGTTGGCCTCAGCGTCGCCTTTAATGGCGCCATTGCTTCCGAGCTAGCTCTTGCTCAGTGCATCATTGAGCTGAAGAACAAAATTGATTATGAGAAGGCTCAGTTCAAGAAGCATGTTGCGAAGCTCAGTGTACAAGATGTCAAAAACCTCAAGGTTATGCTGCATGAGTTCAAAGAAGTCTTTCTCAAGAAGCGCCAAGAAGCTCAAGGCTCTTGCGAGCGTATGAAGAATTTGGCTGACAAGTGTGTGCTTGCCTACAATGAGGCTGAGAAGCGCAAGTCTCTTAGCCGTCCTGGCATTGACCCCAGGATGGCTGCAAAGAAGAAGAAGAAGCTCTCTACTGCCCAACCTGCGCCTTCTAGTCAAGAAGCACCTCGCATTATCTTCCCAAGCAGCATGACTAGCTCGAAGCCAAAGGTCTCAACTACCGCTTCAGAACAGAAGAAGACGAGGGTTGCAGAGGCTGAAGCCAGAAAAAGGAAAACCTCAGAAGCCTCTGATGCTACTCCCTCCAAGAAGAAGCGCAAGACCAAGAAAAGTCGGGCTGCTCCCACAGAGCCCCTTGTTGTTGAACCCATCTCAGTGGTTCACCCTACATCTGCAACCCAAGAACTACGTATGACTGTTCATGAGCCTGCTTCCACAGAGGCTCCTGAAGCTGAAGAAATTCCAACAGTTGATCCCATCACTGCTGAAGACATTGGTCACCATGACAATGTAGAAGATGATGAAGTTCTTCCTCAAATTGAATACAATGTGGTATCATCGCCTGTTCTCACGAACAGCGAAATCATCAGCATTGGTCGCCCTCTGACGCCAATTGCTCAGGATGCATCATGGGTTGATCGCCCGCAACAACAATACTCCCCCAGTACTCCCCAACAACAACAACAAGCCACACCATCTGTGCATGTTCAAGAGGAAGAGGACCTGCCTACTCCATCTCCCAAGGCGTCGCCCGTCCTACAAAGGCTTCACAAAGGACCAAGGCCTCAAGTCCCTCTTCCGAGCGTTCCAGAAGGAGAAGTGCATCATCAACCAGTTGCACGTCAAGTGTTTCCTGAAGCCACTCCGACTGAGAATGTCTCTGCGTCTGAAGCCCAAGCTGCTGAAGACAATCTGGCTGCATCAGCCGATGAAAGACAAGAAGAGGTACGTGTCCCTACTCCCCCAGTTATTGAAGAAGCTGTTCCTGATGTGAACGTGCCAGTGCCCGACCCTCCAGCTCATCAAATGGAGGTTGAAAATCTTGAAGCCGCCACTACCAACGCAAGTGAAGCCAATGATGTAATCATGGCTGAAGCTAATGTGGAGCTTGAACCAACCAGTGTGCCTGAAACCAATGAGGCAACTGCTCCTGAAGCACCTATTGTGCAGCCTGAAGTCTCAGCTACTGCCACTGCTCCAATTCCGCCACCAAGGCCCTATACAATTGAGCAAGCATACAACCATGGCGAGCTAATCATAGTAAGATGGCCCATTCTGGTCCCTCCGCCTAATGTCTCTTGTCCTCAGTTTGACTATCACATTGAGCATAGGCCTCAGGTCCAGAAGCCAAAGCCCAGACTGCCAAGGTTTCTAGGTACTACCACATCTGTCGGGTCCTTCAATGCAAATGGCTTCAAAAGCCACAACACATTCTTTGACAGCTCAAAGAACCCCTACACAAGGCCAAGAATATCATCAGATCGTTTCTGGAGTCATCAGCAGCGCAACTATTACTCCTGTGTTCTATATGATCAAGGGCGCATTTTCCCTCATATGCACCTCGACACTGAAGACATTGCTGGACCTGCCGTGCTTAGAAGAAGCACTTGACTGTTTTCGTGATGCCGGTCTGCTCAGCTTCGTAACTGACAAAGAACATTGGAATGAAGAACTTATGCTTCAATTCTATGCTACCCTCCACATTCGCGGCTACAACAGAGACATCAAGACATGGGTTCTCGAGTGGATGACTGGAAATGTTCATCATGAAGCCAAAGCTCTTGACATCATTGAGCTTACATGCCTATCCACTCCCGGAGATCTCTATGAACCTGATTGCCAACTACACCGCAATGCATAGGAGAGCATCTTCCACAAGCCTGAACCTAATATGAGCCAGATGTTGAGCATGATGAAGCCTTTGCCATCTGACGCTGAATATCCAACAGAGTTCTTTGTTGATGACCTTGAGTATCTGCCGCGCACCATATATCACATCATTAGGCGGACTCTATGGCCTATCAAAGGACACTCATCAGCTGCTAAACTTGAAGGAGCCATGAAGACATTGGTCTTCTATATCCTCAATGGCATCAACTTCAACTCTCAAGAATTCTTCATCAGGCAACTTGATGCTTCTGGATCTGACCTTTTTGGTCTGAAGTTTTATGCTCCATGGGTCATGCGCCTCATCAAGTGACACTCTTCTGTCAACTATCAGCCCTCTGCTCGCAATCATCTGATCTTTCTACCAGAGGTTGATATGTCAGTTGAAGCCATATACCCTGAGCCAGCCAAGGAGCCTCTTTGTCTTCAAAATGCTGATCACCAAAGCTTCACTCAGTCCATGGAAGGCACTCAAGCAGTAACACGTATCTACCCAATGGCTGGAAATACTCGTCTGCCTCATCATGCACCTACTGAAGCCACTGAAAGCACCATTGCACAAAGGCCTAAGAAGCGCTCTCGGGTCCTCAATAACCGAGAACTTCTTGTGGCTCTGCATCAGAAACAGGATAAGCGTCATTTCTGGCTCAAGCATCAGATGCAAAGTCTCTTGGTGGATGTAAATCGCGTTCAAAATCTTGCCACCAAGAATGCATTTGTTGCTCACGAAACTTGCCGGCGATCATGGAAGAGTTTGACCCTGCTTAGTGCTGAAGCAGATCTTCAAGACGATGGCTTCACTGAAAGATTCAAGTTTGACTCCACTCCTCCACGGACTACTGTCCTACGTCGAACTCCATCACCTGAAGACTCTGACTATTCTTCCTCCGCGGCAACTATAAATGCAAGAGTGATCGATGATGAAGATGATGCTACTTCACCGCCTCCTACTACTGCATGCATCGACACTGCACCAAGTACGTCTGCACCGCCAAGCAACAACGACAACCCTGCTGCTTCTACTCCTCATGAGGACGAGTAGATGCTCTATGTCTTCAAACCTTTTTGTTCATTACTAACAAAAGGGGGAGAAGCGTATGAGTTGATAGTCTTCAAGTGGGTTCATATGGGCGGTTGCTTTATATTTTGCCTCGTGCTTACAACTCTCGTTTTTGAAACATTTGGTTTTTTGAGTTGTAACACTTAAACTCGATGGTCGTCTGCTATTTATTTGCCTTACTCCGCTTGTGCGATGATAACTTCCGCACTTAGATCATTAAGCAGACGTCCATTTTTCATTATGCATGTCATTCTATTTTGCTATATCATTTCATGCATGATGAATTATCTTCATAAATTGAAGTGGATCTCCACAAGTACAACCTGCCATGTGCATTTCCATTCCAAAAGCAAATTACTTATATGCACATCTTCAGGGGGAGCCCTTGCTACTTATGAAGACAATACCCTATCCTTTACAATTTCACATACTTTATCCCCGTTGAAAACTTCAAACAGTTTGTCATCAATCACCAAAAAGGGGGAGATTGTAAGTGCATCTAGTGCCACCCCTAGTTGGTTTTGGAGTATTGACGACAAAGTTGGTTGAGGGACTAATGCGTTTGTGAGAATTGCAGGATAACGCAGGTAGTGTCCCTCATTGATTCGGTTTACCTACCGGAGATGACCCCTAAAAATGTATGAAGACATTGAAGACAATGGTGGTATGTGAAGATATTCATATTAAAGACTATGACATGAGAAGACATTGAGTGAAGACTATGGAGCGCGAAGACTGTGTTGTTTCGCTGTTTCCTTTTCTTCTTTGTTGAGTCATAGGAACCACCGTACTGTTAAGTGGGGTCCGAGTGAACTAAGTCAGAGTGACTGAAGTGATGCTCAACCCAAATCCTATGTCTTTGAGCGAAGACAATGTGAGCAAATCTTATCCAGAGCTGGATGAGTCAGCTTTGCTTATAGCCCAAGTAAAGTTGTCGTGTGTGTTTGAAATCTGACCGTTGGAACACATGTCAGTTCCTTAGTGACCCAGGGTCATTTCGGACATATCAGGTCGGGTTGCCCAGTGGCTATAAATAGCCCACCCCCTACACCATAAATTGGTGGCTGCTCAGAGTAATTCTACGGCTTTTGTCGTTTTGAGAGCAACCCACCTCGAAGCCTTTGAGAGAGAAATCCTTGCGAGGATCAAGCCCAAACAGCCAGAGCCAAAGAGTGTTAGGCATCACTAAAGTCTTTCTGTCTGTGTGACCCAAAGACTTATTACACTTGAGGACTATGTATCCTCCAGCCGGTTAGGCGTCGCGTTCTGAGCATCCAAGAGTCATTGTGGATTGCCGGTGAACGAAGTCTGTGAAGGTTTGGAAGTCTACCTTGAAGACTTACCAGAGTGATTGGGCGAGGACTAGGTGTCCTTAGCTCAAGGGGAATAAGGTGAAGACGCGGTCTTCTGAGTTGAATCTCAGCCTCCCTAACCAGACGTACAGTTGTCACAACAATTGGAACTGGTCCAACAATTCCTGTGTCTTCAACAAGTGATTGGTTCTATCTTCTCCCTTCCTTTACTTAAGTTTGTCTTTGTGAAGTCATTGCCTATCTGTGTATCTGTTTGACTTCATTGCTTGACTACTACTGTTGATTGGCTTCATACTATCTTCCATCCTGATCCTTACTACTTAGCTGCCATTAGTCCTGTACTTTCACAACATTGCATACTTGACTATGGTTTTCTTATGGTAGTTTACCTTCCGCTGCATATCAACTAGGTCATTTCTATAGTTTGTCTTCGAAACTTTCAAGTTCAGAAGATTTTCATAAAAATCGCCTATTCACCCCCCCCCCCTCTAGTCGATACTAGCACTTTCATAACCTCATCGAGCTTGTGCATCAAGCGACCAAGGTGGAACGTCAAGTGCAAGATGACTTCAAGTACGCCAAGTACTCTTCCAAGACATACGGCTTCTCCAACAGTCAAGCTTCAACAACTCCTCCAACATCTACATCAACCAAGCCTTCTCCAAGCAACGACGACAAGCCAAGCTACAAGAAACCTTCGTCAAGTTCAAGTCATCTTCCTCCAACTACAAGCAACTTCAAGCCGCGTGCTTCTTCATCTACTCCGACCGATGAGACTGTCAAGACAAGCTCCTTCAAGTATTTCACTTGCGGCGGCCAAGGCCACAAGTCCTATGAATGCACAAACAAGCGCACCATGATCCTCAACGACGATGGCACCTACGACTCAATGAGTGAAGAACTATGCTCCAAGGTTCAATTGGTCAAGAGGAAGCACCCGCACCCCTACAAGGTTCAATGGCTAAGTGACTCCGGCACTATTCGAGTTGAGCATACGGTCCAAGTCTCCTTCAAAATTGGTGCATATGAGGACACTTTGGAGTGTGATGTGGTCCCAATGACAGTTTGCCACCTCCTTCTTGGTCGACCATGGCAATTTGACCGTGGTGTCATCCACAATGGGCGTACCAATCACTATAGCTTCAAGATGAAAGGGAAGGAGTATGTGCTACGACCTATGTCTCCTAGTCAAGTGATAGCCGACAAGCAAGCCACCCACCATAGAGAGAAGAGTAAGAAAGTGAGCCAACCAAACATGAGTGAGAGCAACAAGCCAAACTTGAGCGCCTCTTCGCCTAGAGATAAAAACCTCATACTATTTGCCACAAAAAGTGAGGTGAGATAAGTGTGTGAGAACCCATCGAGTGTGATGCACTTTGTCCTTGTGTGCAAGGATGGAGAACCAAAAACTAACACCACTCACGAGCTACCTTTGGTGTTTCAATCTCTTTTGCAGGAATTTCAAGATGTTTTCCACGATGAGCTACCTCCGGGTCTACCTCCTCTACGAGGCATTGAGCATCGAATCGACCTCATCCCCGGAGCGCCACTTCCAAACAAAGCTCCATACCGTGTCAATCTTGAAGAAACCAAAGAGATTCAACGGCAAGTACAACAACTAATTGACAACGGTCATGTACGTGAAAGCTTAAGCCCTTGTGCCATTCCCGTTATACTTGTGCCTAAGTCAGATGGAAGTTTCCGCTTGTGTTCCGATTGTAGACCTATAAATGCTATCACCATTCGCTATAGGCATCCCATTCCTCGCTTAGATGATATGCTTGATGAACTTAGTGGAGCCAACTTTTTCTCAAAAATTGATCTTAAAAGTGGCTATTATCAAATCCGCATACAAGAGGGTGATGAATGGAAAACTGCTTTCAAAACAAAATTTGGCTTATATGAGTGGTTAGTCATGCCTATGGGTTTATCGGAGGCTCCCGGTACTTTCGTGCGTCTCATGCATCATGTACTTAGCCCTTACATTGGAGTCTTTGTTGTGATTTACTTCGATGATATTCTTGTGTTTAGCAAAACCATGAAAGAGCATCTTGATCATGTTAGGGCTGTTTTACAAATGCTTCGAAAGGAAAGTCCTTATGCCAACATGAAAAAGTGCACATTTGGTGTTGACAAAGTGGTTTTCTTGGGTTTTGTTGTCTCTTCCAACGGTGTCCATGTTGACGAAACTAAAATTGAAGCAACTAAAACTTGCCCCCAACCCACCAATTTGCAACAAGTGCGTAGTTTTCTTGGTCTTGCGGGTTTTTATCGTCGCTTTGTGAGAGACTTTAGCACTATTGCCGCTCCTTTGCATGCTTTGAGTAAGAAGAATGCTCCTTTTGTTTGGGGATCTTTGCAATCCACCGCTTTTGATGAGCTCAAGTCTTTGCTTACTCATGCTCCGATTCTTGCTTTTCCCAATTTTGACAAAACTTTTGAGGTTCATTGTGATGCAAGTGGTACCGGAATTGGCGAAGTTTTGATGCAAGAAAAATGAGCAATTGCATATTTTAGCGAAAAACTCTCCGGTGCTCAACTTAACTATCCCATATATGACAAAGAATTGTATGCTTTAGTGCGTGTGCTACATGTTTGGGAACATTATCTTAGACCTCATGAGTTTGTCATCCATACCGATCATGAAACGCTTAAGTACTTAAAAGGTCAAACTAAGTTGAACAAGCGTCATGCCAAATGGAGTGAGTGATGAAGCCATGTACCTAGGGTAGGGTCATGGACCTGTCTAAGATACCCTCCCCAAGGACATCTCTGGAAGAAACCACCTTTCAGTCGACCCGGAAGTGTTCCACTCAACGGACTCGAAGACACTCGACCATGAAGCCAACCACTCGACTGCCAGGAGACCTAAAGTCACTCTGCACGCAAACGGTCTATCATTAAGTAGCTTTTATGGTCATCATAGCACTTTATTTGTGGCGTTACCAGTAATGCCTGATGAGGGAGTCCTAGATTAGGGGGTGTCCGGATAGCCGAACTATCACTGTTGGTCGGACTCCTAGATTATATAGATACAAGATTGAAGACTTCATCCCGTGTTCGGATGGGACTTTCCTAGGCGTGGAAGGCAAGCTTGGCGATATGGATATGTAGATCTCCTACCATTGTAACCGACTCTGTGTAACCCTAACCCTCTCCGGTGTCTATATAAACCGGAGGGTTTTAGTCCGTAGGACGAACGACAATCATACCATAGGCTAGCTTCTAGGGTTTAGCCTCTCTGATCTCGTGGTAGATCTACTCTTGTACTACCCATATCATCAATATTAATCAAGAAGGAGTAGGGTTTTACCTCCATCGAGAGGGCCCGAACCTAGGTAAAAACATCGTGTCCCTTGTCTCCTGTTACCATCCGCCTAGACGCACAGTTCGGGAACCCCTACCCGAGATCCGCCGGTTTTGACACTGACATTGGTGCTTTCATTGAGAGTTCCTCTGTGTCGTCACCTTTAGGCCCGATGGCT
This sequence comes from Triticum timopheevii, assembly GCA_963921465.1. Lineage (NCBI taxonomy): Eukaryota > Viridiplantae > Streptophyta > Magnoliopsida > Poales > Poaceae > Triticum > Triticum timopheevii. The sequence continues at coordinate 73,317,431 of OY997268.1, read as the reverse complement.
CCTTTGATCATCAGCAACGACGCGGTCCAGGGTGAGAATTTTCTCCCCGTACAGATCTTCGTATTCGGCGGCTTCGCACTGCGGGCCAATTCGCTTGGCCATCTGGAGCAGATCGAAAGCTACGCCCCTGGCCATTAGGTCAGATTTGGAAGTTTGAACTACACGGCTGACATCCGCGGAGACTTGATCTTCGACGGATTCGAGCCATAGCCAAGCGCGCCGCACTGTCTCGATGGGTATGACCTAGCTCTGCCGTCGAACAGTACCCTGGAGGCCGCACCAGCATCCGCTTCGACCCTAAGTTCGGAGCCGACTTCGCCGATCGAGGACGAGTGGTTGGACACCGCCTCGGGGGCTACTACCTCTACGGCAATTGAGCCAAACACCATCCCTGTCCGTGGCAAAGCCCGTGACTCCGAGGTGCCGGATTCTTTTCCGGACTCCGAACCTCCCGCACTCCTGCCAATCAAATTCGAGTGGCCGCCGGTTATGGAGTTCACTGTCGCGGACATCTTTCAGCGTTCGCCCTTTGGCGACATCCTGAATTCACTAAAATCACTCTCTCTATCAGGAGAGCCCTGGCCGGACTATGGTCAGGAAGGTGGGATGCGGACAACGAAGAAATTCAACACCCACCCACCACCCACTTCATAGCCACGGTCGAAAGTTTAAACGATGTGCTTAATTTCGACTCTGAAGACATCGACGATATGGACGACGATGTAGGAGATAACCACGAACCAGCGCCTATAGGGCATTGGACAGCCACCCCATCTCACGATGTATACATGGTGGATACACCTAAAGGAAGCGATGACGAGGAACAACGGGACACTACGAAGGATAAATCCCTCGAAAAGCAATCAAGACGGTGACGAAAGCGCCACACTACATCCCGCCTCGACAAAGGCGGCGACCAGACAGACCCAGCCGTAGAGCAGGTCAAACCGGTGGACGATGAACATGCCATTGAACAACCGTCCGAACAGGACAACTTGGATAAGCAACCCATCCCCGGCGAAGATAACAGTCCGAACGATCTCACACCGGACAAGTTGTTGGAGCAGAAGAACCTCCACAAAAGGCTCGTCGCCACTATGCGAAGCCTGAAAAAGCAGAAGTGGAAGTTCAAAACAGCGGAAGATGCACTCAGAATCAGATGGAGCAAAGTACTCAACACCGCAGACAAATACGGCGACAATCGCCAAACAAAGAGCTACCCGAAACGCAAACTACTGCCCGAATTCGATGAGGAGGCCTTAGAGCCCCCACAATCAAAGAACAAAGAAGCCACCCGGTCGGATAGACGACCACATGACAAGCATAGAGCAGCAAGCGGCGCCGCACATAAACCGGCACACGATCCGCATCAGAATTCGCATCCAAAGGATGGCCCAGTTAGATCCATCTACGGGCCAAGAAAGCAAGCTCTTTTAAGCAATGCAACACTCCAAATATCCGAACATCACGGCACACCCAAATACAGGGGAGCCGCACACCCCCTTTGTTTCACCGATGAGGTGCTGGATCATGAATTCGCAGAGGGATTTAAACCTGTAAACATAGAGGCATACGACGGAACAACAGACCCAGGAGTCTGGATAGAGGATATGATCTCCGCGCCATAAAATAGTTACCCCCCAAGCTCAAAGGGCCAGCATGGCACTAGCTTAAAAGCCTCCCCGAATATACCATTGGAAGTTGGGAAGAGCTCGAGGATGCTTTTCGGGAAAATTTTCAAGGGACTTATGTCCGCCCTCCGGATGCAGACGATTTAAGTCACATAGCTCAACAATCCGGAGAGTCAGCCCGCAAATTCTGGAACAGGTTCCTCACCAAAAAGAACCAAATAGTCGACTGTCCGGACGCCGAAGCCTTAGCAGCTTTCAAACACAACGTCCGAGACGAATGGCTCGCCACGCACCTTGGCCAGGAAAAGCCAAGAACAATGGCCGCACTAACAAGCCTCATGACCCGCTTTTGCGCGGGAGAGGATAGTTGGCTGGCAAGATGTAATACCAGCGACCCAAGTACATCCGAAGTCAGAGATGGAAACGGGAAACCACGACGCAGCAAGGACCAGCGCCGGACAAGGGGAAATAGTCCGAAGAACACGGCAGTCAACGCCGGATTCAAAAGCTCTTGGCAGAATCATAAAAAACTGCCCCTCAAGGATAACAGCCACGAGCTATCCAACTTAAACAAAATCTTGGACAAAACATGCCAAATCCATAGTACCCCCGGGAAGCCTGCAAATCATACCCACAGAGACTGTTGGGTCTTCAAGCAGTCCGGCAAACTCAATGCCAAACACAAGGGGCTCGACACACCAAGCGAAGACGATGACGAACCCCACAAGCAGAGTACCGGAAAACAAAAGAATTTCCCACAAGAAGTCAAAACAGTAAACTCACTTCAAGTGACATAAGGGAACATCAGAATGGCGCCCATAGAAATACGCGCCGCACGACCTATCCCAGCGGAGTCCCGACATTGGTTGTCACAACCAATCACCTTTGATCATCAGGATTACTCCGGATGTATCCGGAACGCAGGATGGACTGCCCTGATATTAGATCCTCTAATCAACGGACTCCAATTCACAGAGGTCCTAATGGACGGCGGTAGTGATCTAAACCTGCTATATCAGGACACAATCCGTGAAATGGGGATAGACCCAACCAAAATTTGCCACAGCAACACCTCCTTCAAGGGGGTAATGCCAGGCCTATATGCCCATTGCACGGGCTACCTACCGCTAGAAGTTGTGTTCGGCTCATCCGATAACTTCCGTCGTGAAAGGTTAACCTTCCATATCGCCCCATTCAAAAGTAGTCATCAAGCACTATTGGGACGTGAAGCTTTCGCCCGCTTTAACGCAATACCGCATTATGCATCTCTTACACTTAAAATGCCCGGTCCACGCGGCATCATCTCATTAAAGGGAAATATCAAGTGTCACTCGAGCGCGCAAAAACGGGAGACTGCTTGGACAGTCACACACTAATCCGGCTCCACTAAACCAAGCACCTGAACAGGTCCTTCGGACCCCGGACACGGCAAGACGAGTCCGGCGCAATCATACGAAGGTCTACTAACCACACATCCCTGTACAAGGGGCTGCATGAACGTACAAGAAGAGACAATAAAGCTCAATCTTATTCGTTTTTCGGATCGTATTCCTTTTATTTAAATATAAAGCACATTTTTTGAACGATCTTTCTTCAGCTAAGTTCTTCTCCTTTACAGATGAACACCATGCTACACCCGCTCAGGATACGGCACAACAGAGACACATGCGCAGACGTGCAGTAGGGACCCGTTGCAAGGATTCTTTTCAGATTAAGACCCTGCGTAAACCTTTTTTACTGTCTCTTGTTGATACACCTCCCCCAGTTTCTTGCTATAACTGAGGAGGAGGCTGACATTTTGGCATTGGCCGCATCAGTACTTGTTACGCGTACCTGGACACTAGGGGCTTAGGGCATTGTTCTGCCCGTTTTCATAAAGACCGAATACCTTAGGGAGTGTTTGACATCTCGAGTTAGGCATTATATGCATCAGCTCCGAATCATGTCTTTGGTCAAATATTGGGTTTGCCCGGCTCCTGTGTTTTGCTGCCTTACGTTCCTTTTAACGGCTAACGCGGCACCAGGAGAACAACTGCGATTGTGCCCCGGTTTGGCCTGGCGAGCACCTCAGTAGAGAAAGCCGAAAACTGACTGTCATGATATAGCGTGAGACTGGTCAACCACTCGATGACCCACGGGAATGTTTAGAATTCCTCCGCATTAACGAAGGACCGTTTCCCGGTCAGGCACATACGCGCCCCGAATTCAGGAGAGCGCGGTGCCCCCAGGGGCTATATAGTAGCCCCACCATCGAACTCCTATGGCTAAGTGAAAGTGATAAAGCATTATAGTCCGGTTGCCTAGTTTGCTACGCTATCACCTCCTTCACAGGACCAAGACGTTGGATAAAGTGTGAAAATGCGCTTTTTGGCAAACACCCCCGCACTATGTGCGTAGGGGCTGAAGCCAAGGACTGCCATCTTTCAGGTTATATACATATACATTAATGGCCGCACAGGAGGTACTTTACTACTTGAACGCACAAGTATAAAAAGCCCTTATATTATATTGCAACATTGTTTTACAAATCATACATGTCATTCGAACATAATATCCTTTGAGCACTGCGTCTCTATTAAACGAGCGCCCTGAAGGACTTCCTCAAAGTAGTGCTCGACAGGTAATCGGCTTCGGTCCGAATCCTGGGATGCAACGTTGGTGGCCTTCATCTCCGCCCAGTATGTCTTGACACGGGCGAGAGCCATCCGCGCACCCTCTATGCATGCTGCCATATTGCACTAATATGCGGCACCACACCAAGGAACTGCTGCACCAAGCCAAAATAACTCTTCGGCTCGGGCCTCTTTGGCCACAAATGAGTCACGACAGACTCCATGGCAAGACCGGACAACGTATTCAGCTCAGCCCATTCGGCCAAATTATCGGTCAATGGAAGCGGACGCTCTGGACTGTGGAACTGCGACCAAAACAGCTCTTCCATTCCGTGATCCTTTTGGCCTCCGCACCCCACAGCTGGCCCAACTGAGCATACTTGGGATTCGTGAATTTCCTCCACAGCAGAAAAGGCTTTCCAGCCGCAATATCTCCGGCCTGATGTAGCTCCTCTTTCATGGCTCTCATTGCAGAGCGAGCATCCTTTGCTTCAGCAGTGGCCTTTTCCAGGTCCTATAGTTCCGCTCGACCTTCTTTCTCAAGAAGCCCACAACGGTCGGTAGCATTCTTCAACTGTACAGCCATCTCGGCCATTTCTTTCTTGCTTCAGCAATGAGCAGCCTGTTCGGCTTTAAGCTCTTCGACCGCTTCTAAAGCAGCCGCATCACTTTTTCGGGCTTGCTCCTTGGCTCGGGCGAGTTCCGCCCGAAGGTTTTCCACGGCAGCGGCACCATCTGCGTCAAGCATACAAGTTGTAAGGCACATACATTAAGTTACCTTACCGGGTGTCCGCAGAGAAGCTGCATACCTTGTGACTCGTCAAGCCGCTTATTGACAAGCGCGATGTCAGAATCCGCCACGTCGAGTTGCCGCTTCAGTTTGGCAAATTCATCAGTCCGACCTTGCACCGGACGCCTCGCCACCTACATAGGAAGAGCGCATATTATGCCTGGGGTTATGATACTCGGCGCGCCGTCATTTTTGGCAACGCACCGAGTCTCAGGGGCTACTATCTATACAGGGCGCATTCTACATGCCAAAGTATTAGAAGGTACATCATTTTGCGTACCTCAAAACCCATCAGTAAACTTATGACGGCTTCATGCAACCCGCTTTCAGCGGCTGAAATCCTTTTAATCACCGTACCCATTAGCACACGGTGATATTCCGAGATAGACGCTCGCCCGAGCAGATCCTTCAGCTCCTCCGACCGCACACTAGTTGGTGCCAGACTCGTCCGATGGCCTTTTTCGAAGGCCGATCGCGGAGGGCTTTGAGGCGACCTACGACCGCCTTCGGGCCCCGCCGGATTCGGAGAAACCCTTTGCGGCGACACCTCAGGGTCGCCCGCCTCGCATGATGGCACGGTAGGCAGAGGCGTTTCGCTCTCCATCATCTCCGGATCAAGATCCCCTGAAGACGAGCTCTGCTGAGAAGGGCTGAGATCCGAACTACAAAGAAAAAACTTTGGTTATCTTCTGAAATAAAACGGGGATGCTTCTCATTTTAAAGAAGACGCCCCTCTTTACTCACGTCTCGCTGGAGGGCTGGTCTCCTTGGGGAGATAGTGCGGCCGGGGCGACTCCCGGCGCAGGACCCTCTGGCGAGGATCTCTTCTCCCGCTTCGAGGCCTTGGCCTCCGGATTTTCAGAAGCGGTCCTCTTCTCCCCTAGGAGGGAGGGATCCTCGGTCCCTCCCTTCTTGATAAACTCCTTCGCGGAGGAAGTAGCTCCCTTGCTTCCCCCTTCGCCTTCTTCAAAAGGCGCAGCCTCTAGCATCCTGGTTAACACAGGATCCGGTGTGGTCTCAGGGAGGGGGGCGGACACCGGATCAGTTTTGCTTTCGCTATCCAGTCCTGTTTAAAGGATAACTCTTTTAAAGGGAAGCTTATGATAGATATACAGATAGCATGTCCGGGTTCAGGACTACTTACTTGAGTATCCGGGTAATTGCAACATAAACCTGCGTCCTCGGTTAGTTCCGGACACATTGGTTGTGATCCGAAGAACAATTGGTACATCACCACGGGCGTTACGCCCATAAAATGTTGGAGAGCTCGTGGTCCCTACGGATTGAACTCCCACAGGCGGAGGGGGCGACGTTTGCAGGGCAGGGTGTGACGAATCAGCATGACCTATGCTACTACGACCAGATTGATCTCCCTCTCTAGGAGGTCTCAAATACGACCCTGCAACAAGGGCACGTCCTTGGACATCCCCCAGTCGAGCCCTTTGTTGACCCATGACGCCAGCCCAGTGGAGGACCCGAGCGCAAGGCAGGAGGCGCCACCCATCTGGTGCCCCTGGGAGCGGTGATGTAAAACCACTCCTGTTGCCATAAGCCGAGCTCCTCTCGAAAAGAGCCCTCGGGCCATGGAGCGTTCACATTCTTGCTTATAACAGCCCCTCCGCACTCTGCCAGCTGCCCCCTAATCATCTTCGGTTCCACTTTGAAGGTTTTGAGCCACAACCCGAAGTGAGGGGTAATGCGGAGGAAGGCTTCGCATACGACAATAAACGATGAGATGTGGAGGATAGACTCCGGATCCAAGTCATGAAATTCCAGCCCATAATAAAACATGAGCCCCCTCACGAAGGGGTCCAACGGGAAGCCTAACCCCCGAAGGAAGTGAGACATGAACACCACGCTCTCGCCAGGCTTGGGAGTAGGAGTAACCTGCCCTTGGGCAGGCGGCCTGTGTGCAATTTCGCTGGTCAGATACTGGGCGTCTCTCAGCTTTAGCACGTCTTCCTCCGTGATGGAGGAAGGCATCCACCGGCCTTGCAGGTCGGAGCCGGACATCCTCGGAGGTCCGAAGCGCCTGAATCTAGAGCTTTGGGAGTTGGAACTCAAGGCGAGGGGCGGATTCGATTGAGATTCAAAGGAAGGAGCGGGCCTTGGTCTCGTTATAAAGAGGTTGAATACCAAGAGCCCTCCCCTTGACCGTTCGGGACTCGCCTTCAATAGAGGAGGTGCGCCATTGGGCACGACTGGGTTACCCGCGCCCGTATTAATGAGAATCCCGAAATAAGGGGACACGATCTCTGCTTCGACAAGACGTGCCAAGGAAACCGCCTCGCTAAACACGCTGAGGTGGGACAGTAAAAACGATTTCAACAAAGGCTTGGCCGCGCTGTGACATCACGCCGCAGAATACGTCAGCAGATTGAATTTGTGTAAAGATTATTCTCTCTACGGTAGTATGTGGAACTTATTTTGAAGAGCCGGACACTATCCTTGTGTTCAAAATCTTCTACGAAGTATTCGGAGGAGGAACCCGCCTTGCAATGCCGAAGACAATATGCGTGTCCGACTCGTCGTCATTGAAGCCTCGTTCAGGGGCTACTAAGGGAGTCCTGGATTAGGGGGTGTCCGGATAGCCGAACTATCACCGTTAGCCGGACTCCTAGATTATGAATATACAAGATTGAAGACTTCATCCCGTGTCCGGATGGGACTTTCCTTGGCGTGGAAGGCAATCTTGGTGATACGGATATGTAGATCTCCTACCATTGTAACCGACTCTGTGTAACCCTAACCCTCTCCGGTGTCTATATAAACCGGAGGGTTTTAGTCCGTAGGACGAACGACAATCATACCATAGGCTAGCTTCTAGGGTTTAGCCTCTCTGATCTCGTGGTAGATCTACTCTTGTACTACCCATATCATCAATATTAATCAAGTAGGAGTAGGGTTTTACCTCCATCGAGAGGGCCCGAACCTGGGTAAAAACATCGTGTCCCTTGTCTCCTGTTACCATCCGCCTAGACGCACAGTTCGGGAACCCCTACACAAGATCCGCCGGTTTTGACACCGACACCCGACCTTAATGTACCTTAAACCCTGCATAACTGAGGGGAGGAGGGGTCTGGCGGACTCTATATAAGCCACCCCCCTCCTCAGTGTAAAGGGTTCGCACCCCTGTAACTCATACGCACATAATCCAGTCGACGCCTCCGGGCTCCGAGACGTAGGGCTGTTACTTCCTCTGAGAAGGGCCCGAACTCGTAAATCTCTTGCGTATACAACTACTCCATAACTAGGATCTTACCTCTCCATTCCTACCCCCCCCCCTATTCTACTGTCAGACTTAGAACCACGACAGTTGGCGCCCACCGTGGGGCAGGTGTCTTAGCAATTTATTGGAGAAGTTGCGATTTTTCCGATCTCCTTCATCATGGTTTCAGGCGGAGTTTTAGTTGAGGGCCACGAGATCCGTCTCGGCGCGCTCACGTCCATCGCCAATGACTCTGCTTGGCTTCAGGAGGCTCCACTCAACGTCGACGCGCTCCCTGTCCGCGGGGCGACGCACTTTTGCACGTGCGTCCGCGGTGTCCTCCTGCGGCAACCGTCGATCCAGTATCGATCGACCCCTGTTATGTCCTTCCTCCCTGTTTCCGGCTGGTGCAAGCGCTCCGGTTGGTCGAGGCTTCAGCGGTGGGTGAGACACGTGGTGGCCCGCCCGTCGGCCACCCCCCAAGTTGCGGCAATCGAGCCCGATGATCTCTCTACGACCTGTTCGATCTGTCGACTGGCTCCGCAGAGACTGCATCCAAGTGCGACAGCAGTGATCCAGCAGCGGAGGTTCTGATGGTCAATGGACCATGCAGTCCTCCTGGCTTTCCCCGTGCCGACGGAGGCAACGATGGAGGCGATCCGGCGCAGGTCCATGAAGAGTATCTCCCCGAGCCCCTCACTTCGCTGCAGAGGGAAGAACTTCGCTGCCGGAACATGGATTCGCTACACACTCCTATCGTTGGAGAAACCCCCGAGGCTCGTGCCTTAGAGGACACGCGCTTGGCCAACTTGGCTAAGCGCACTCGACTAGAGAACCTCCAGCGAGCACTCGACGAGCGTGCGCGGCAACGGGTTCCAGACTCCAGTCGACGTCAACTCTTTCCACCACCGACTCAGGTATATCGAACTCCAATTCAGAATCTAGCAGCTGCAGCCCGTATAGCAGAGTCGATTCAGCCTTCCCAGTCGGAGGCTAGCAGAGGCTTGTTATAGATCAGAGCATTACTCGAGGTAGCAGGAGATCAAAATTCAGCTGTATCACAGTCACGGAATAGGATTCACAGCAGATCCGTCGCTACGAATACAGTCCAGTCTGCCCATAGCCCAAGATCGCCCCCGAGGCGTGAGGAATGTGGAGACTGGCGTGATTAGCACAAGAACCGTGAGCAGTATGATCACCGACTCGATCGCAATGATCGACATCGAGTGCCCATCCCTCCCCCAAGGGGTGGATCGTACGCTCCTCGACAGCAGGATGATAGATGTCAGCACAGTGTTGGGCGAAGGATTCCAGTCAACCCCAGGGAACCAGGCTTTGATGCGAGATCCATTATTGTTCAAGGTTTGGTCGACAGGAACAGAGCTCACCGATAAGGTCATGACAGAGATGTACCCACCAGCAACAGAGTACACGTCTCAGGACCAGAGTGTTAGCAGAGCCATCAGGGCTGCAGTGATTCCTCCCAACTTCAGGTTGGCGACTGGAGTCAGTAAGTTCACTGGTGAGTCCAAGCCTGATACTTGGCTTGAGGACTACCGAGTGGCTGTTCAGATTGGCGGCGGCAAAGATGAGGTGGCCATGAAACACATGCCTCTTATGTTGGAGGGTTCGGCCAGAGCATGGTTGAATCAGTTAACACCCAGCAGCATTAGTACTTGGGCAGATCTTGCCCAAGTGTTTGTCAGAACATTTGAAGGAACTAGCAAGCAACCAGCAGGGTTGACAGAGCTGCAATCTTGTGTGCAGAAGTCGAATGAAACTATGAGGGATTACATCCAGAGATGGATCACATTGCATCACACGGTAGAGAATGTATCTGATCACCAGGCAGTTTGTGCCTTCAAGGAAGGCGTTAAGTACAGAGAGCTAAACCTAAAATTCGGTCGAACCGGAGACATGTATCTGAGTCGAATGATGGAGATTGCCACCAAGTATGCCAATGGTGAAGAAGAGGATCGGCTCCGGAGTGGCAAGCACAAGTCAGTCGCCCACGAAACCGGAGGAGGGAACTCCAGTCGGAAGCAAAAGCGGAAGGCCGAGCCAGCTGCTCCTGGAGAAGCCTTGGTCGTGACTCAAGGAAAGTTTAAAGGGAAGCCCAAAGGGTCTTGGAACCCTAAGAAGGTGAAGGATAAGGAAGGGAATGACGTGATGGATTCGCCGTGTCACATTCACACGAAGAAAGATGAGGAGCGTAAATTCATTTACCCGAAACATACCACTCGACAGTGTTGGCTCTTGATCCAGCAATTCCAGGGGAAACAGCCCAAAGATAAGGAAAAGGAGTCGGACAAAGTTGAAGACAAAGAAGATAGTGATGATGGATATCCCCAGGTCAATTCCACCCTGATGATTTTTGCTGATGTAGAAAGCAAAAGTCGATTGAAAGTTATCAACCGAGAGGTGAATATGGTTGCTCCGGCGACGCCCAGTTATCTGAAATGGTCTCAGACTGCCATCACATTCGACCAGTCCGACCATCCGACACACATAGTTACCCCTGGGAGGCAAGCTTTGGTGGTCGACCCAGTCGTCGAAGGCACTCGACTAACTAAAGTCTTGATGGATGGTGGAAGTGGCTTGCATATATTGTATGCGAAGACGTTGAAAGGGATGGGCATTCCGATGTCCAGACTCAGTACCAGCAACATGAGTTTCCATAGAGTCATTCCTGGAAAGAAGGCTGAGTCACTCGGCCAAATTGCTCTTGATGTGGTTTTCGATGATTCAAAGAATTACCACAAAGAAAAGTTGACGTTTGAAGTTGTGGATTTCTAGAGTGCTTATCATGCTATTTTGGGCAGGCCAGCTTATGCACGTTTCATGGCTCGACCATGTTATGTGTACCTCAAATTGAAGATGCCTGGTCCCAAAGGTGTGATCACTATTACTGGCAATCGGAAGAAGGCAGAAGAGTGCTTTCAGAAAGGCTCAAAGATCGCCGATGCTCAGATGGCAGTGGTAGAGCTGCAGGAATACCAGAAAACTGCAGATCCGAGTGATTTGTTGCGAGCCAAGAAGCCTGCTATGGAATCAGCATTTCAGTTGTCCGGTGAGACAAAGCCGATTCACATTCACCCGACCGACCCCAGTGCTGCTCCGACTCATATCTCAACAACACTCGACTCCAAATAGGAAGAAGCGCTCATCCAGTTCCTCCATGAGAACTGGGACATCTTCGCATGGAAGCCTTCGGACATGCCGGGTGTTCCCAGGGGGCTGGCTGAGCATCGTCTACGAGTCGACTCAAAAGTGAAACCTGTCAAGGAACATCTTCGACGGTCCGCCATCCAGAAGAGAAAGGCCATTGGTGAGGAGGTGGCTCGGCTCTTAGCAGCGGAGTTTATCCGAGAGATTTACCACTCCGAGTGGCTCGCCAATGTTGTCATGGTCCCCAAGAAGGACAAGTCACTTCGCATGTGCATTGACTTCAAACATATCAATCGGGCCTGCCCAAAAGATCATTTTCCTCTCGCCTCGCATCAACCAAATAGTCGACTCGACTGCGGGATGTGAGTGTCTGTCTTTTTTAGACGCCTATTCTGGTTACCATCAGATCCATCTGTATGGACCCGGCGAGATCAAAGCAGCTTTCATCACTCCATTCAGGTGCTTCTGTTATGTCACCATGCCATTCGGCCTCAAGAATGCCGCAGCCACGTTCATGAGGATGATTCAGAAGTGTTTGCTCACTCAAATCAGTCGGAATGTGGAAGCATACATGGATGATATTGTGGTCAAGTCACGGAAGGGTTCCGACCTGCTGACTAACATTGCTGAAACATTTGCCAACCTCAGGAGGTATGATATCAAGCTTAATCCATCAAAGTGCACATTTGGAGTTCCTGGCGGAAAGTTACTCGGTTTTCTCGTTTCTGAACAAAGAATCGACGCCAACCCAGAAAAAGTTGGTACTATACTCTGAATGAAACGCCCTGTGCGTGTGCACGATGTCCAGAAGCTTACTGGATGCTTGGCCGCTTTAAGTCGATTCATCTCTCGTCTCGGTAAAAGGGCATTGCCTCTTTACCGACTGATGAAGAAGTCAAACAAGTTCGAGTGGACTCCCGAAGCTGATGCAGCGTTTGCAAAGCTAAAAGCCCTGCTCTCCACCCAGCCAGTGCTTGCTGCCCCAATCAGCAAAGAGCCTTTGCTGCTTTACATTGCAGCCTCAGGACAAGTCGTCAGTATAGTACTTACGGTCGAGCGGGAAGAAGAAGGAAAAGCCTTTAAAGTTCAGCGCCCAGTATATTATCTTTCTGAAGTTTTGACCCCATCAAAGCAAAGATACCCTCATTATCATAAGCTTGTATATTGGATTTATATGACCACGAAGAAGGTTGCTCATTAATTCTCTGACCATTCCATTACAATCGTCAGCGACGCCCCATTGTCAGAGATTCTGCACAACAGAGATGCAACTGGTCGAGTGGCAAAATGGGCGATTGAACTCCTTCCCCTTGATATCAAGTTTGAGGCAAAGAAAGCCATCAAGTCCCAAGCAATAGCAGATTTCATCGCCGAGTGGATTGAACAGCAACTGCCGACTCAAGTTCACTCGGAGCACTGGAGCATGTTCTTTGATGGCTCTAAGATGCTGAATGGTTCCGGTGCTGGGGTAGTGTTGGTTTCCCCCGAGGAGATAAGCTCCGATATGTGCTCCAGATTCACTTTGATTCCTCCAATAATGAAGCAGAATATGAAGCACTTTTGTATGGGTTGCGTATGACCATTTCACTCGGCGTCCGTCGCCTCATGGTCTATGACGACTCAGATTTGGTGGTTAACCAAGTGATGAAGGAGTGGGACGTCAGAAGTCCGGCCATGACTGGTTACTGCAATGCAGTGAGAAAGCTGGAGAAGAAATTCGTGGGGTTAGAGCTTCATCTTATACCCCGACTGAAAAATCAAGCGGCTGATGATTTGGCAAAAATAGGTTCCAAGAGAGAAGCCATTCCCAGTAATGTGTTTTTGGAACACATCCACACACCATCAGTTCAAGAGGATCCTTTCACCGAAGAAGCCCCGCAGCCAAAAAGTGTCACGGATCCGACTGAAGTTGAGGTCCCAGCTGTGGTCGACCTGATCATGGAAGTTTTGGTCATCACTCCCGACTGGACGGTGCTGTACATCGCGTATATCCTAAGGAAAGAGCTCCCAGAGAATGAAGAAGAGGCTCGACAGATCGTCCGTCGATCCAAGGCCTTTACCGTGATAAAGGGACAGTTGTACAGGGAAAGCGCGACTAGAGTCAGTCAGAAATGTATAACACCAAAAGAAGGTCAGATAATTCTTGACGATATCCACTCGAGAACCCGTGGTCATCATGTGTCCTCTCGGACCATTGTGGCTAAAGCATACCGAGCGGGATTTTACAGGCCAAGAGCAAATGAAATGGCGAAGGAGATAGTCGACAAGTGTGAAGGATGTCAGTTCTATTCCAATATGTCACACAAGCCCGCCTCAACCTTGAAGACCATTCCACTCGTCTGGCCCTTCGCTGTTTGGGGGTTGGATATGGTTGGACCACTGAGAACTGGCAGTAGTGGCTTCACTCACTTGCTAGTGGCAGTCGACAAGTTTACTAAATGGATTGAAGCTAAACCTATTAAGAATCTCGATGCTTGCACTGCTATCAGTTTTGTCAGAGAGTTGATATTCAGATATGGAGTTCCGCATAGCATCATCACTGATAATGGGTCGAACTTAGATTATGACAAGTTCAAAGCCTTTTGCGCCTCTCAAGGCACACAAGTCGACTACGCTTCAGTCGCTCACCCCCAGTCGAATGGACAAGCGGAACAAGCAAACGGTCTAATTCTAAAAGGACTGAAACCCCGACTAATGCGCGATCTCCAGCACGCAGCAGGCGTATGGGTTGACGAACTTCCTTCAGTTCTTTGGGGATTAGGGACCACCCCTAATCGATCAACTGGACGAACTCCATTCTTTCTGGTCTATGGAGCTGAAGCAGTTCTGCCGAGTGACTTGCTTCACAATGCACCCTGAGTTGAGCTCTACTCTAAAGATGAAGCAGAACAAGCCCGGCAGGATGCAGTCGACCTCCTAGAAGAGGAAAGAGAGATGTCCTTGATCCGCTCGACTATCTATCAGCAAGACTTGCGTCGATTCCATGCTAAAAATGTGAAGAGTCGAGCCTTCCAAGAAGGAGATTTGGTCCTCCGAGTGGATCAACAGAAGCCACACAAGCTTGCTCCTACTTGGGAAGGCCCCTTCATCATCACCAAATTTCTCCACAATGGAGCATACCATCTTTACAATGTCGATTGATGAGCCACGAGCTTGGAATGCGGAGTTGCTCCGCCCCTTTTATACTTAAGTACTCACTCGGATGAGATGTAATAAAAAGTACCTCTGTAGTTTGTTTATCAAAGACAAGAGTATTATAATTTTCCCAGTGATTGTTGTTGCTTTTGTTTACGTGAGAAATCCCCCAGTGGGTGGCTTTGCTGCGAATCCTTTTCGCCTAAGTTTGTAAAAAAAAATCCTACCGAATGGAGAGCAAGCCTCTCACTCGGGGGCTTAGCCGCGAATCCGTTTCGCCTAAGTATTTAAAAATCCTACCGAGTGGAGAGCAAACCTCTCACTCGGGGGTTTAGCTGCGAATCCGTTTTGCCTAAGTATTTAAAAATCCTACCGAGTGGAGAGCAAACCTCCCACTCGGGGGCTTAGCTGCAGTCCAGTACTCGCCTAAGTGTAAAAAATCCTACCGAGTGGTGAGCCAGCCTCCTACTCTGGGGCTTAGCTGCAGTCCAGTACTCGCCTAAGTTTAAAAAATCCTACCGAGTGGTGAGCCAGCCTCCCACTCGGGAGCTTAGCTGCAGTCCAGTACTTTCCTAAATATCTGAAAATTCTATCGAGTGGAGAGCAACCCTCCCACTCGGAGGCTTAGCTGCAGTCCAGTACTCGCCTAAGTATTTGAAAATCCTACCGAGTGGAGAGCAAACCTCCCACTCGGGGGCTTACCTGCAGTCCAGTACTCGCCTAAGTATTTGAAAATCCTACCGAGTGGAGAGCAAACCTCCCATTCGGAGGCTTAGCTGCAGTCCAATACTCGCCGAAGTATTTGAAAATCCTACCGAGTGGAGAGCAACCCTCCCACTCGGGGGGCTTAGCTGCAGTCCAGTACTCGCCTAAGTACTTAATACAATGTGCGCTCTGCAAGGACAACAAGGTGCAGGTCGAATGCTACCTTCTCCTTTGGAGCTACGCCACAAATACAACATGCGCTCCATCCTGATCTGCAAGGACACAGGTCGACTGCAATCTGTGCTCCATCCCTACCTGCAAGAGCGATGAAGTGCAGGTCGACTGGATTTTCCACCTCAGAGCTGCGTCTCAAGCACTAAATTATATTCCGAGTAAAGAATAAAGTTCGATCGAAGGCAAATGCAAGCATATTCAACGATAAGCCAAGTTCAGATAACATCCTACGGATTCAGAAGTGCTCAGGCGTCAAGTTTGTAAAAGTTTATCGATTACAAAACCACTAGGCATTTCGAGGCAAATTTAAGGCGAAGCATAGAAGTTTTTCTTACTCCTCGGGTGGAGGACTGGAAGGCGCGACAAACTGGTCCAGGTCGATTCTATCAGCAATCCGAGTAGCAGCAGCAATGAAGGTCTCCATGAAAGATTGGAAGTCCTGCTTCTTGGTATTGGCCACTTTGATGGACGCCAGCTTGTCCTCTCGCGCATCCTTGCAATGAACACGGACCAGGGACAGAGCAACGTCAGCATCGCACCTGACAGAAGACTTCTTCCCTTCTTGCACTCAACCTGGTACGTCATTCAGTCGAGTCATTAAAGACTCGAGGTCATTTTGAAGCGTCTCTCCTGGCCAGAGTGTCGTGTCGATTCGCGACACCGCAACCTTCAGTCGAGCGAGGTAGTCAACCACACCAGCAACACGAGACTCCAGTCGGAGCACATTCATAGCGGCTTCATCCTTCACAGGAGAGTTAATGGGGTCCAAGCTTGTCTCCACTTGACTGGTCTCCTCCTCAAAGTTCTGGCAGAATTCTGTAAACACAATTCGAAGTTAAGCCAACAGTTCTATGATGAGTTGATGATAACAAGTCAGTCGAATAAAAGAGATTACCTTCAAGCACGATGAATAACTTCTTGGCGAGCCCTCCCAGATAAGCCTCCAGATCATTCTTCTTCCCCACCAGTTCGCTAGCCTTGTCACTCAGAGCTATCTTATCATTCTTCAGACGGCTCACCTCCTTGTTGGCCGCGTCGAGAGCAGCTTTCAGATTGGTGTTCTCCTCTTCAAGTTTACCGACTGAAGCCAGCTTTTCTTCCGCAAGCTTCGTCTTGTCCAGAGCCGCCTTTTGCGCCTCGGCGAGGTCATGGTCCTTCTTCTTCAGAGCCTCCTTCATTTTATCTGCAAAGTGACAATGAGATCAGAATCAGGAATGAACAGAAAGATAAAGACAGTCGTCAAGATTCTCACCAACCATACCTTTCGCTTCATCTTTTGCCTTCTTAAAGTTCTCCTGAACGAGCTTCAAGTCAAGGTCGAGCTGGATATGTTTGTTTTCCAGTTCAGTATAGCGAGCCACAAGCTCGCAAGATTTCTGCGAAGGGTCAGTCGACAGACATCAAAGATAGGTTGCTTCCGAGTGACTAAGAGAAAAATCGTAACATTTCTAAGACTACAGCCGAATCAAAATATTCAACAGTAGTCTCGGGGACTACACCCAGTGGGTGCACTCAGCGTGCCCCCACTGGTTCTACCGACTCGGTCCGATCAGTCGACCGAAAAAGACAAAAAGGTTATGATCCTAAACCATAGCTAACTGCCAGCAGTCAACCTCGGTCTCATAAAAAAACAGGTTCTTCAAACCTTAGTCGACTGCCAGTAGTCGACCATGGTCTCGGGGACTACACCCAGTGGGTGCACTCAGTGTGCCCCCACTGGCTCCAAGATTCCACTCGACATGGTCCGACCAGACCGAGTGAAGAAGTTAGAGTGAAGAAATTCAAAATACAAAGACTACAGTCGACTGCCAGTAGTCCACCATAGTCTCGGGGACTACACCCAGTGGGTGCACTCAGCGTGCCCCCACCAATCCAAAAATTCAATCGACACACCCAGTGGGTGTACAGATACAAAGATCTTCGGAAAGAAAGTCTTCAGATAGCATATCCTAACAGAACAGGCGGTGACCAACTAACCTGGACGTTGCTCTGAAGGGCTGAGCTAGCATCATAGGCCGCTTGGCTGGCTTCTCGGATCGCCTTCACCTGCTCCTTCATGATCCCTGCCTGGCGTATGGCCTCCTTAGCAGCACCCGCTTGGTCCTCTGAGACGTGGTGTGTGGCGAAAAGGGAAGGTGGATCAGCAGTCGACAACGAAGGTCGAGCACTCGTCAGCGGCACAACGAAGGACGCGGAAGTCCGAGTGATGTTGCCACCCTCCTGAACCAGCGTCTCAGGCACTAATGCAATCTGAGTAGTCTTGCCGGTCGGCACCTTTTTATTCCTCCTCGGCCTCAGCAGCGCCTCATCGTCATCATCAGGGAGATCAATGACATGAGGTGGAGCTATAGGAAAGATCCAAAGTTAAAAATGAAAATCCAATCGACCAAAAGCGAAACTACAGAGATCATACCAAGGTTGGAGGTGGTAGCATCTTCCATTTCCTGGTCTTCGTTCCTGGCTGAGGTCTCGGAGGTAGCAGCACTGCAGATTTCAGAAATCAGTCGGTTAGCCAACGAGTCGACCAAGAGTCTGTCCATGCTAAACGAGAAAACACAAGTTCTGTTGTTACCCGGAAATGGTGGGAATGGCCATTCTCATCTTGGGCAGGGCCTTCGACGGCTTTGATGACGCCGCTCGGGGATGCTTCGGTGTTTTTTTAGTCGGCGCTGGAGAGGCCGTCCGAGGGCGTTTCGACAACTGCCCAACAGGCACTGTCGCTTTGCCACGCTCGACCGCGGGGTCGTGGATGAGCTTGGATCACCTTTCCGTGCGAGGAGGATCGACTTCCTCCTCCTCCTCTTCACTGGAGCCATCGTCATCTTCATCCCCCTCACCATCAGATTGCCACTCCTCCTGACTTTCACCTCCGCTCGCCTCCTCCTCCTCGGCCTGTTCTTGCACCCCGTTGGGCATCGAGTACATCTCAGTAGTGGCCTAGAAGACAACAAACAAGACAAAAGTCAGTCGACTAATTTTAAGCAAACAGAATGAACAAAACAGGATCACAGTCGGAGATGCAGAATTGGACCTGGTCTACTTCGTATGATTGGTCGAGTGGAGGAATCCTCCTGGCTCCTCGAGGGTTGTCTTTGTTCCCTGTGATGGCCGTCAGCCACCTCTCCAGCGTGGCTTCCTCGACCTCCTCCGGGTGGATCCGAGTGGTGTCCTTAGTGCCTGAATACAGCCACATCGGATGGTCCCGAGCTTGAAGCGGCTAGATGCGTCGTCGGAGGAAGACCTCCAAGAGGTCCATGCCGGTCACCCTGTCACGGATAAGCTAGACAACACGTTCGACCAACACCTTAACCTGCACCTTCTCTTCCGGGATCACCTTCAAAGAGGAAGGCTTCCTCACTCGGTCCATGGAAAAAGGAGGAAGTCTGGTCGACTGCCCTGGCGTTGGTTGGTCTTTGCAGTAAAACCAGGTCAACTGCCATCCATGGACCGAGTCGGGTAGGACCATGGCCGGAAAAGCACGTTTCCCCCTCATTTGAACCCCAAGACCCCCACACATCTGAATCACTTGTGTTCTCTTGTCACTCGGATTGGCCTTCTTCACCGTCTGGGAGCGACATGTGAAAATGTGCTTGAAAAGACCCCAATGAGGCCGACAACCCAAGAAATTCTCGCACAAAGACACGAAAGCAGCGAGGTACACGATGGTGTTGGGTGTGAAGTGGTGGAGTTGCGCCCCAAACAAATTCAGAAATCCCCGAAAGAAAGGATGAGGCGGCAAAGAAAACCCACGGTCGACATGGGTGGCCAAGAGAATGACCTCACCTTGCTGAGGCTGCGGCTCAGATTCCTTCCCCGGAAGCCGCACCGATCCATGGGGGATCAGTCCTCCATTGGCCAGGTCATCAAGGTCTTCTTGACAAATTGTCGAGTGGATCCAGTCGCCTTGGATCCAGCCCTGCGGCAGGCCGACCCTCGATAAAGATCCGCCCCGACTGGTCGCCCTTCCCTTCGGCTTCGCCGTCGCTTTCTTCGCCCGCTCCAGGGCCGCCGTCTTCTCTTTCACCATCGTTGCCGGCGAGACGTGCACGGGGCAAGGGCACTGAGACGGAAGCGAATGCGGCGGATAAGTCTGAGGAAGAGGGGAGGAAATGAGGACGCACTGTTCAAAAAACCCCGTCCGACGCCTTATATGAGGTTACTTCCGAGTGACTGACTTGTAGCCCGGGCGATCCTGTCAAATCCCGCAACAGTCGCGCGCGCGATACATGGAGAAAAAGGTGGCGCGGAGATTGAGGCATCCCTGCCATATCCCATCTGATTACTGCGGCCTCCTCCGCCTCGCGCGCTTCCCGAAATTCGAATCCCGCTAAATCCGCGGGCTGCAGTGCAACTTGTCAGACGAAAGATTTACTCCGCTTTGTCGTTCAGAGTTCTCCAAGTAAAGAAAGTCACTCGAAGGATACAAAGAATGGATCAAGGCGACTGAAAAAGAAGTTGGTGCCATCACCTAAGTTCATTGATCCGGAACAAGACATACTCATAGCACGAAAATGGGTCGGAAGTGTGTTCAACTCCTTCCCCACTCAAACCTCTATCCATTTGGGGGCTAATGATGAAGCCATGTACCTAGGGTAGGGTCATGGACCTGTCTAAGATACCCTCCCCAAGGACATCTCTAGAAGAAACCACCTTTCAGTCGACCCGAAAGTGTTCCACTCGACGGACTCGAAGACACTCGACCATGAAGCCAACCACTCGACTGCCAGGAGACCTAAAGTCACTCTGCACGCAAATGGTCTGTCATTAAGTAGCTTTTATGGTCATCGTAGCACTTTATTTGTGGAATTACCAGTAACGCCTGACCTTAATGTACCATAAACCCTGCATAACTGAGGGCCGGAGGGGTCTGGCGGACTCTATATAAGCCACCCCCCTCCTCAGTGTAAAGGGTTCGCACCCCTGTAACTCATACGCACATAATCCAGTCGACCGCCTCCGGGCTCCAAAACGTAGGGCTGTTACTTCCTCCGAGAAGGGCATGAACTCATAAATCTCTTGCGTATACAACTACTCCATAGCTAGGATCTTGCCTCTCCATTCCTACCCCCCTATTCTACTGTCAGACTTAGAACCACCACAGTGAGTTTATTGAATCTTTTCCCCATGTGATCAAGTACATTAAGGGTAGGGAAAATGTAGTTGCCGATGCACTTTCACGCATATGCACGCTTGTCACCAAACTTGAGTTGAATGTTATTGGCTTTGAGCACATAAAAGACTTGTATGCTAATGATCCATCTTTTGCAACTCATTATGCTAAATGTTTGACGCATACATCTTGGGAGCAATATTACATCAAGGACAGTTATCTTATGAGAGCTAATAAACTATGCATTCCCAAGTCTTCTCTTCATTTGCTCCTTTTGCAAGAGGATCATGGAGGCGTACTCATGGGACACTTTGTACGTGACAAGACTTTCGCCACACTATCCAAGAACTACTTTTGGCCCAAGATGTTCCGCGGCGTCTCACGCTTCACCACCCGATGCTCTACATGTTGCAAAGCTAAGTCTAAAGCTCAATCCCATGGTCTTTACATGCCTTTTCCTATTCCTTATCAACCTTGGGAAGACATTAGCATGGATTTTGTACTTGGTTTGCCTAGAACTCAAAATGGAAAGGATTCCATATTTGTTGTTGTGGACCGATTTTCTAAGATGGCACATTTCATTCCTTGTAACAAGATAGATGATGCTTCACACGTTGCAAATCTCTTTTGTAGGGAAATCTTGCGCCTCCATGGAGTACCGAAGACAATCGTCTCCGACCGCGACGTCAAGTTCTTGAGCTACTTTTGGAAGACGCTATGCGCCAAGCTCGGAATCAAGATCCTATTCTCATCCGCATACCATCCTCAAACTGACGGCCAAATGAAGGTGACGAACCGAACACTATCCACTCTACTTCGCGTGTTGATCAAGAAGAACATCAAGGAGTGGGAGGCATGTCTACCCATCATCGAGTACGCCTACAACCGTGCAAGACATTCGACTACCGGCAAGTCCCCCTTCGAGGTCGTCTACGGCTTCAACCCATTGTCCCCTTTGGACATTCTACCTCTTCCTCTACAAGAGCGCACCAACATGGATGCGAGTGCACGAGCAAGCTACATCAAGAAGATGCATGAAGATACAAGGAACATCATCAAGCGCCAAGTACAACGACTAGCAACCAAGCTCAACGTCAACAAACAACCCATGATCTTCAACATAGGCGATCTCGTGTGGCTACACCTTCGCAAGGACCGCTTCCCCAACAAACGCAAGTCCAAACTTCTCCCTCGAGCCGATGGACCCTTCAAGGTTCTAGCATGCTACAACGACAATGCCTACAAGATTGAACTCCCACGAGACAAGTACAATGCGAGCGACATCTTCAACGTCAAAGACCTCTCGCCTTTCCATGGTGATGAAGATTTTGATCCGAGGTCAGATCTTTCCCAAGGGAGATGATGCGGAGCATCCTTCCATCATCCCCATGGACTCTACACTGATACATCCAACCCCATGAGGACCCATGACAAGAGCTAGAGCACGTGCTTTGGAAACTGAGGCGAATTCCTTCCTACTAGACTTGCATATGGACACGAACGGAACATGTTTACTAACTCACCAAAATATGCTATGCCTCCTTAGGTATGAAGAGGAACATCACCAAGAAGCTCAGGAGCATCACCAAGGAGAAGGAGGACCACCCCAAGGCCGTGCGAACCAAGAAGAAGGTCAACAGCAGCAGCACAGGACGCTCCAGGCGACCCCGTGCGCATGGGCCCCCGAGACCCCGTGCCCATGGACTACACAGGAAACTGACGCTGGAGCACCCCATGCGCACGGGCCTGTACCGTGCCCATGGGACCCCCGTGCGCACGGGCCCAACTTACCCCGTGCGCACGGGCCTCCCAGGATGGCCGACTGAGATTGCTTCTTCGACTCCTCTTCATCTCCTTCGACCCCAAGGCTATATATTCCGTACCTAGGTCCATGTTTAGGGTTTGCAAAGTATTAGATGAGATATTTGTGAGCTTTTCCCCCTCACCTTCTCCCTTGGAGGATCAAGACCCCCTAGGGAAGAATCCTTGAGGATTTCAAGACCTCCATAAGGAGAAGACTACCTTCAAGCCCCCACTTCCTTTGGATTTGGGATGAACTTTGCCATTGTATCTTTCCTTTGATTGTGTTTGTGACTTGTGGATCTTGTGTTGTTACCCTAGTGGATGTGTAATCGGGAATTGTTGGAGTGATTGCCTCTTTGTGTTATTGTTGTTTCTCTCCTTCCCCCCCCCCCCCCTCCAAGTGTGAAAAGATCCATCCTAGGGTGCTACCCTACATCATCTTGGTATCATGAGCCACGTTGATTCACATCTTGGAGTCCCTACCTTCCACTTTCTAGCTTGATTTTGTTGTTTTTCGTCCTAATCCGAAAATCCCCACAAAAAATAGCCCCAAAAATTTTTCTTGCAATTTGTTGATCTTGTGAGATTTGGTTGTTTTGATCCACGAATTTGGTGTTTGGCAAGTGGATCTACCCCTCCACCTTCGTCCCCACTGTCGGTGTCAAAATCGGCGGATCTTGGGTAGGGGGTCCCGAACTGTGCGTCTAGGCAGATGGTAACAGGAGACAAGGGACACGATGTTTTTACCCAGGTTTGGGCCCTCTCGATGGAGGTAAAACCCTACTCCTGCTTGATTGATATTGATGATATGGCTAGTACAAGAGTAGATCTACCACAAGATCAGAGAGGCTAAACCCTAGAAGCTAGCCTATGGTATGATTGTTGTTCATCCTATGGACTAAAACCCTCCGGTTTATATAAGCACCGAAGAGGGTTAGGGTTACATAGAGTCGGTTACAATGGTAGGAGATCTACATATCCGTATCACCAAGCTTGCCTTCCACGCCAAGGAAAGTCCCATCCGGACACGGGACAAACTCTTCAATCTTGTATATTCATAGTCTAGGAGTCCGGCCGAAGATGATAGTTCGGCTATCCGGACACCCCTAGTCCGGGACTCCCTCAGTAGCCCCCGAACCAAGCTTCAATGGCGATGAGTCCGGCGCGTAGATTGTCTTCGGCATTGCAAGGTGGTACGTCCATTTTGCATCATGCTTTTATATCGATATTTATCGCATTATGGGCTGTTATTTCACGTTATGTCACAATACTTATGGCTATTCTCTCTTATTTTGCAAGGTTTACCATGAAGAGGGGGAATGCCGGCAACTAGAATTCTGGCTGGAAAAGGAGAAAATATTGGAGACCTATTCTGTGCAACTCCAAAAGTCCTGAAACTCCACGGAATGTCTTAAAATAAATAAAGAAAAATCATCGCCAAAGATGAAGGCCAGGGGGCCCACACCCTGCTCACGAGGGTGGGGGGCGCGCCCCCTCCCCCTGGGCGCGGACCCTACCTTGTGGGCCCCCTGGTGGCTCTCCGATGCGCATCTTCTCCTATATGAGCTCTTTCGATGAGAAAAAATATGAAGAAACCTTTCGGGACGAGACTCCACCGCCACGGGGCGGTACCTTGGCGGAACCAATCTAGGGCTCCGGCAGAGCTGTTCTGCCGGGGACACTTCCCTCCGGGAGGGGGAAATCATCGTCATCATCATCACCAACGCTCCTCTCATCGGGAGAGGGCATTCTCCATCAACATCTTCACCACCACCATCTCATCTCCAAACCCTAGTTCATCTCTTGTCTCCAAGTCTGGGATTGGTGCTAGTAGGTTGCTAGTAGTGTTGATTACTCCTTGTAGTTGATGCTAGTTGGTTTAATTGGTGGAAGATCATATGTTCAGATCCTTTATGCACATTATTACCCTTCTGATTATGAACATGAATATGTTTTGTGAGTAGTTATGTTTGTTCCTGAGGACAAGGGAGAAGTCTTGCTATTAGTAGTCATGTGAATTTGGTATTCGTTCGATATTTTGATAAGATGTATGTTGTCTAACCTCTAGTGGTGTTATGTGAACATCGACTACATAACACTTCACCATTATTTGGGCCTAGAGGAAGGCATTGGGAAGTAATAAGTAGATTATGGGTTGCTAGAGTGACAGAAGCTTAAACCCTAGTTTATGCGTTGCTTCGTAAGGGGCTGATTTCGATCCATATGTTTCATGCTATGGTTAGGTTTACCTTAATACTTTTGTTGTAGTTGAGGATGCTTGCAATAGAGGTTAATCATAAGTGGGATGCTTGTCCAAGTAAGGGCAGTACCCAAGCACCGGTCCACCCACATATCAAATTATCAAAGTACCGAATGCGAATCATATGAGCGTGATGAAAACTAGCTTGACGATATTCCCATGTGTCCTCGGGAGCGCTTTTCCTATTATAAGAGTTTGTTCAGGCTTGTCCTTTGCTACAAAAAGGATTGGGCCAGCTTGCTGCACTTTATTTACTTTTGTTACTTGTTGCTCGTTACCATTTATCTTATCACAAAACTATCTGTTACCACTTATTTCAGTACTTACAGAGAATACCTTGCTGAAAACCGCTTATCATTTCCTTCTGCTCCTCGTTGGGTTTGACACTCTTACTTATCGAAAGGACTATGATAGATGCCCTATACTTGTGGGTCATCAAGACTCTTTTCTAGCGCCCTTGTCGGGGAGTGTAGCGCCTTTGGTAAGTGGAATTTGGTAAGGAAAAATTTATATAGTGTGTTGAAATTTTCTGTCACTTGTTACTATGGAAAGTGAATCTCTGAGGGGCTTGTTCGGGGTATCTTCACCCCGTCCAGTAGAGCAAAGAGTTGATCCTCAACCTGTTGAACCTATTGAAAATGAAACTCCTTTTGAATTTCCTTCGAGTATTATGGAAAAACTGCTGGCTAATACTTTTACAGGAGATGGAACAAAGCATCCTGACGAGCATCTACGCTATGTGGATGATATTTGTGGATTATTTAAGCTTGCAGGTATACCCGATGATGTTGTTAAGAAGAAGGCTTTCCCTTTATATTTGGAGGGAGACGCATTGACATGGTATAGGCTATGTGATGATACGAGATCATGGAACTATAAAAGAGTGAAATTGGAATTTCATCAAAAGTATTACCCTATGCATCTTGTTCATCGTGATCGCAATTATATATATATATATATATATATATATATATATATATATTTGGCCTCGCGAAGGAGAAAGCATCGCTCAAGCTTGGGGGAGGCTTAAATCAATGTTATATTCATGCCCCAATCATGAGCTCTCAAGATAAATAATTATGCAAAGTTTTTATGCTCGTCTTTCTCATAATAATCAAACCATGCTCAATACTTCTTGTGCTAGCTCTTTTATGATGAAGACTATTGAATTCAGATGGAATTTATTGGATAGAATTAAACGCAACTCTGAAGATTGGGACCTCGACGAAGGTAAGGAGTCAGGTATGACACCTAAGTTTGATTGTGTTAAATCTTTTATGGATACCGATATTTTCCGTAAGTTTAGCATTAAATATGGACTTGAATCTGAGATAGTAGCTTCTTTCTGTGAATCCTTTGCTACTTATGTTAATCTCCCCAAGGAGAAGTGGTTTAAATATCATCCTCCCATAGAAGTAAAAGTAGCTGCACCTATTAAAGTTGAAGAAAAGACCATCACTTATAATGATCCTATTGTTCACACCTCTTATGTTGAGAAACCACCTTTCCCTGCTAGAGTAAAGGATCATGCTAAAGCTTCAACTGTTGTTCGTAAAAGCAATACTAGAACTTATACACCTCCTAAGCAAGTCAAAGTAGAACCTAATATTGCTATTGTTAAAGATCTCTTGTCTGATAATATTGATGGGCATGTCATTGAATTCTCTGGTGAAACTGCTAGAATTGCTAAACCCTGTGATAGAGATAAACATAGACCCGTGGTAGGAGTGCCTGTTATTTCTGTTAAAATAGGAGATCATTGT
The DNA here is from genome assembly GCA_963921465.1 of Triticum timopheevii. Lineage (NCBI taxonomy): Eukaryota > Viridiplantae > Streptophyta > Magnoliopsida > Poales > Poaceae > Triticum > Triticum timopheevii. The sequence goes on along the minus strand of OY997268.1, from coordinate 73,291,012 downwards.
TATCATGGCTTATGTGATATGGGTTCTAGTGCTAGTGTTATACCCATTGACTTATATAAAGAAATTATGCATGATATCGCACCTGCTGAGTTAGAAGATATTGATGTTACAATTAAACTTGCCAATAGAGATACTATATCTGCAATGGGAATTGTTAGAGATGTTGAAGTCTTGTGTGGGAAAACCAAATATCCCGCTGATTTTCTTGTTCTTGGTTCTCCACAAGATAGCTTTTGTCCCATTATATTTGGTAGACCCTTCTTGAATACTATTAATGCTAAGATAGACTGCGAAAAGAATGTTGTTACTATTGGCTTGGATGATATGGTTCATGAGTTTAATTTCTCTAAATTTAGTAAACAACATCATGAGGAAGAATTGCCTAGTAAGGATGAAATTATTGCTCTTGCTTCTATTGCTGTACCTCCTAGTGATCCTTTAGAACATTATTTGCTAGACCATGAAAATGAGATGTTCATGAATGAAAGAAGGGAAATAGATGAAGTATTCTTTAAACAAGAACCTATTCTGAAACACAATTTGCCTGCTGAAATCCTAGGGGATCCTCCTCCACCCAAGGGTGATCCCGTGTTTGAGCTTAAACCGTTGCCTGATAATCTTAAGTATGCTTATCTTGATGAAAAGAAAATATATCCTGTTATTATTAGTGCTAACCTTTCAGAGCAAGAAGAAGAAAGATTATTGAAAAACTCTGAAGAAGCACCGTGCCACTATTGGATATACCCTTGATGATCTTAAGGGCATTAGTCCCACTCTATGTCAGCATAAAATAAATGTGGAAGCGGACGCCAAACCAGTTCGTGATCCTCAACGACGTTTGAATCCTAAAATGAAAGAAGTGGTAAGAAAAGAAATACTCAAGCTTCTGGAGGCAGGTATAATTTATCCCGTTGATGATAGTCAGTGGGTAAGTCCTGTCCATTGTGTCCCTAAGAAGGGAGGTATTACTGTTGTCCCTAATGATAAAGATGATTTGATCCCGCAAAGAATTATCACAGGTTATAGGATGGTAACTGATTTCCGCAAATTAAATAACGCTACTAAGAAAGATCATTACCACTTGCCTTTTATTGATCAAATGCTAGAAAGATTATGCAAACATACACATTATTGCTTTCTAGATGGTTATTCTGGTTTCTCTCAAATACCTGTGTCGGCTAAAGATCAATCAAAGACTACTTTTACATGTCCTTTTGGTACTTTTTCTTATAGACGTATCCCTTTTGGTTTATGTAATGCACCTGCTACCTTTCAAAGATGCATGATGGCTATATTCTCTGATTTTTGTGAAAAGATTTGTGAGGTTTTCATGGACGACTTTTCCGTCTATGGATCCTCTTTTGATGATTGCTTGAGCAATCTTGATCGAGTTTTGTAGAGATGTGAAGAAACTAATCTTGTCTTGAATTGGGAAAAGTGCCACTTTATGGTTAATGAAGGTATTGTCTTGGGGCACAAAGTTTCTGAAAGAGGTATTGAAGTCGATAAAGCCAAGGTTGATGCTATTGAAAAGATGCCATGTCCCAAGGACATCAAAGGTATAAGAAGTTTCCTTGGTCACGCCGAGTTTTATAGGAGGTTCATTAAGGACTTCTCAAAAATTTCTCGGCCTCTGACTAATTTATTACAAAAAGATGTACCATTTGTCTTTGATGATGATTGTGTAGAAGCATTTGAAATACTTAAGAAAGCATTAGTCTCTGCACCTATTGTTCAGCCATCTGATTGGAATTTACCCTTTGAAATTATGTGTGATGCTAGTGATTATGCTGTAGGTGTTGTTCTAGGGCAAAGAGTTGATAAGAAGTTAAATGTTATCCATTATGCTAGTAAGACTCTAGACAATGCTCAAAAAAATTATGCTACTACCGAAAAGGAACTTTTAGCAGTTGTGTTTGCCTATGATAAATTCAGACCCTATATTGTTGATTCTAAAGTAACCATTCACACTGATCATGCTGCTATTAAAAATCTTATGGAAAATAAAGATGCTAAACCTAGACTTATTAGATGGGTTATCTTGCTGCAAGAATTTGATTTGCATATTGTTGATAGAAAAGGAGCTGAGAACCCCGTTGCAGATAACTTATCTAGGTTAGAGAATGTTCTTGATGACCCACTACCTATTGATGATAGCTTTCCTGATGAACAACTAAATGTCATAAGCACTTCTCGTAGCACTCCATGGTATGCTGATTATGCTAATTATATTGTTGCTAAATTTATACCACCTAGCTTCACATACCAACAAAAGAAAAAGTTCCTTTATGATTTAAGGCATTACTTTTGGGATGACCCACATGTTTATAAAGAAGGGGTAGATGGTGTTATTAGACGTTGTGTACCTGAGCATGAACAGGAACAGATCCTACGCAAGTGTCACTCCGAAGCTTATGGAGCACACCACGCTGGAGATAGAACTGCACATAAGGTATTGCAATCTGGTTTTTATTGGCCTACTCTCTTCAAGGATGCCCGTAAGTTTGTTTTATCTTGTGATGAATGTCAAAGAATTGGTAATATTAGTAGATGTCAAGAAATGCCTATGAATTATTCACTTGTTATTGAACCATTTGATGTTTGGGGCTTTGATTATATGGGACCTTTTCCTGCCTCTAATGGATATACACATATTTTAGTTGCTGTTGATTACGTTACTAAGTGGGTAGAAGCTATTCCAACTAGTAGTGCTGATCATAACACTTCTATTAAAATGCTTAAGGAAGTTATTTTTCCGAGGTTTGGAGTCCCTAGATATTCATGGTGTTTTCCGTAAAATGCTTGCTAAATATGACGTTAATCACAGAATTGCATCTCCTTATCACCCACAGTCTAGTGGTCAAGTAGAATTGAGTAATAGAGAGCTCAAATTAATTTTGCAAAAGACTGTTAATAGGTCTAGAAAGAATTGGTCCAAGAAACTTGATGATGCATTATGGGCCTATAGAACTGCATATAAGAATCCTATGGGTATGTCTCCGTATAAAATGGTTTATGGAAAAGCATGTCACTTACCTCTTGAACTAGAACATAAGGCATATTGGGCTATTAAAGAGCTCAACTATGATTTCAAACTTGCCGGTGAGAAGAGGTTATTTGATATTAGCTCACTTGATGAATGGAGAACCCAAGCCTATGAAAATGCCAAGTTGTTTAAAGAAAAAGTTAAAAGATGGCATGACAAAAGGATACAAAAGCATGAGTATAATGTAGGTGATTATGTATTGCCATACAACTCTCGTTTAAGATTTTTTGCAGGAAAACTTCTCTCTAAATGGGAAGGTCCCTACATTATCGAGGAGGTCTATCGTTCCGGTGCCATAAAAATCAACAACTTCGCAGCCACAAATTCGAAGGTGGTGAACGGTCAAAGGATCAAACACTATATCTCAAGTAATCCCATAAATGTTGAAACCAATATAATTGAAACCGTAACCCCGGAGGAATACATAAGAGACACTTTCCAGAATGTTCCAGACTCCGAAAAGGAATAGGTATGTGGTACGGTAAGTAAACCGACTCCAAAACAAATTCTAAGGCAATATTTCTCCATTTTGGAATATTTAGAAAAATAGAAAAATAAGTAGCAGTCCGAGGAGGACACGAGGCCTCCACGAGGGTGGAGGGCGCGCCCTACCCCCCTGGGCGCGCCCCCTACCTCGTGAGCACCTCGTGTGCCCTCCGGACTCTGTTTTCTTGCACGATACGTATTTTGGTCGGTAAAAATTCATTATATATTCTCCCGAAGGTTTTGACTCCCGTATCATGCAAATATCCTCTGTTTTCATTTCGAGTTGTTCCCGTTGCAGATCTGAGGATTCCAGACACTCGATCATCCTTATATGAGGGTGAGCCTATGCCATGGAAGGTGGACGACAAGCTTGTATCATCAACAACACCTCCACCACCAACAACAAAGAAGGAGACATAATCACATGGGTATGGGCACTCCCCTTGGCAACTGCCAAGCTTGGGGGAGGTGCCCCGGTATCGTGTCACCATCACAACTTCTACATTTACCGTTTTTCTTAGTTCGATCCTATTAGTAGTATCTTGATTTAGTAGAATAAAGTCATGGCATGATCTAGTTTTGAGTTTTGGTTTATGATCTTTCTTTGTAATCGAGTCCGTGAGCTATATAATAAAGATTAGTGTTGAGTCAAGGGTTTGATTACTTTGCCATGATCTTGGGTGAATAAAGAAAAGAATAAAAATAAACAAAGAGTTCATATTGGTCTTATTGAAAGTAACGACTTCACATAGAAAGGGCATGATGATTAAAAGTTGTTGGGAGTTGGCAAATATAGCTTTGGTCATCGTTGCAATTAATAGGAAGTAATAAGGAGAGAGAGGTTTCACATATAGATATATTATCATTGACATCTTTTATGATTGGGAGCACTCATTAAGATATGACACGCTAAAGAGTTGATGTTGGACAAGGAAGACAACATAATGAGTTATGTTTTCTTATATCTGAGATAAAGTATGTTGTCATAGTTCCTCTAACATGTTGAGCTTGCCTTTCCCCCTCATGCTAGCCAAATTCTCAGCACCAAGTAGAGATACTACTTGTGCTTCCAAATACCCTTAAACCAGCTTAGCCATGAGAGTCCACCATATCTACCTATGGATTGAGTAAGATCCTTCAAGTAAGTTGTCATCGGTGCAAGCAATAAAAATTGCTCTTTAAATATGCATGACTTATTAGTGCAGAGAAATAAGCTTTGTACGAACTTGTTGTGGACGCAATAAAAGCGATGGATTGCATAATAAAGGTTCACATACAAGGGGCAATATAAAGTGACGTTCTTTTGCATTAAGATTTTGTGCATCCAACCATAAAAGCGCATGGCAACCTCTGCTTCCCTTTGCGAAGGGCCTATCTTTTATTATTATCTTCTACCTTATGCAAGAGTCACGGTGATCTTCACCTTTCTTTTTTTTTTCATTTTATCCTTTGGCAAGCCCAGCATGTTGGAAAGAACATGATATATATACCTAATTGGATGTAGGGGAGCATGAATTATTATTGTTGACATTACCCTTGAGGTAAAAGGTTGTGGGGCAAAACTACAAGCCCCTATCTTTCTCTGTGTCCGGTTAAAACTCCGTAACCACAAGTATTGCGTGAGTGTTAGCAATTATGAAGGACTAAGTGATAGTTGAGTATCTGGACTTGCTTTTAAGCTCTAACATAGACTCTTTTCGATGTTATGATAAATTGCAATTGCTTCAATGACTGAGGTTATAATTTTTTAGTGCCCAATAAGGTTTCTGATTCATACTTTGGCTTTGTGAAAAGATCATCACTTGAACATGAGTAATCATTTGACAAAATCAATATATGTTGCTGCTATGAGAATAATCATGATGTTTTCATGTCCGTATTTTATTTTTATCGACGCCTCTACCTCTAAACATGAGGACATATTTATTGTTATCGGCTTTTCACAAGAGGACAAGCGAGGTCTAAGCTTGGGGGAGTTGATACGTCCATTTTGCATCATGCTTTTATATCGATATTTATCGCATTATGGGTTGTTATTTCATGTTATGTCACAATACTTATGGCTATTCTCTCTTATTTTGGAAGGTTTACCATGAAGAGGGGGAATGCCGGCAGCTGGAATTCTGGCTGGAAAAGGAGCAAATATTGGAGACTTATTCTGTGCAACTCCAAAAGTCCTGAAACTCCACGGAATGTCTTAAAATAAATAAAGAAAAATCGTCGCCAAAGATGAAGGCCAGGGGGCCCACACCCTGCTCACGAGGGTGGGGGCGCGCCCCCTTACCTCGTGGCCCCCCTGGTGGCTCTCCGATGCCCATCTTCTCCTATATGAGCTCTTTCGATGAGAAAAAAATAGGAAGAAACCTTTCGGGACGAGACTCCGCCGCCACGAGGCGGAACCTTGGCGGAACCAATCTAGGGCTCCGGCAGAGCTGTTCTGCCGGGGACACTTCCCTCCGGGAGGGGGAAATCATTGTCATCATCATCACCAACGCTCCTCTCATCGGGAGAGGGCCATCTCCATCAACATCTTCACCAGCACCATCTCATCTCCAAACCCTAGTTCATCTCTTGTATCCAATTCTTGTCTCCAAGTCCGGGATTGGTGCTAGTAGGTTGCTAGTAGTGTTGATTACTCCTTGTAGTTGATGCTAGTTGGTTTAATTGGTGGAAGATCATATGTTCAGATCCTTTATGCCATTATTACCCTTCTGATTATGAACATGAATATGTTTTGTGAGTAGTTACGTTTGTTCCTGCGGACAAGGGAGAAGTCTTGCTATTAGTAGTCATGTGAATTTGGTATTTGTTCGATATTTTGATAAGATGTATGTTGTCTAACCTCTAGTGGTGTTATGTGAACGTCGACTACATAACACTTCACCATTATTTGGGCCTAGAGGAAGGCATTGGGAAGTAATAAGTAGATGATGGGTTGCTAGAGTGACAAAAGATTAAACCCTAGTTTATGCGTTGCTTCGTAAGGGGCTGATTTGGATCCATATGTTTCATGCTATGGTTAGGTTTACCTTAATACTTTTTTTGTAGTTGCGGATGCTTGCAATAGAGGTTAATCATAAGTGGGATGCTTGTCCAAGTAAGGGCAGTACCCAAGCACCGGTCCACCCACATATCAAATTATCAAAGTACCGAACGCGAATCATATGAGCGTGATGAAAACTAGCTTGACGATATTCCCATGTGTCCTCGGGAGCGCTTTTCCTATTATAAGAGTTTGTCCAGGCTTGTCCTTTGCTACAAATAGGATTGGGCCACCTTGCTGCACTTAATTTACTTTTGTTACTTGTTGCTCGTTACCATTTATCTTATCACAAAACTATCTGTTACCACTTATTTCTTTTCTTTTTTTCTTTTTTTCTTTTTTTTTGAGAATGACTGTTACCACTTATTTCAGTACTTGCAGAGAATACCTTGCTGAAAACCGCTTATCATTTCCTTCTGCTCCTCGTTGGGTTCGACACTCTTACTTATCGAAAGGACTACGATAGATCCCCTATACTTGTGGGTCATCACAAGGCGGGTTCTTCTCCAAATCATGTGTACCTGCTGAATAGCGTCCGGCTTCCTGTGAATATTGCACTCCTTGGCTCCCATGCCCAATAATGGCCGTATTCCACGTGTTGAACGAATGCGAAAAGTCAGAGTTTTTTTACATTTACCCCCCTCAGCTATGCAAATGAGCTGTCTATAAAAGAGACGAGGATCTAGATCTGAATCACACCATCCTCCCTTCACAAGCATTCATCAGAGCGCATCTGACAGAAATCCATTCCATCATGGACAGTCGACGCGGCTCCTCCTCTCGCCCTCCCAGCCCTCAAGCCTGGAGATTGGGAGAGATGCTCCGTCCCGCATAGTGAGCTAGTGGCGCTCCAAACCAAGGGATTTCTTCCCCCAGCCTTCATGGTCCCGGTTCGAGCCGGACTCGCCACCTATAAGGGCGGAAAGCAAGCGGAGAGCATCCCCAGCCCCTCCAAAGGAGAGCGGGTATGCCTTGTCTCTTATTTGATAAGAGGGCTCGGATTTCCAATTCATCCGTTTCTCCGGGGGCTCCTGGAGTTCTATGACCTCCAGTTGCACAACCTTACGCCTGCCTCCATTTTGCATATCGCGGACTTCGTGGCCCTTTGCGAGCTGTTTTTGGGATTCGAGCCTCATTTTGCACTGTGGAAGAAGCTGTTCTGTCTTGTGCCCCATTCTCAAGAGGGGTCGATATATCAAGTGGGCGGAGCCAAACTATGGCGCATCGCCGGGACCGGATATCTGTCCGGAACCCCGAAGAAGGCGTCCGAAGACTGGCCTTCGGCATGGTTTTACATAGAAGATGTCCCCCTGCCGGACCCTGTTCGGGTCGGCCTCCCTGAGTTTAATAACGCTCCTTTGAAGAAATGCCTAAGCTGGCGTCCACGGAGCCCTCAGAGGGAAAATGACATGGACGTCATTTACCTGATGAGCCGGATAAGGTTGTTAGCTCATTCCGAACTGACCATGATCAGAGTCATGGCCATATGCATTATGCGGGGGGTGCAGCCGCTCCAGTATAGAGGCCACCCCATGTGGGATTTCAACGGGGAGGATGATGCCACCCGCTGCGGCCATAAGGGGCCAGGATCGGTCGTCGATCTGACGAAGATCTTGTCCGCATTGTACAAGGGAGAAGAGGAGGAATTACTCCGCATCAATCCGGAGGGTGGATTTTCTATGAACAATCCTCCAAGCTGGGTAAGCGGACATTCATTTTTGCCTATCCGATCCGTACTCCCATAGTTAAGTATCTCATTTTGTGATTTTGGCACAGGAACTGCGCCGGGCTGTAAAGGATATAAACAACCCGCCTCCACAACCCGAGGATCCAGAACGGTTCCTCGATCTGACCTCCCAAGAGGATCCGGACATATCGGTGGAGCTGATCGACGGGGTTTTCCATCAACTGAGCATCGATAATGCCTTGGTCGCCATTACGGCCGATTACCCCGGAATACTTCCCGCCTCGCAGGTAACTGAGACCGAAGTCCCGATACTTTGAAAATGAGCCATCCATGCTTGTTTTTGATTACCGTATAGCGATGGTGTTTCGCAGGGGGCGCCCTTGAGGTGGAAGGCTGAGCCCGCGGCGGCTGGCCAACAAGGGGTAGCACGGCCCAGCAGGCTAAAAAGAAGTGCGGTCCGGATCGAAACTCCGGTGCAACGGTATGGCGCGTCACCTTACTCCCCGGCTTTATTCCCGGGAGGCATACTAACGCTCGTGCCTTTTCAGGAAGAAGAGCGCTCGCCGGACTATATCTCCAGAGGTTGGCAATCAGTCCTCCGCTCGCCAGGCTCCAAAGCCAGGTCCAGAAGCGGAGGCAAACACGGGGCGTGCATCGGATGTTCCTCCGACAGAGGATGCCGACAGGTTATCTGCCACCAATTCCGAGGTGGAGAGTGCCATGAATCACAGGCGCCGCCGAACAGCTCTTCGTGACGCGTGTTTCTCCCCAGAGGCATTGGATGCCTTTAATTTGGGAGATGCGCACCTCCGTGCCGCTCAAAATGGTCTAGCCAGAGCCACGGAGCAGTATGTAAAAGACATATGGGTGAGAAGATTTGATAATTATACATGCCAGTAGCCCCCGAGACTTGAAATAGTTAGAATAACTGATTTAAGGATCATTTGTTGTGCAGGATCTTACCGAAAAGAATACCCAACTGTCCTAGGAGCTGGAGGAGTGCAAAACCCAACTTGAGGCCGCACTAGCCGCAGCGGGGGAAGCCAAAGATACCCCCTCTGGTAATATATGCTTCAAAAGATAAGTAATTTGTGAAGTGCGGCGTGTGTATAAGTCTGACAATAATATTGCAGATGGCGCCGAGATAGGTCCGGACAAGCAACAACTCATGCGCCGGTTAAAGGCCGGCGAGAATGTGCTTACAAGGGTGAGGCAGGAGAAAAATAATCTCCAAGATGCCAACACCCAGCTGGGTGAGTAACTAAAGGATGTTCGTGCCCAGCTATCTGACTCCGTCAAGGAGAATCAGCGGCTTCGACGCGGCATTTTTAGTAAGTGCTTGAACGAACTTTGAAAAAGAGTTCGGCGAGGAAGTCGTCTAACAGAGTTATGTCTGTAGGTATGCTCACAGGCCATCCTGCAGAGGAGATGCCCGGTTCTACGGGTGACCTTCTTCCCGAGCTCTTGCAACTGCACGAACGAGTTCAGCAGGTGATGAAAGGCGTCGCCCAGGCATTGTGTCCATCTGTCTCCCTGCCCGAAGGCCTTGGAGAGCTTGCAGAGAGGCTTCAGGGAGCGCGGCAGTGCTTCCGCTTATGGAAGATATCGGCCTATCGTCAAGGCGCCAGGGAGGCCTGGGCCATGCTGAAGACGCGGTACACGAAGGCTGACCCAAACCACATGGCTGAGGTCGGACCTGCGGGGCCCGATGGGAAGGAGATCCCTGTGAGCTTAGTGTACGGCCAAGTACAATTGGCCGCAAAGTATTCCCAGCAGGACTGTAAACTAGACAACCTGCTAGATGGCATTGAAGAGGAATATGCGCAGCCAAGTTGACTATGTAATTTAAGATGACATGTAAAATGCCTTCTAGCCGGATTGTAGACCGTTTGTCATAGCGGACCTTTTCGCTTCAACCTCGGGACCCAATAGTCCGGAGTGTGTCCGAATACCCTCGCGGCTATATAAGAACCGGGGCATGCGTGGAGACCAGGCGTAGGGGTCATTAGTGCTTTATCAGACAAGTGCCCAACTAGTTATGTTATATTACATGGTTAGTAAGAAACATCTTCCAGGGAGAATAGTTCCGTTAGGGGTTCCTTTTCCTGGGAGGCATGCCCTAAAGTGCATGTCCGGACTGCGAAAAAAGCAGAAAAGCATCTAGGGGCAGATGAATAAATAGGTAGGAAATCGTCTTTTAGTTCACCGACCGAATATTCCCTTAAGAACGCTAGCTTTCGGCTTCACCCAGTCTGAGGTACACATCCGGCTGACCCGGCAGTAACAATCGCAAAGGTGCTCCCTTTACCGCCTAGCCAAACAATCGGGAACGTAGGGGTAAGCACAGGAGCCAGGCAACCCAGCTTGGCCAAAACTTAAGTCATATCGATGCATATAATGGCGAATAAAAGGTACATGTGGAAGTGTGACACATGTGTTGGGCATGAAACCCGTATAAATAAGCTTCTGTTAAAGAAGCCCCCAGGTATAATGAGCGCGGATAGTGCGTCAAGTGTGTGCGAACAATGCGCGAACAAGCTTTCAAAGGCTGTAAAGGAAAAAGGGGGGAGAAGGAGAGAAACAAAAGACAACTAATATGTAAAATATAGACGGAGGAAGGAGACGAACTCAGAATCCGGCGCTAGGCGTAGAATCTTCGGAGACGGGCTGCGTTCCATGGGTTCGGCTCGAGTCGGTTATCCAATGCATCTCGCAGACGGTACGCTCCACCGGTCAGGACTTGGTCGATGATAAAGGGACCTTCCCATTCGGGCTTGAGTTTGTCCTTTTTCTTGTCCGGCAAGCGTAGAACTAACTCGCCAACGTTGTAAGTTTTGGCCCGTACTTCTCTGCTTTGATATCTTCGAGCTTCCTGTTGATAGAATGCGGAATGGGCTTTTGCCACGTCACGCTCCTCCTCCAATGCGTCCAAACTGTCCTGCTGATCGAGCTCGGCTTCTCTTTCTTCGTACATGCGCACGCGAGGTGAGTCATGAATTATGTCACAGGGCAGAACTGCCTCTGCGCCGTATACCATAAAGAATGGTGTAAATCCGGTGGTGCGATTTGGAGTGGTCCGCAGCCCCCAGAGTACGGAGTCGAGCTCCTCTACCCAGTGCGTGTTAGATTCCTTAAGGGACCGCACTAATCGGGGTTTGATGCCGCTCATGATTAGACCATTTGCTCGCTCGACTTGACCGTTAGTTTGAGGGTGATAGACTGAAGCATAGTCGAGTTTGATGCCCATGTTTTTGCACCAGAGTTTAACCTTGTCGGCCATAAAGTTTAAGCCGTTGTCAGTGATGATGCTATGGGGGACGCCGTAATGGTGTACGACCCCTGATATGAAGTCTATCACCGGTCCGGATTCGGCCGTCTTGACGGGCTTGGCCTCTATCCATTTGGTGAACTTATCCACCATGACCAGTAGGTATCCTTGATTGTGGGTTCCTCCTTTAAGGGGTCCAACCATGTCAAGCCCCCAGATCGCGAAGGGCCAGGTTATGGGTATAGTTTTGAGAGCGGTGGGTGGCATGTGGCTTTGATTAGCAAAGAGCTGGCAACCGACGCATCGTTGGACTAAGTCCTGAGCGTCTGCCCGGGCCGTCGGCCAATAAAATCCTGTACAGAAGGCCTTGCCTACAAGGGCCCGGGCTGCGGCGTGGTGCCCGCCGAGTCCGGCATGAATTTCAGCCAGAAGGTTCCGCCCTTCCTCTTCGGAGATACACCTTTGAAGGACTCCGGTTGTGCTTTTCTTGTAAAGCTCTCCCTCATGGACCTTATAGGCTTTAGACCGCCGCACTATGCAGCGGGCCTCGTTTTGGTCCTCGGGAAATTCCTGCCTGGTTAGGTAGGCTTGGAATGGTTCCGTCCATGGGGCAATGACTGCCATTATTACGTGGGCTGAGGATGTTACTTCGTTGGCAGAACCGCCGATTGTGTCAGAATGTTCGGTGTCGGGCAGTGCAGTTGGGTCCGGGTTGTTATTTCCGGATACCCCCTCCCATAGTACGGATGGCTTGAACAACCTCTCTAGGAAGATGTTGGGAGGGACGGCATCGCGCTTTGCGCCAATGCGTGCCAATACGTCTGCTGCCTGGTTGTTATCCCAGGCTATATGGTGAAATTCGAGCCCCTCAAACCGAGCTGACATTTTTAGGACGGCGTTGCGATAAGCTGCCATGTTCGGATCCTTGGCATCGAAGTCTCCATTTATTTGGGATATCGCGAGGTTCGAATCCCCGCGCACCTCTAGGCGTTGAATGCCCGTGGAGACTGCCATCTGGAGGCCATGTAGAAGGGCCTCGTATTCGGCTGCGTTGTTGGAGTCCGTATACATTATCTGGAGTATGTATTGAACCGTATCTCCGGTTGGGGACGTCAGGACGACGCCAGCCCCCAGACTAGCCAACATTTTGGAGCCGTCGAAGTGCATGATCCACTTGGAATATGCGCCGTACTCTTTAGGGAGTTCGGCTTCAGTCCATTCGGCGATGAAGTCGGCCAAAACTTGCGACTTAATAGCTCGCCGTGGCTTATAGGTTATGTCGAACGGGAGGAGCTCAATGGCCCATTTGTCAATCCGGCCCGTTGCGTCGCAGTTGTTTATAATGTCATTAAGAGGTACTTCGTAGGCTACTATTATCGAACACACTCTTGAAAGTAGTGTCGCAGCTTCCGGGATGCCATGAACACCGCGTACGCTATCTTCTGATAATGCGGGTACCGTGACTTGCATGGAGTCAGGACAATGGACACGTAGTAAACTGGTTTTTGAAGGGGGAACTTGTGTCCGCCCGTTTCTCGTTCGACAACGAGCACCGCGCTCACCACTTGATGAGTTGTCGCGATATATAATAGCATTGGTTCGCCTATGTTGGCCGCGGCCAGGACCGGGTTTGTTGCCAATATGGATTTTATTTCTTCGATTCCGGCCGTGGCGGCATCCGTCCACTCGAAGTGTTCAGTGCGTCGGAGGAGGCGATAAAGGGGTAATGCCTTTTCTCCTAAACGGGAGATAAAGCGGCTTAAAGCCGCCATGCATCCCGTCAATTTTTGTATTTGTTTGAGGTCCTTTGGGATATCCAATTGTGACAGAGCTCGGATCTTGGCTGGGTTTGCTTCAATTCCTCTATCGGATACAATGAAGCCCAAGAGCTTTCCGGCTGGTGCACCGAAAACACATTTTTCCGGGTTAAGCTTAATGTCATATGTTCGGAGATTATCGAACGTGAGCCTCAAGTCGTCTACTAGAGTTTCGACGTGCTTGGTTTTGATGACCACATCGTCTACGTATGCCTCCACTGTTTTGCCGATCTGGTTTGCCAGACATGTCTGAATCATCCGCTGATATGTTGCGCCGGCATTTTTGAGCCCAAAGGGCATTGTGTTGAAGCAGAATGGGCCGTATGGGGTGATGAATGCCATTGCGGCCTGGTCGCGCTCTGCCATCTTAATTTGGTGGTAGCCAGAGTATGCGTCGAGGAAACACAATGAATCGTGTCCTGCGGTAGCGTCGATAATTTGATTGATGCGGGGGAGGGGGAAGGGATCCTTTGGGCAAGCCTTGTTGAGGTCTTTAAAATCGATGCATAGGCGCCAAGATTTGTCCTTCTTTGGTACCATCACCAGGTTTGCTAGCCAGTCCGGGTGTTTTATATCTCTGATGAATCCGGCCTCCAATAATTTGACTAGTTCCTCTCCCATGGCCCGTCTCTTGGGTTTGGAGAAACGCCGAAGAGCCTCCAATAATGTTTAGGATGTGCTCGGCCAGCCGGCGTGGGATTCCTGGCATGTCTGAAGGGTGCCAGGCAAAGATGTCCCAATTTTCACGTAGGAATTCTTGTAGTGTGGCGTCTACATCAGGGTTTAATTGTGCCCCAATGGAGGCCGTTTTTGTAGGGTCCGTTGGATGGACTTGGAATTTGACTGTTTCGTCCGCTGGTTTAAAGGAGGTGGACTTGGATCTCTTATCGAGTATCACATCGTCCATATTCACCGTGGAGTGCAGCGTAGTGAGTTCCTCGGCCGCTAGGGCTTCGGATAGTGCCTCCAGGGCCAGTGCGGCTGTCTTGTTTTCGGCGCGGAGTGCTATGTCCGGGTCACTAGCAAGAGTGATGATTCCGTTGGGCCCAGGCATTTTGAGCTTCATGTACCCGTAATGGGGTATAGCTTGAAAAATTGTGAATGCCTCTCGCCCTAATAGAGCGTGATATCCGCTGCTGAACGGGGCCACTTGGAACGTGACCTCCTCGGACCTGTAATTGTTTGGCATGCCGAACACCACATCCAGTGTGATTTTTCCTGTACAGCATGCTTCCCGACTGGGGATTATTCCTCTAAAGGTTGTGCTGCTTCGCTCAATGCGGATCCAGTCTATTTCCATTTTTCGGAGGGTTTCCTCGTAAATGAGGTTCAGTCTGCTGCCGCCGTCCATGAGTACCTTGGTAAGGCGAAAGCCGTCCACTATTGGACTGAGGACCAATGCGGCTGGTGCTCGGGCTGTTCGGAATTTAGGTTCGTCACTGGCATTAAAGGTAATAGCCGTGTCACTCCATGGGTTTATTGTTGCTACTTGGTAGACTTCGGCAAGGCTGTGGAGTGTTCGTTTCCGCATATTATTTGATGCGAAAGTCTCGAAGACTGTTAATACCGTACTGGTATCCTTGGACTGGTATTCTGGAGTTAGAAGCTCTTCACCACTTTTGGCCACCTGCCGTAGTATCCAACATGCTCTAAGGCTGTGAGTTGGAGTGGAACCCTCTGTACTATGAATTTTGCAGGGTCCATTGAGCCATCCTTCCAATGCGGTTCCATGCCCTATAGAGGGTTTTTTCTTTTTGGTGTTTAACCCAGGTGCCTGGCGATAATGCACCCTTTTATTTCGGACTGGGTTGTATTCAGAGCCGGATTGTCCCAAAAATTGATTTCGGTTTTCCAGGCGCTTTCCATCGCACAGTACTTCCGTACTATGGACGCTAAGTCAGCAAAGCGTGTAATTTCACGACGACTTACGTCATTGAGGATTCCCTTGTCCATCCAATTATTGCAGAAGAATGAAAATGTGTCCTCCTCGCGGCAGTCCATTATTCTGTTCATAACCAGGAGGAATCTGGCCCAGTAATGGTGTACTGTTTCTGCAGGCTCTTGCCGGATTTGGGATAGATCGCTTATGTTTGGGTGGGCGGGTGGAATTAAATTCGGAACCCCGTCCACTTTAAAACTTAGGGGCCAAGTAGTTTCCGAACTCGGAAGCTTGGTTTCTTGGATGTTGTCCAATGAATCTAGCCCGCTGCCTGACTTTAGGTTCAGGGCTTGAGTAACATCCTCCCCTCCACGGGAATCCGGCATGGAGGGATCGGGAATCCAGACATAGCTAGTCCTTTAGATAGAAGAAGGGTTGCCGCAATGTTCCTCTACCACAGCAACGTGGTGGGTAACCTAGGGAGAGTTAATCTCTCTTAGATCGGGTTTAGGCCCAATCTGATCGTAGTCTGTAGCGACTCCCAGGGCGGCAATGCGATCCAAGAGCTCGTTTAAGGAAGAGAGCTCCATCGAATCCAACTGCTCGGCGAGTTCTGAGCTAACGTGAAGATTGCTTTCGATGGCCCAAGAAGTCATCGTCGGCGTGGAGGCCGGACATGCGGTCATAAGGAAACCGCCTAGCGGAGAGTTTGGCCGATAGCCAAAGCTCTTTTAACAACAGTGCCATCTTTAAAGAAGGGATGAGGCATCCTTCCTGGTAGCGACGGCACAGAGGAACTCTCAATGAAAGCACTAATGTCGGTGTCAAAACCGGCGGATCTCGGGTAGGGGTTCCCGAACTGTGCGTCTAGGCAGATGGTAACAGGAGACAAGGGACACGATGTTTTTACCCAGGTTCGGGCCCTCTCGATGGAGCTAAAACCCTACTCCTGCTTGATTGATATTGATGATATGGGTAGTACAAGAGTAGATCTACCACGAGATCAGAGAGGCTAAACCCTAGAAGCTAGCCTATGGTATGATTGTTGTTCGTCCTACGGACTAAAACCCTCCGATTTATATAAGCACCGAAGAGGGTTAGGGTTGCACAGAGTCGGTTACAATGGTAGGAGATTTACATATCCGTATCGCCAAGCTTGCCTTCCACGCCAAGGAAAGTCCCATTCGGACACGGGACGAAGTCTTCAATCTTGTATCTTCATAGTCCAGGAGTCCGGCCGAAGATGATAGTTCGGCTATCCGGACACCCCCTAGTCCGGGACTCCCTCACCCACCCTTCCACCATTCGAATTTGGCCAAAAACTTGGAAATCACCATGGGATCCGAGCAGTTCGTCCGCTCACATGAGACCTCGTGCACACGGGCCATCAGGACCCCGTGCACACGGGACCCCGTGCACACGGGCCTCACTTACCCCGTGCGCACAGACTATCCAGGGAGTTTCGGCCATTTTCTATTTTTCTCCTTTTGTTTCCCCACCACCTCTCGTGTTTTTCCGCACCATTCCACGTGTTTGTTTGAGTGTTCGGTCGCAATTTCTCTCGTTTCCTAAGGTGTTTTGGCTACTTAGGCGCGAGTTGGTATCATCATCATCGCCAGCAATCTTCGACTCGGACAACACATCGGCTTTGACAAGATCATCTTCATCACTACCGTAACCAAGGACGGTAACCTCGACGATGCTTTGTACTCCCTTGCCATTAACTTGATAGCTTCGAGCCCTTTTGCGTAGCTTACCCATCGAGACTAGCTTGTTGAGTATTGCCGGGCCACACCTTAGTGCACCATTTAGTGTTCCGTCTCTCCCGTGCATTTACTACTTGTTACCTCGTTGTGTGGCTCGTATATCAAGCATCGTGGCATAGTAAAAAAAAGAGAGAAAAAGCTTTTAAGCAAAAGAGAAGAGAAGCAAAGAGCTTATAAGCAATAGCATCGAGCCTCTTAGCATACGTGCATCATCTTGGTCATCACATACATAAGCATACTCGGGATAGTGAGACGAGTGATTTCTCTATTAGGTTGGTGCACTAGCGTATCTAGCCCACTAGTGCAATCGAGCTAGCGTCTCTCTAGTATCCGTACTACAAGAGCTTTTCCCGTGGTTCGACATCTTCGAGCTCACCCCTTGGTTGTGCGGATCCCATTTATCTTCCGTGTGTGTGTTCCTCGTGTTATCTTTGGAGGTTGATCTATTTGTCTTACTTGCCATTTGTGAATCTTCTCAACTTTATCAACATCTTGACTAACATTTGCTTGAATTATTTGTGCCTTTCCTAACCAAGCTCCTCCATAGACCATTTACTTGTAGGTGTGAGAAAAAATTCCCGGTACCAATTCCCCTATTGTAACATCATGTGGGATCGTACTTGTTACATCCACAATCTTCGGAAAAGGTAACTTTGGTTTTTTCTCTCATTTTCCTACTCACCACCACTTTCATATGATGGATAGGCCAAGTTCCTCTACCAACCCACTCTTCATCGAGCAAGACGGCGACATGTCATCATTCGTCACCAAGAGCCACCTCTTTGGTGCACAACGAGCTCTACATCACTAGTGCAGAACCGGGCAATAGCACCGGTTCGTAAGGCCCTTTAGTGCCGGTTC
This sequence comes from Triticum timopheevii, assembly GCA_963921465.1. Classification (NCBI taxonomy): domain Eukaryota; kingdom Viridiplantae; phylum Streptophyta; class Magnoliopsida; order Poales; family Poaceae; genus Triticum; species Triticum timopheevii. The sequence continues at coordinate 73,273,159 of OY997268.1, read as the reverse complement.
CATAACCGGCACTAAAGTGTGCGCACTAAAGCCCCCCCCCCCCTTTAGTACCGGTTCAGCACGAACCGGTGCTAAAGGGAAACCACGTGGCACGAGCCTACTCCAGGGGCCTGGAGCCCTTTATTATCGGTTGGTAAGACCAACTGGTACTATAAGGTTTTGGGTTTTTTTAGTTTTATGATTTCTTTTTCATTTAATTTTGTGTTTCCATTTTAATTCTTTTTCGTTTGCTGGTATTTTACGATACTACACATTGTACACGTTATGCATATATATATATATATATATATATATATATATATATATATATATATATATATATATACATATATAGAATTTCTAGTAGAACCAATCATGCATATATATATCATCAATTAATGTCTCACAAACCATCATATTAATTAATTCACACATACACACATGTATAGCTATATACAACTTCTCCTACATATGCATGTTGCCTTCGGAGCCAGTGGCATTAGCCTAATTGGTGCCTTCAGAGCACGATGACAATTGGAAGTGGTTTTCATGAGGGCGGTAGCGGGTAATAGTATTCTCCCTTCGGATTTATGACCTGGTCGAGCAAAAATCCCGCTATTTCCTCTTGAAGTGCTTCTACGCGCTCCGTTTCTAGGAGCTTCTCCCGCACCTCTCTGAACTGTTAAGAAGGAGATCAATATGCATGTGTATTAGTTGTGTGACTAGATATCGATAATGGTGTAAAAATTGTGAATAGTGTTTTGACAAGCGTACCCATTCCTGTCTTTGAGATCTGCTCCTTTCGGACGCCATCATGCGAATGTTCTCGCAAATGCAGAATGCACACAGATCAGTCCCCTGTGCCTGCTTCAGGGCCTTTACGAGAATGGAATTTGATCAGATAATAATTAATCAAGCATGATAATTAAAGAGATGGCAGCTAGCTAGCTAGCTAGTACTACTTAATTACTTACCTTGGGTCTTCCCCATTTAAGCTTTTCTTTCCATTCGCCTTCCGTGACGCTGATGAACCTTGCCCAAGCCCTGCCCGCCGACAAAGAAAATGAATAAAGGGGTTATTAAATAGTTCATATCATGAAATGACGAACTAAATAGGCCGAGATATATAGTTAATAATGATTGAAATTACCTGTTGACTATCCCAAACAAGATATATAGTGAGTCCAGTATTTCAACTGTTCCGGCGTCAACTTTAATGATACACAAGACCCAGTGATATCTGCATGCACACACGTTTGCATGTCTTAATTAAGCGGACATATGTAAGCAAAAACATGTAGCTAGCTAGTAGGCAAAAAACAGAGAATTTGTAGTACAAGACAGTGTGACTCACTGGAAGTTGTAAGGAAGTAGTATATCTTCATTGTATTTGAGGCGCTTCAAGAACTCTAGCATGCTGTCCTCTACGGCCTTTTGATGACGTGCATCTATTTTCCATGTGTATTCATTAACGGTGTTTGGGTCAATGAACCCAATGCCATAGCGTCCACCTTTTCTCATTTCATACATCTTCATCCTGCATATAATACCACAGAAAAGAATATAGTGAGGATAATTACAGGTAATGATTGATCAAAAGGATCACTACAGCTAGCTTAAGACTTAAATTACAGAAAGAAATCACTTACAGACAATAGCAACTAACGATAGATCTGTCGAGTGCGTCTTGATTGTATAACTGAAACAGTTCAGAATACTCAACGGACACAGCTTTCTCATGGTAGTAATGCTCCTTCTTGACATTCACCATGAGGGACAATCGATCAGAAATCTTGGTAATGTTCATGTACCATTGATGCAATTCATACATTCTCGTTGGGAGGTTCTTGACCTTGTCTGGCTCGACCAAAGGTTGGCCCCGGACATATTTCCGTTTTATTTCATCCTCTCTAAGCACGGGCATGGGCTCGATCTCGAGGAGTTGTCCAACAGTGATTTTGAGAACTTCAGCCTGCATTATATGCTCCTCCGTTATTACCACATTGCCCACCTCAGGAACGTAAACTGTTTGCCCACAATAATATTGGGCGCGCGTACTGTCACGTGTTGTTGGCACAACAAGCGAAGGGATCGATTGCGCCGCCTGTTCTCCCAGCTGGGGAATGGTTTTCCCGCATTTTTTGACAGCTACTTCTTGTTTGCTCGATCCCGAGCTCGCCTCCTTATGTAGACGTGCTCGGTTTAACTTCCTGATGTGGCGCTTATAGTCTGTGTCAACAGGCTTGAGAGCTGGTGGTTGAGCCATACGAATGAAGTGGTCAATCGTTTTCTCAGGCACTTTCTCCCTTGGCGGCGGTGGCGGTTTCGGTGCAAAATGGGCTTCCACCTCGGACTTCGATATGGCTGCGATTTCCTCCTCGGACCTATCATAATCCCTCTGCGGAAGAGGCGTGAGGCTTGGACCATATTTATATCGCTTGCCTCCGCCTGTACTTCCTGTACTACCTCGACTTGTACCGCTACGCACCATAGCTGCGGGGTGTCTCTTCTGTGATTGCCGAGGCGGTGGCGACGGCTGACGGGGCTGAGTTGGACGAGGAGGAGTGGCCGCCTGAAGCTGTGCCGGACTTGGAGGAGGAGTGGCCTGAGGTTGTGCCGGACTTGGAGGAGGAGTGGACGTCTGACGCTGTGGCGGACTTGGAGGAGGAGGAGTGTCCTGACACTTTGCCGGACTTGGAGGAGGAGTGGCCTGACACTTTGCCGGACTTGGTGGACTTGCAGGAGCGGGAGACTGCTGACTCGGTGGCGGACTTCGACGAGGAGTCGGCTGACGCGGTGTCGGTGGCCTTCGAAAGATGATGCAATCCTTTTTCCATAGGATGATACGATGTTTGGCGTCTCCGAGAAAGCGCTCGTCATCACCTCCAGGATAGTCAAGCTCTAGCTCCGAATATGGGTCCACCACCTCATCAACCAAGACACGAGCATAGCCTGCTGGAATCGGGTTGCAATGGAAGGTTGCCTCGGGGGGATTTGTAAAAGCAACGGCGTCCGCCACCTTCATGGATATGTTCTTCATTTTGACGTGTAGCTCGCAGCTAGTGTTCTCCGTGATGTCATCCACGGGGTATCTACCGAGCATTGCATCGTCCGAGGCGGAACCCATGCTGCTTCTCGGCATGGATGGGGCGGTGCTATCCAATGCTGGATCATTTGCTAGCTGCTGCAGCTGCTGAGACCCCCTTTGCTGGGTAAGTGAGTCGATCTGCTCCTGCTGCCGCTGAAATTTGACTACCAATTCCGCTTGACTTGCTTCTAGGCCTTGAAGGCATTCATAGTCCCGCTTCCTCTGCTCCTCCTCCATCTTCCTCTTCTTCTCCTCCGCAATCTTCTTTCTCGCACGGGTTCTGTAGTCGGTGTTCCAGTCTGAAAACCCCTCATACCACGGAATAGCGCCCTTGCCTCGTGTTCTTCCCGGGTGTTCAGGATTTCCCAGGGCACGCGTAAGCTCGTCGTTCTCTCTGTTGGGCTGGAACACCCCCGATCGTGCCTCTTCTATTGCAAAAAGTATCGCATCGTCGGCTCCCTTCAGACTTGCCCTCGTCGAAACATTGCATGTCTTCGGGTCCAACTCCCCCCCATGCGCATAGAACCAAGTCCTGACCCTGGGGGGCCAGCTCTTAGTAACCGGAGTGACACCTGCATCCTCCATCTCTTTGTCAGACTTATCCTACTTAGGCATTGCCACCGCATAGCCACCTGGCCCCAGCTTATGGAACTTATCCTTTTTTCGGCATTCTTCTTGTTTATTCTCGACCGTTCCTTAGCTAATTCCGAATCCTTGAATTTCACGAAATCGTCCCAATGAGCACGTTGGTTCTCTAGTGTTCCCTCGAATACTGGAGTCTTCCTTCCTCCCTTGACGTACTTGTCCCATTCACGATTCTTGTGGTTCTTGAATGCAACCGCCATCTTCCTAAGAGCAGCGTCCTTGACTTTCTGCACATCTGCTTCTGTGAAATGATCTGGTAGGGTGAAATGTTCCATGAGAGCATCCCAAAGCAGATCTTTTTGATTCTTGTCGACAAAAGTAACATCTAGACGCGGAGCAGCGTCCTCTTTGCCTTTTGTCTTTTGTCTTTTGCTGGCTCTCTCCATTCTTGAAGGGAGATCGGGAGTTGGTCCTTCACAAGAACTCCGCACTGACGAACGAACTTGTCCGCAATATTCTTAGGCGCTAATGGTTCGCCATTAGGTCTGACTGCCTCGATATTGTACTTTACGCCCTCCTTCAACTTTTTGTTCGGGCCTCGTTTCGTCCTTTTGCCTGAAGATTTGCTCGATCCGGATGGATGAAAGAACAAAGATCGATTCGTTAATATATCTTCAAGTCATTTAAAACATGTGATGATCACCAGATACCTGCTTATATAAATATATATACCTCGCCAGTCTTTGTTGTTTCAGGATCAACATGTTCTTCGTCATCGTCATAATCGTAGTTCATGACTTCATCAATTCGGTCGTCGCGATCGAATATCATATCACCCTCTCCGGTGTTGTTTAGAAATTCGGAGCCGTCATAATCTTCTTCATTCTGATCATCATCTGGCCCGCGTATCATATCGAACATGGTCTGTTCTCCCTCTCTGTCAGTATTGTCTGCCATAGCTTTTATTTAACTAATTCAAAAGAAATATAAAACAATTTAGTATTCAAATTACATCGTCTCGAATAATAGATATAATCTCGAATACTTCGTCTAGAATAATAGATATAATCTCGAATACATCGTCTCGAATAATATATAATACTGAATAGTACATCACTGGCTAGCTAATTAAAGATCGAATACTACAGAAGAATCTAGGACACTCGCGGTCCTGCGGCGCGGGCGGTGGACACCCAAAGAGAAGGAACCCTCACAGGATCATAGCTGAAGTGAGATCCGGGAAGATACTGCCAGGTATTGGAGAACCTGCCGCCCTCTAATGCAACCATGTAGCGATGGACGTGCTCGTCCTCCTCCCTGACACGGCGACGTACCACCTCCGGCGGGGCCGGGTCCCTCCGCACCGAAACTGGCCCACGCGAACGCCACCAAACAAGATCAGGGTCGACGACGGGACCCGGGGCCGGGTTCCTCATCAAGCGGCGCGCCCCTCCAGGCAGCACCTCCCAGTGCCAGCCCGGCGGAGCCCAGTCCCGGACATGGGTCGGCTGGACGTCGTCGCGGACGGGTCGACGGCGAGGATGCGGGCCGGGCATCGTCGAGAACAAATACTAGCTATATGCCCGCAAAAAGTAACATTTTTTAATGATTGGATTTTGATAACTAAAATTTCTAACATTTCTATATAACACTAATTATGCTAATCTAAATAATCTAAATAACACTAAAATTTCTAACATTTCTATATAACACTAATTTCTAACATTTCTATATAACACTAATTTCTAACTGGTTAAACACTAATTATATCCATCTAACATGCATTCATACATATATAATAGTGAAAAAATAATAATCTAAATAGTCTAAACTAATTAAACATACAAAATACGTGTGTGTGTGTCTACTAATTAAACACTAATTATCTAAACTAATTAAACATACAAAATAATAATCTAAATAATCTAAACTAATTAAAGACTAATTATCTAAACTAATTAAACATGCTTGTGTGTGTGTGTACGGGCTCGGGGAGGGCTCACAGCGGACGAGGCGACGGCGAGGCGATGGCCGGGGCGACGACGGCGGGGACGGCGCGACGGGGACGGGGACGGCGCGACGGGGACGGGCCCGGGGCGGCGACGGAGACGGGGGCAGCGACGGGGACGGGGGCGGCGACGGAGACGAGCGGCGACGGAGACGATCGAGGGTGGCGGCGACGGCGACGGAGACGGAAACAGAGGAACGAACAGAGAGTGAAACTGAAATTTTCGTAGCCGTTGTATATATAGAAGGCACCTTTAGTGCCGGTTGGAGCCACCAACCGGTACTAAAGGCCTATTTTGGCCAGGCCAAGCGGCGGGAAGCGACCCCCTTTAGTACCGGGTGGTGGCACAAACCGGTACTAAAGGCCCCCCCTTTAGTACCGGTTTGTGCCACGACCCGGTACTAAAGGGGGTGCGCTGGCGCAGGTGCGGTCTGGAAAGTTTAGTCCCACCTCGCTAGCCGAGGGGCGACCGCACTGGTTTATAAACCCCCGTGCGGTCGCTCTCTCGAGCTCCTCTCCAAAGCAGGCTTACTGGGCCTACGTGTTCTTTGCAGCCCTGTGGGCCCACTTGGCCTTTGCGGGCCTGCATCCTGGCCCAACGACAGGTTGGGTTTCTAGTCGTATGCAGGCCGCTCTGGCCTAGTAGGCGGGCTTTTTTTATTTTATTTTTTGCTTTATTTATTTTTGTGTTGTTTTTTGTGTATTTAGAGTTTCTATGTGAACATTTTTGTTTTAGGTACAAAAAATTACAAACTTTCTGTTTGGGCTTTTTTTTATTATTTTTTTGCTTTATTTATTTTTGTGTTGTTTTTTTGTGTATTTAGAGTTTCTTTGTGAACATTTTTGTTTTAGGTATAAAAAATTACAAACTTTCTGTTAGTGCCCGTAGTTTTCAAATTTGAATAGTTTAAATTTTGAATTATTTGAAATTAGTGTGAATCACTAGTTTGTGAATAACTTAACTTTAAAAATCAGTAAAGGCATGAAAGAATTTGTTTGCACATAAAATTTCTTCGCGTTTCAAATGCCAAAACACATAACTACCCTAACTATTACAGAGATTCCCCTCTCGGTGCGAAACACAGAAGAAAGTGATGATAGCTAGTGAAGCCGATCACATCCCAGATCTTTGGGTGTGAAACTTTTTCTTCGCGTGTGTCCCTTTGCGCCGTAACCATGGAAAATCTTCATCATTTAATGGGATGCTCGGGTCAATATTCACTGTGAATGGAGCAATTTCATCAAACTTTTCATAATCTTCTGACTTGTCTGTCTTGTCATCCACTCCCACGATGTTTCTCTTCCCAGAAAGAACTATGTGCTGCTTTGGCTCATCGTACGATGCATTCACTTCCTTATCTTTTCTTTTTCTTGGCTTGGTAGACATGTCCTTCACATAGAAAACCTGTGCCACATCATTGGCTAGGACGAATGGTTCGTCTGCATACGCAAGATTGTTGAGATCCACTGTTGTCATTCCGTACTGCGGGTCTTCCGTTACCCCATCTCGTGTCATATTGACCCATTTGCACCGAAACAAAGGGACCTTTAAACCACATTGATAGTCAAGTTCCCATATGTCCTGTATATAACCATAATATGTTTCCTTTCCCGTCTTGGTTTCTGCATCAAAGCGGACACGACTGTTTTGGTTGGTGCTCTTCTTATCTTGGGCGATCGTGTAAAATGTATTACCATTTATCTCGTACCCTTTGAAAGTCATTATATTCGAAGATGGTAACTGGGACAGCAAGTACATGTCATCTTCAATAGAGGTGTCATGCATGGTACGTGTCTGCAACTAGCTGGCGAAACTCCTGGTTTGTTCACGTGTAATCCAGTCATCAGACCGCTCCGGGTGTTTGGAGCGTAGCAAATTCTTGTGTTCATCCATATACGGAGCCACCAAGGCGGAATTCTGTAGAACTGTGTAGTGTGCTTCAGTGAGAGAATGTCCGTCCATACATATTATTTGTTCCCCTCCTAGCGTGCCTTTTCCATCCAGTCTGCCCTTATGCCGCGATTCAGGAACACCAATCGGCTTAAGGTCAGGAATAAAGTCAATACAAAACTCAATGACCTCCTCATTTTGATGGCCCTTGGAGATGCTTCCTTCTGGCCTAGCACGGTTATGAACATATTTCTTTAAGACTCCCATGAACCTCTCAAAGGGGAACATATTGTGTAGAAATACAGGACCCAAAACGTTAATCTCTTAGCACAGGTGAACTAGGACGTGTGTCATGATGTTGAAGAAGGATGGTGGGAACACCAACTCGAAACTGACAAGACATTGCACCAAATCATTCTGTAACCTTGGTATGATTTCTGGATCGATTATCTTCTGAGAGATTGCATTGAGAAATGCACATAGCTTCACAATGGCTAATCGAACGTTTTCCGGTAGAAGCCCCCTCAATGCAACCGGAAGCAGTTGTGTCATAACCATGTGGCAGTCATGAGACTTTAGGTTCTGGAACTTTTTCTCTGCCATGTTTATTATTCCCTTTATATTCGACGAGAAGCCAGACGGTACCTTAATACTGAGCAGGCATTCAAAGAAGATTTCCTTCTCTTCTTTGGTAAGAGCGTAGCTTGCATGACCCTGATGTATGCTGTCTTCTCCGTGCATACGTTGCTGGTCCTCCCGTGCCTCAGGTGTATCTTTTGTCTTCCCATACACGCCCAAGAAGCCAAGCAGGGTCACGCAAAGATTCTTCGTCACGTGCATCATGTCGATTGCGGAGCGGACCTCTAGGTCTTTCCAATATGGCAGGTCCCAAAATATAGATTTCTTCTTCCACATGGGTGCGCGTCCGTCAGCGTCCTTTGGAACAGATTGTCCGCCAGGACCCTTTCCAAATATCACCTTCAAATCCTTGACCATATCATGTACATCAGCACCAGTACGGTGGCGAGGCTTCGTCCGGTGATCCACCTCACCTTTGAAATGCTTGCCTTTCTTTCTTACGGGATGCCTGCTCGGAAGAAATCGACGATGTCCCAGGTACACATTCTTCTTACAACTATTCAAATATATATTGTCGGTATCATCCAAACAGTGCGTGCATCCGTGGTATCCCTTGTTTGTCTGTCTTGAAAGGTTACTGAGAGCAGGCCAATCATTGATGGTCACGAACAGCAATGTCTTTAGGTCAAATTCTTCCTGTTTGTGCTCATCCCATGCACGTACACCTGTTCCATTCCACAGTTGTAAGAGTTCTTCAACTAATGGCCTTAGGTACACATCAATGTCGTTGCCGGGTTGTTTAGGGCCTTGGATGAGCACTGGCATCATAATGAACTTCCGCTTCATGCACAACCAAGGAGGAAGGTTATACAAACATAGAGTCACAGGCCAGGTGCTATGGTTGCTGCTCTTCTCCCCAAAAGGATTAATGCCATCTGCGCTTAGACCAAACCATACGCTCCTTGCGTCATCTGCAAACTCCTTCCCGTACTTTCTTTCGATTTTTCTCCACTGCGACCCGTCAGCGGGTACTCTCAACTTCCCGTCTTTCTTACGGTCTTCTCTGTGCCATCGCATCGCCTTGGCATGCTCTTTGTTTTGGAACAAACGTTTCAACCGTGGTATTATAGGAGAATACCACATCACCTTGGCAGGAATCTTCTTCCTGGGGCGCTCGCCCTCGACATCACCATGCTCATCGCGGCTGATCTTATAGCGCAATGCACCACATACCGGGCAAGTGTTCAAATCCTCGTACTCACCGCGGTAGAGGATGCAATCATTAGGGCATGCATGTATCTTCTGCACCTCTAACCCTAGAGTGCAGACAGCCTTCTTTGCTTCGTACGTACTCTCGGGCAATTCGTTGTCCTTTGGAAGCATATCCTTTATCATTACCAGCAACTTTCCAAATCCCTTGTCAGATACACCATTCTCTGCCTTCCATTGCAGCAATTCCAGTGTGGTGCCCAACTTTTTCTTGTCACCTACGCAATTCGGGTACAACAATTTTTTGTGATCCTCTAACATGCGCTGCAACTTCTTCTTCTCCAAATCACTTGCGCAGTTTCTCTTTGCATCGGCAATGGCCCGACCTAGATCATCAACAGGCTCATCTGATGCCTCTTCTTCAGCTTCTTCCCGCATTGCCAGCTCAGCTTCTTCCCGCATTACCGGCTCAGCTTCTTCCCCCATTGTTGTATCATCGTATTCAGGGAACGCATGGCCAGGATAGCTGTCGTCGTCCTCTTCTTCTTCATTGTCTTCCATCATAACCCCTCTTTCTCCGTGCTTGGTCCAAACATTATAGTGGGGCATGAAACCGGACTCAAACAGGTGGACGTGAATGGTTCTTGACGTAGAGTAATTGCGACCATTCTTACAGCCAGCACATGGACAAGGCATAAAACCATCCGCCCGCTTGTTTGCCTCAGCCGCAAGCAGAAAAGTATGCACGCCCTCAACGAACTGGGGAGAGCATCGGTCATCGTACATCCATTGCCGGCTCATCTTCATTACACAACACCGAATAGACCAAATTAATACAAGTTCATACATAAAGTTCATACAACACTTAAATGCAACAAACAAATAACTCTCTAGCTAAAGCATTTAAATGCAACAACAAATGCGATCAAGATCGCAACTAAGGTAACAATTGATCCAACAGCATAATGATACCAAGCCTCACTATCGATGGCATATTTTCTAATCTTTCTAATCTTCAAGCGCATTTTCTCCTTCTTGATCTTGTGATCATCGACGACATCGGCAACATGCAACTCCAATTCCATCTTCTCCCCCTCAATTCTTTTCAATTTTTCTTTCAAGTACTCGTTTTCTCTTTCAACTAAATTTAACCTCTCGACAATAGGGTCGGTTGGAATTTCTGGTTCACATACCTCCTAGATAAAAATATCTATGTCAACTTGATGGGCATAATTTGTCATAAACACGAAATGCAACAAATAGTTTTAAAAGAGAATATACCACATTCGAATCATAACAAGGACGAGGGCCGACGGGGACGGATATCAAAACCATGGCACTATGTATAACAAATAACGTACGGGTAAGATAATTATTATACGAGTAACTATATATCCAAATCACACAAACATCAATTTTTTATATAAAATTTCATGAACAAGAGGCTCACCACAAGGTGGTGCCGGCGACGGGACGGTGCGGGCGATCGACGGTGGTTACGACGGAGATTTAGAAGGCACTAAGTAAACCACACCTACATATGCAAACTAAGTGTTATTTTAACCTCAAATTGCATATAAATCAAATACTAGCACATATATATATTTCCTCCCAAATTACTAAACTCACAAATTAATAACTATATAAAGCATTGCAAGAGCTAATCTAGCAATGAGAGATGAAAGGACAAAGTTGCTAACCTTTGTGATCATTTGAATGGATGGGGGCCTTCAAATCTTGACAAATTTTGGGCAAAATGTGTGATGAGCTCGAGAGGAAGATGGGAAGAACAGAGAGGAGAGGGGAAAGGGGAAGAACAGAGCGAGCTCGGGTGGATGAAGGGTTTATGTAGGACGACCTTTAGTACCGGTTCGTGCCACGAACCGGCACAAAAGGTGCTGGAAGGGCCCCACTCTAACAACATCCTGCCACCACTCTCATTAGCACCGGTTCGTGGCACGAACCGGTGCTAAAGGTTCACCACGAACTGGTACTAATGAGAGCGGCCCGGCTAGCCGTTGGAACCGGCACTAATGTATACATTTGTGCTGGCTCAAATACAAACCGGCACTAATGTGCTTCACGTTTGACCCTTTTTCTACTAGTGCATCAAGAGCAACAAGCAATGAACGACCGCATCGACAACCTCGCCACCGACTTGCGACTCTCCGAGCAACGTACACAAGACTACTTCGACAACAAGCTTGACGCGCACATGCAAGAGAACGATGCAAGAATGGACGAGATCCGAGCTTTGTTGGTCAACCGGCCTCCTTCAACTTCTTCCTACTCAAGACGACACCTTCCCCGGCTCAAGTACACCATCATCGAACACTCTTCGACGAACCGCGCGTCAAGACCGTCATGCATTTCACAACTTGCTACACGTTAAGCATTCACAAGAGCAAGTCGATGAGCAAGTTCCTCGTCCTCAATCAAACCAAGTCGCTTTTGCTCAAGCTCAAGAACGACAACGTCTTCATCGTCAAGAAGAAGAAGAACGAGCGCGTCTACACCAAGAGCAACAAGACGCCGAGGCTCAACGTCATCAACAACAACAACGAGAAGCACAAGCTATTGAGGCGGAACGTGCCCTTCAAGAATCAAGTCGAGCAATCGCGAACGGCGCAATCAAGAGGAAACCCTTCGAGAAGAAATACAAGAGAGGAAATATCAACCGCCCGTGCAACGTCAAGTCCCTCCGTCAAGCTCCACCTCAACCTCATGTTCAACAAGAGCAAGTTGATCATGGACTTCCTCCACACCAAGAGCAATATGAGGATGATTACCCACCACGTCAAGGGCGTCATCATCACCATCTCCAACAACACAATGAAGAGCAACACTATGGAAAGCTCAAATTCACAATGCCCAAGTTCAATGGAAGCAATGATCCGTAAGAATACCTCTCATGGGCATTGAAGGTCGACAAAATCTTTCGCTTGCACAACTATGAGGAAGAGAAGAAGATCGATATGGCATCACTTGAGTTCCAAGACTATGTGCTCATATGGTGGGAACAAGTCCTTGAGCGCCGAGAAGCAAGAGGTGACCCTCCAATAACCACTAGACCTCAAATGAAGGATGTCATGTGAGCACGATTTGTGCCCACCTACTATAACCACGATCTCTTCAAGAAGCTACAACTCCTCAAGCAAGGTACAAAGAGTGTTGAAGAATACTACAAGGAGATGGAGATAGCCATGATTCGATCCAATGCCAAAGAAGATGATCAGAAAACAATGGCACGATTCTTGAATGGACTCAATCACCCCATCAAGAAGATCGCCGACTTCCAACCCTACTCCAACCTCATCGAGCTCGTGCATCAAGCGACCAAGGCGGAACGTCAAGTGCAAGATGACTTCAAGTACACCAAGTACTCTTCCAAGAGATACGGCTTCTCCAACAATCAAGCTTCAACAACTCCTCCAACATCTACATCAACCAAGCCTTCTCCAAGCAACGACGACAAGCCAAGCTACAAGAAACCTTCGTCAAGTTCAAGTCGTCTTCCTGCAACTACAAGCAACTTCAAGCCGCGTGCTTCTTCATCTACTCCGACCGATGAGACCATCAAGACGAGCTCCTTCAAGTGTTTCACTTGCGGCAGCCGAGGCCACAAGTCCTATGAATGCACAAACAAGCGCACCATGATCCTCAACGATGATGGCACCTACGACTCAGTGAGTGAAGATGAAATGGAAGCTCTTGAGAAAGTGACGATGCACCGACGTGTGAACGAGGATGAATATGATAGAGTCTTTTGTGATGAGGATTCGAGCCCCGCTCTCGTTGTCTCCAAGGTTTTGACTCTTCAACATCATCAAGAAGAAGACCAACGATGCCATATCTTCCACACCAAGGCCGGCATCAATGGAAGGTCCGTCAAGGTCATCATCGATGGAGGTAGTTGCCACAACTTGGCAAGTGAAGAACTATGCTCCAAGGTTCAATTGGTCAAGAGGAAGCACCCGCACCCCTACAAGGTTCAATGGCTAAGTGACTCCGGCACTATTCGAGTTGAGCATACGGTCCAAGTCTCCTTCAAAATTGGTTCATATGAGGACACTTTGGAGTGTGATGTGGTCCCAATGACAGTTTGCCACCTCCTTCTTGGTCGACCATGGCAATTTGACCGTGGTGTCATCCACAATGGGCGTACCAATCACTATAGCTTCAAGATGAAAGGGAAGGAGTATGTGCTACGACCTATGTCTCCTAGTCAAGTGATAGCCGACAAGCAAGCCACCCACCATAGAGAGAAGAGTAAGAAAGTGAGCCAACCAAACATGAGTGAGAGCAACAAGCCAAACTTGAGCGCCTCTTCGCCTAGAGATAAAAACCTCATACTATTTGCCACAAAAAGTGAGATGAGATAACTGTGTGAGAACCCATCGAGTGTGATGCACTTTGTCCTTGTGTGCAAGGATGGAGAACCAAAAACTAACACCGCTCACGAGCTACCTTTGGTGTTTCAATCTCTTTTGCAGGAATTTCAAGATGTTTTCCCCGATGAGCTACATGTTTGGGAACATTATCTTAGACCTCATGAGTTTGTCATCCATACCGATCATGAAACGCTTAAGTACTTAAAAGGTCAAACTAAGTTGAACAAGCGTCATGCCAAATGGAGTGAGTTTATTGAATCTTTTCCCTATGTGATCAAGTACATTAAGGGTAAGGAAAATGTAGTTGTCGATGCACTTTCACGCATATGCACGCTTGTCACCAAATTTGAGTTCAATGTTATTGGCTTTGAGCACATAAAAGACTTGTATGCTAATGATCCATCTTTTGCAACTCATTATGCTAAATGTTTGACGCATACATCTTGGGAGCAATATTACATCAAGGACGGTTATCTTATGAGATCTAACAAGCTATGCATTCCCGAGTCTTCTCTTTGTTTGCTCCTTTTGCAAGAGGCTCATGGAGGCGGACTCATGGGACACTTTGGACAAGACAAGACTTTCGTCACGCTCTCCAAGAACTACTTTTGGACCAAGATGTTCCGCGACGTCTCACGCTTCACCACCCGATGCTCTACATGTCGCAAAGCTAATTCTAAAGCTCAATCCCATGGTCTTTACATGCCTCTTCCTATTCCTTATCAACCTTGGGAAGACATTAGCATGGATTTTGTACTTGGTTTGCCTAGAACTCAAAATGGAAAGGATTCCGTATTTGTTGTTGTGGACCGATTTTCTAAGATGGCACATTTCATTCCTTGTAACAAGATAGACGATGCTTCACACGTTGCAAATCTCTTTTGTAGGGAAATCTTGCGCCTCCATGGAGTACCAAAGACAATCATATCCGACCGCGACGTCAAGTTCTTGAGCTACTTTTGTAAGATGCTATGCGCCAATCTCGGAATCAAACTCTTATTCTCATCCGCATACCATCCTCAAACCGACGGCCAAATGGAGGTGACGAACCGAACACTATCCACTCTACTTCATGGGTTGATCAAGAAGAACATCAAGGAGTGGGAGGCATGTCTACCCATCACCGAGTACACCTACAACCGTGCAAGACATTCGACTATCGGCAAGTCCCCCTTCGAGGTCGTCTACGGCTTCAACCCGTTGTCCCCTTTGGACATTCTACCTCTTCCTCTAAAAGAGCGCACCAACATGGATGCGAGTGCATAAGCAAGCTACATCAAGAAGATGCATGAAGATACAAGGAACATCATCGAGCGCCAAGTACAACGACTAGCAACCAAGCTCAACGTCAACAAACAACCCATGATCTTCAACATAGGCGATCTTGTGTGGCTACACCTTTGCAAGGACTGCTTCCCCAACGAACGCAAGTCCAAACTTCTCCCTCGAGCCGATGGACCCTTCAAGGTGCTAGCACGCTACAACGACAACGCATACAAGATTGAACACCCACGAGACAAGAACAACGCAAGCGACATCTTCAACGTCAAAGACCTCTCGCCTTTCCATGGTGATGAAGATTTTGATCCGAGGTCGGATCTTTCCCAAGGGAGGGGAGATGATGCGGAGCATCCTTCCATAATACCCATGGAATCTAGACCGACACATCCAACCCCACAAGGACCCATGACAAGAGCTAGAGCACGTACTTTGGAAACAGAGGTGAATTCCTTCCTACTAGACTTGCATATGGACACGAACGGAACATGTTTACTACCTCACCAAAATATGCTATGCCTCCTTAGGTATGAAGAGGAACATCACCAAGAAGCTCAGGAGCATCACTAAGGAGAAGGAGGACCACCCCAAGGCCGTGCGAACCAAGAAGAAGGTCAACAGCAGCAGCACAGGAGGCTCCAGGCGACCCCGTGCGCATGGGCCCCAGAGACCCCGTGCCCACGGACTACATAGGAAACTGACGCTGGAGTACCCCGTGCGCACGGGCCTGTACTGTGCCCACGGGACCCCCGTGCGCACGGGCCCAACTTACCCCGTGCGCACGGGCCTCCCAGGATGGCCGACTGAGATTGCTTCTTCGGCTCCTCTTCATCTCCTTCGACCCCAAGGCTATATATTCCATACCTAGGTCCATGTTTAGGGTTAGCAAAGTATTAGATGAGATATTTGTGAGCTTTGCTCCCTCACCTTCTCCCTTGGAGGATCAAGACCCCCTAGGGAAGAATCCTTGAGGATTTCAAGACCTCCATAAGGAGAAGACTACCTTCAAGCCCCCACTTCCTTTGGATTTGGGATGAACTTTGCCATTGTATCTTTCCTTTGATTGTGTTTGTGACTTGTGGATCTTGTGTTGTTACCCTAGTGGATGTGTAATCGGGAATTGTTGGAGTGATTGCCTCTTTGTGTTCTTGTTGTTTATCTCCTTTTCCCCCTCCAAGTGTGAAAAGTTCCATCCTAGGGTGCTACCCTACATCAAAAGACAACATACTTCTCATCAAAATATCGAACGAATACCAAATTCACATGACTACTAATAGCAAGACTTCACCCATGTCCTCAGGAACAAACGTAACTACTCACAAAGCATATTCATGTTCATAACCAGAGCAGTAATAATATGCATTAAGGATCTGAACATATGATCTTCCACCAAGTAAACCAATTAGCATCAACTACAAGGAGTAATCAACACTACTAGCAACCCGCAGGTACCAATTTGTGGTTTTGATACAAGATTGGAAACAAGAGATGAACTAGGGTTTTGAGAGGAGATGGTGCTGGTGAAGATGTTGATGGAGATTGACCCCCTCCCGATGAGAGGATCGTTGGTGATGACGATGGTGATGATTTCCCCCTCCCGGAGGGAAGTTTCCCCGGCAGAACAGCTCTACCGGAGCTCTAGATTGGTTCCGCCTCGTGGGGGTGGAGTTTCGTCCCATAAGCTTGCCTCTGATTTTTTTTTCCAGGGTAAAAGCCTTCATATAGCAGAAGATGGGTACCGGAGGGCCACCAGGGGGCCCAGGAGACAGGGGGCGCGCCGCCCCCCACCCTCCTAGCCTGGGTGTGGGCCCCCTCTGGTAGTTTCTTCGCTCAATAATTCTTATTAATTCCAAAAATAACTTCTATGGAGTTTCAGGATTTTTGGAGCTGTGCAGAATAGGTTTCCAATATTTCCTCCTTTTCCAGCCAGAATTCCAGCTGCCAGCATTCCCCCTCTTCATGGTAAACCTTGTAAAATAAGAGAGAATAGCCATAATATTGAGATATAATGTGTAATAACAGCCCATAATGCAATAAATATTGATATAAAAGCTTGATGCAAAATGGACGTATCAACTCCCCCAAGCTTAGACCTCGCCTGTCCTCAAGCGGAAGCCGAAATCGAAAAATATGTCCACATGTTTAGAGATAGAGGTGTCGATAAAAATAAAATACGGACATGAGGGCATCATGATCATTCTTATAACAGCAACATATATAGATTTTGTCATTTGATTTCTTATGCTCAAGTAACAATCAATTCACAATGTCAAGTATGGTTCAGAAACTTCATTGGGAACTAACAAACTATAATCTCAGTCACTGAAGCAATTGCAATTTATCATAACATCAGAAAGAGTCAAGAATAGAGCTTTTCAGCAAGTCCACATACTCAACTATCATGTAGTATTCTACGATTGCTAACACTCACGTAGTACTTGTGGTTATTGAGTTTCAACCAGACACTGAGAAAGATAGGGGCTTATTGTGTTGGCTCCCAACGTATTCACCTTTGGGTGATGTCAACAATAATAATTCATGCTAACTTACATCCAATTGGATATATATGTTAAGATCTTTCAAACACGAGGAGCTTGCCAAAGGATAAAATGAAAAAGGGAAAGGTGAAGATCACCTTGACTCAAGCATAAAGTAAAAACATAAAGTAAAAGATAGGCCCTTGGCAGAGGGAAGCAGAGGCTGTCATGTGCTTTTAGCGTTGGATGCATAAAATCTTAATGCAAAAGAACGTCACTTTATATTGCCACTTGTATGTTGACCTTTATTATGCAGTCCATCGCTTTTATTGCTTCCACAACAAGATCGTATAAAGCTTATTTTCTCTGCACTAATAAGTCATACATATTTAGATAGCAATTTTTATTGCCTGCAACATGACAACTTACCTGAAGGATCTTACTCAATCCATAGGAAGGTATGGTGGACTCTCATGGCAAAACTGGGTTTAAGGATATTTGGAAGCACAAGTAGTATCTCTACTTGGTGCAAGGAATTTGGCTAGCATGAAGGGGAAAGGCAAGCTCAACATGTTGGGAAGATCAATGACAATATACTTTAACTGAGATGTGAGAAAACATAAACCATTACGTTGTCTTCCTTGTCCAACATCAACTCTTTTAGCATGTCATACTTAATGAGTGCTTCACAACCATAAACGATGTCCAAGATAATATATTTGTATGTGAAACCTCTCTTTCCTTATTACTTCCTATTAATTGCAATGATGACCAAAACTACGTTTGTCAACTCTCAACAACTTTTATGCCTCATACTTTCCATGTGTGAAGTCATTACTATCCATAAGATCAATATGAACTCTTTTATTCTTTTTATTCTTTCTACTTTCTCAAGATCATGGCAATATAGCAAAGCCCTTGACTCAACACTAATCTTTATTATAGATAGCTCACGGACTCGATTACATAAAGGGGTCACAAAGCAAAACACAAAACTACTTGATACTAAAACTTTAATCTACTAGATCAAGATGCTACTAAAAGGATCGAACTAAATAAAGCGGTAAAGATAAGAGTGTGATGGTGATGCGATACCGGGGCACCTCCCCCAAGCTTGGCAGTTGCCAAGGGGAGTGCCCATACCCATGTAATTGTGTCCTTGGAGGTGGTGAAGTAGGAGTTGTTGATGATGTAGGCTTGTCGTCCATCTTCCAAGGCATAGGCTCACCATCATAGAAGGATGATCGAGTCTCCGGGATCCTTAAATCTACAGCCAAACTCATCCTCTTGAATCTATATTCATACTCACAGTTTTGGTTTTGCAGGTCATAGATCTGGGTTTGGAGGTTCTCGATTTTCTTTTGAAGCTTGAAGATGGTCTCCCTAATGACCTTGGCATCTAGCTTGTAGTTGTTGGTGAACTCCGTGATCATCATCTGGTTGGCGTTGAGTCCACGCTCCACCATCCCTTGGCACTTGAAAACTTGTTGCTCCATGGCTTCGAGCTTTATCTCCACGCTTCCGGTACGCCTTGGTCCCTCCACATCGCGGATGTGCAGCACCCCCTCACGCATCTCAATGGTTTGAGGGTGTTGCAGCACCTCCGCGAGATAGGGGTTGATAACCCTCTCGAAAAACTTGTCCTTGGGAGCGCTTGGAGACGTCATAATGCTCTAGATCTGTCAGAAAAACAGCTCGAAACAAAAACAGAGGATATTTGCGTGATACGGTGGTCAAAGCCTTCGGGGGATTATATAATGAATTTTCACCGACCAAAATACGTAACGTGCAAGAAAACAGAGTCCAGGAGGCACACGAGGTGGACACGAGACAAGGGGCGCGCCCAGGAAGGGTGGGCACGCCCTCCACCCTCGTGGAGGCCTCGTGTCCTTCCCGGACTACTTCTTTCTTCCTAAAATTCTTAAATATTCCAAAACGTATAAAAATTGCCATTAGAATTCTTTTGGAGTCGGTTTACTTACCGTACCACATACCTATTCCTTTTTGGAGTCTGGAACATTCTGGAAAGTGTCCCTTATGTATTCCTCTGGCGCTACGGTCTCAATGATATTAGTTTCAACATTGATAGGATTACCTGAGATATAATGTTTAATTCTTTGACCGTTCACCACCCTTGGACTTGTGCCTTCGAAATTGTTGATTTTTATGGCACCGGAACTATAGACCTCCTCGATAACGTAAGGACCTTCCCATTTAGAGAGAAGTTTTCCTGCAAAAAATCTTAAACAAGAGTTGAATAATAACAAATAATCACCTAAGTTAAACTCACGCTTTTGTATCCTTTTGTCATGCCAACGTTTGACTTTTTCTTTGAATAGCTTGGCATTCTCATAGGCTTGGGTTCTCCATTCATCAAGTGAGCTAATATCAAATAACCTCTTCTCACCGGCAAGTTTGAAGTCATAGTTGAGCTCTTTAATAGCCCAATATGCTTTATGTTCAAGTTCTAGAGGTAAGTGACATGCTTTTCCATAAACCATCTTATACGGAGACATACCCATAGGATTTTTGTATGCAGTTCTATATGCCCATAATGCATCATCAAGTTTTTTGGACCAATTCTTTCTAAATCTATTCACAGTCTTTTGTAAAATTAATTTGAGCTCTCTGTTGCTCAACTCTACTTGACCACTAGACTGCGGGTGATAAGGAGATGCGATTCTATGATTAACATCATACTTAGCAAGCATCTTACGGAAAGCACCATGAATAAAATGTGAACCACCATCAGACATAAGATATCTAAGGACTCCAAACCTCAGAAAAATAACTTCTTTAAGCATCTTAATAGAGGTGTTATGATCAGCACTACTAGTTGGAATAGCTTCTACCCACTTAGTAACGTAATCAACATCAACTAAAATATGTGTATAACCATTAGAGGCAGGAAAAGGTCCCATATAATCAAAGCCCCAAACATCAAACAGTTCAATAACATGAGAATAATTCATAGGCATTTCTTGACGTCTACTAATATTACCAATTCTTTGGCATTCATCACAAGATAAGACAAACTTGCGAGCATCTTTGAAGAGAATAGACCAATAAAAACCAGATTGTAATACCTTATTTGTAGTTCTATCTCCAGCGTGGTGTCCTCCATAGGATTCAGAGTGACACTTGTGTAGGATCCTTCCTGTTCATGCGAAGGTACACAACATCTAATAACACTATCTACTCCTTCTTTATAAAGGTGTGGGTCATCCCAGAAGTAATGTCTTAAATCATAAAAGAACTTTTTCTTTTGCTGGTATGTGAAACTAGGTGGTATAAATTTAGCAACAATGTAATTAGCATAATCAACATACCAAGGAGCAGTATGAGAAGAATTAATGACCGCTAATTGTTCATCAGGAAAGCTATCATCAATAGGCAGTGGGTCATCAAGAACATTCTCTAACCTAGACAAGTTGTCTGCAACGGGGTTCTCAGCTCCCTTTCTATCAATAATATGCAAATCAAATTCTTGGAGCAAGAGAACCCATCTAATGAGTCTAGGCTTAGCATCTTTCTTTTCCATAATATATTTAATAGCAGCATGATCAGTGTGAATAGTAACTTTGGAATCAACAATATAAGGTCTAAACTTATCACATCCAAACACAACTGCTAAAAACACTTTTTCAGTAGTAGCATAATTTCTCTGGGCAGTATCAAGAGTCTTACTAGCATACTGGATAACATTCAATTTGTTATCAACTCTTTGCCCTAGGACGACACCTACAGCATAATCACTGGCATCACACATAATTTCAAAGGGTAAATTCCAATCAGGTGGCTGAACAATAGGTGCAGTGATCAAAGCTTTCTTAAGTATTTCAAATGCTTCTACACAATCATCATCAAAGACAAAAGGAATATCTTTTTGCAATAAATTAGTCAGGGGCCTAGATATTTTAGAAAAGTCCTTAATGAACCTCCTATAAAAACCGGCATGACCAAGGAAACTTCTTATACCTTTTATGTCCTTGCGACACGACATCTTTTCAATAGCATCAACTTTGGCTTTATCAACTTCAATACCTTTCTCGGAAATCTTATGCCCCAAGACAATGCCTTCATTAACCATAAAGTGGCACTTCTCCCAATTCAAGACGAGACTAGTGTCTTCACATCTCTGCAAAACTCTATCAAGGTTGCTCAAGCAATCATCAAAAGAGGATCCATAAACGGAGAAATCATCCATGAATACCTCACAAACCTTTTCACAAAAGTCAGAGAATATAGCCATCATACATCTTTGAAAGGTAGCAGGTGCATTACATAAACCAAAACGCATACATCTATAAGAAAAAGTACCGAAAGGGAAAGTAAAAGTAGTTTTTGATTGATCCTTCGCTGACACAAGTATTTGAGAGAAACCAGAATAACCATCTAGAAAGCAGAAATGTGTGTGTTTGGATAGTCTTTCTAGCATTTGATCAATAAAAGGTAAAGGGTAATGATCTTTCTTAGTAGCTTTATTTAATTTTCAGAAATCAATTTCCATCCTATAACCTGTAATAATTCTTTGCGGGATCAATTCATCTTTATCATTAGGAACGATAATAATACCTCCCTCTTTTAGGAACACAATGGACAGGGCTTACCCAATCACTATCAGCAACGGGATAAATTATACCTGCCTCAAGGAGCTTTACTATCTCCTTTCTTACCACTTCTTTCATCTTAGGATTCAATCGTCGTTGAGGATCTCTAACTGGTTTGGCATCGTCCTCCAAATTAATTTTGTGTTGGCATAACGTGGGACTAATGCCCTTGAGATCATCCAGAGTATATCCAATAGCAGCACGGTGCTTCCTCAGAGTTTTCAATAATATTTCTTCTTCTTGCTCTGAAAGGTTAGCACTAATAATAGCAGGATATATTTTCTTTTCATCAAGATGAGCATACTTAAGATTATCAGGTAATGGTTTGAGTTCAAAAACGGGATCACCCTTGGGTGGAGGGGGATCCCCTAGAATTTCAATGGGTAGGTTGTGTTTCAGCATAGGTTCCTGTTGAAGGAACACTTCATCTATTTCCCTTCTTTCCTTCATAAACATATCATTTTCATGGTCTAGCAAATATTGTTCTAACGGATCAGTAGGAGGCACGGAAATAGAAGCAAGACCAATAATCTAATCCTTGCTAGGTGATTCTCTATCATGAGGTTGTCTATGAAACTTATCAAAATTAAACTCATGAGACACATCCTCTAAGCCAATTGTAACAGTATCCTTTTCACAAACAATCCTAGCATTAACAGTATTCAAGAAGGGTCTACCAAAAATAATGGGACAAAAGTCATCTTGTGGGGAACTAAGAACAAGAAAATCAGCAGGATATTTAACCTTCCCACATAAGACTTCAACATCTCTAACAATCCCAATTGGTGAAATGGTATCTCTATTGGCAAGCTTGATAGTAACATCAATACCTTCCAACTCAGCGGGTGCAATGTCATGCATAATTTCTTTATATAAGTCATAGGGTATTGCACTAGCACTAGCACCCATATCACATAAGGCATGATAACAATGATCTCCTATTTTAACAGAAATAACAGGCATGCCTACAACAGGTCTATGTATCTTAGTATCTGGTCTAACAATACTAGCAGTCTCACCACAAAAATAAGTAACATGCCCATCTAAATCATCATCCAAGAGATCTTTAACCATAGCAATACTAGGTTCAACTTTGATTTGCTTAGGAGGTGTATAAGTCCTAGTATTACTCTTACGAACAACAGTCGAAGTTTTAGCATGATCCTTTATCCTAACAGGAAAAGGAGGTTTCCCAACATAAGTAGTAGGAACAATAGGATCACTATAAGTGACAGTCTTTTATTCAACTGTAATAGGTGCAACTACTTCTACTTCAATGGGAGGATTATATTTAAACCACTTCTCCTTAAGGAGATCAACGTGAGTAGCAAAAGATTCACAAAAAGCAGCTACTATCTCAGAGTCAAGTCCATATTTAGCGCTAAATCCACGAAAAGCATCGGTATCCATAAAAGATTTAACACAATCAAACTTAGGTGTCATACCTGACTCCTTACCATCATCAGAACCCCAGTCTTTAGAGTTGCGTTTAATTCTTTCCAATAAGTCCCATATGAATTCAATAGTCTTCAGCATATAAGAACCAACACAGGAAGTATCGAGCATGTTGCGATCATTGAGAGAAAGCCGAGCATAAAAATTTTGAATAATCATTTCTCTAGAGAGCTCATGATTGGGGCATGAATATAACATTAACTTAAGCCTCCCCCAAGCTTGAACGATGCTTTCTCCTTCGCGAGGCCAGAAATTATATATGTAATTATGATCACGATGAACAAGATGCATATGATAGAACTTCTGGTGAAATTCCAACTTCAATCGTTTATAATTCCAAGATCATGTATCATCACATAGCCTATACCATGTCAATGCATCTCCCTTCAAAGATAAAGGGAAGACCTTCCTTTTGACAACATCGTCGGGAATACCTGCAAGCTTAAATAATCCACAAACTTCATCCACAAAGATAAGGTGTAAATCGGGATGCAATGTTCCATCTCCTGCAAAGTGATTAGCTAGCAGTTTCTGTATCATACCCGAAGGAATCTCAAAGTAAATATTTTCAGTAGGTTCAGTAGGTTGAGGAGCAACTCTTTGATCTTCTGGTCGTGGTGAAGATACCCCGAACAAGCCCCTCAAAAGATTAGTTTCCATAGTTACAAGTGACAGAAAATTTCAGCACACTATATAAATGTTTCCTTACCAAGTTCCACTCACCAAAAGCGCTACGCTCCCCGGCAACGGCGCCAGAAACGAGTCTTGATGACCCACAAGTATAGGGGATCTATCATAGTCCTTTCGATAAGTAAGAGTGTCGAACCCAACGAGGAGCAGAAGGAAATGACAAGCGGTTTTCAGTAAGGTTTTCTCTGCAAGCACTGAAATTGTAGGTAACAGATAGTTTTGTGATAAGATAAATTGTAACGAGTAATAAGCAATGAAAGTAAATAAAGTGCAGCAAAGTGGCCCAATCCTTTTTGTAGTAAAGGACAAGCCTGGACAATTTCTTATAATGAGAAAAGAGCTCCCGAGGACACATGGAAATTATCGTCAAACTAGTTTTCATCAAGCTCATATGATTCATGTTCGGTACTTTGATAATTTGATATGTGGGTGGACCAGTGCTTGGGTACTGCCCTTACTTGGACAAGCATCCCACTTATGATTAACCCCTATTGCAAGCATCCGCAAATATAAAAGAAGTATTAAGGTAAACCTAACCACAGCATTAGACATATGGATCCAAATCAGCCCCTTACGAAGCAACACATAAACTAGGGTTTAAGCTTCTGTCACTCTAGCAACCCATCATCTACTTATTACTTCCCAATGCCTTCCTCTAGGCCCAAATAACGGTGAAGTGTCATGTAGTCGACGTTCACAAAAAACCACTAGAGGAAAGACAACATACTTCTCATCAAAATATCGAACTAATACCAAATTCACATGACTACTAATAGCAAGACTTCACCCATGTCCTCAGGAACAAACGTAACCACTCACAAAGCATATTCATGTTCATAATCAGAGGAGTAATAATTTGCATTAAGGATCTGAACATATGATCTTCCACCAAGTAAACCAATTAGCATCAACTATAAGGAGTAATCAACACTAGTAGCAACCCACATGTACCAATTTGTGGTTTTGATACAAGATTAGATACAAGAAATGAACTAGGGTTTTGAGAGGAGATGGTGCTGGTGAAGATGTTGATGGAGATTGACCCCCTCCCGATGAGAGGATCGTTGGTGATGACGATGGTGATGATTTCCCCCTTCCGGAGGAAGTTTCCCCGGCAGAACAGCTCTGCCGGAGCTCTAGATTGGTTCCGCCAAGGTTCCGCCTCGTGGCGGCGGAGTTTCGTCCCGTAAGCTTGCCTCTGATTTTTTTCCAGGGTAAAAGCCTTCATATAGCAGAAGATGGGCACCGGAGGGCCACCAGGGGGCCCAGGAGACAGGGGGCGCGACGCCCCCACCCTCCTGGCCTGGGTGTGGGCCCCCTCTGGTAGTTTCTTCGCTCAATAATTCTTATTAATTCAAAAAATAACTTCTGTGGAGTTTCAGGATTTTTGGAGCTGTGCATAATAGGTTTCCAATATTTGCTCCTTTTCCAGCCAGAATTCCCACTGCCGGCATTCCCCCTCTTCATGGTAAACCTTGTAAAATAAGAGAGAATAGCCATAAGTATTGAGATATAATGTGTAATAACAGCTCATAATGCAATAAATATTGATATAAAAGCATGATGCAAAATGGACGTATCAGTGCTCCTCGAGGAAGTTGAGGTTGTAGGCTTGGTCAGCCTGCGTCTATCGGAACTTGGCCTCCTGCTCCTCCCACGACATGTCTCTGTAGTGCGCACAGGCCTCGCCGAGGTTGTAGGCCTGGTCGGCGTGCGCCTACCGGAACATGGCCTCGTGCTCCTCTCGTGGCATGTCTATGTAGTGCGCACGAGCCTCGCTAAGGTTGTAAGCCTGGTTGGCCTGCGTCTGTCGGAACTTGGCCTCCTGCTCCTCCCGCGGCATGTCTGTGTAGTGCACACGGGCCTCGCCGAGGTTGTAAGCCTGGTCGGTTCTGCGCCTGTCGGAACATGGCCTCCTGCTCCTCCCGCGACATGTTTGTGTAGTGCGCACGGGCCTCGCCGAGGTTGTAAGCCTGGTTGGTTTGCGCCTGTCGGAACTTGGCCTCCTGCTCCTCCCATGGCATGTCTGTGTAGTGCGCACGGGCCTCGCCAATTGTGAGGCCAGCATGCACCTGCGAGGAGGGTGGCGCCGGCTCCTCCATTTGGGCGTCGCCGGCCTGCGCCTGCCGGATACAGGCCCGCGATGCAACACGTCCGGACCGCGCGGTCCAGTCGTATACGGGGAGTTCAAGAGTCCGTGTTGGAGTAGTGACCTTCCACAAATCTCTCCTCTTCTCTTGTGTTTCTAGGTTGATGGGTACCTGCAAATCTATAAACCTTTTCGAAATGTTTTTTTGGGTGATCTTAATGTTTTGTTTTTTGAATAAAGACACATGTAGTTTATCTGTCTTGGGTGTTATTCATGGATTTGATTTATCCATGTTGGTCATTAGTGTATTGACTAGACTCACTTTGATTTATCCATGTTGGTCATTTGTGGATTTGTCCTTTGTCTCAAGAGTGTTTTTCAAACATAAGCATCAAATCTTGGTCAGCTTTTACTTCTGGACAGGTTTTAAGAGCATCATCATAATACTGCACATGTGCAACTTTCAAGTAACCCGACGGGTACTGCTCTACAATTGATTCAACCAAATCCTTATAATTTATCAAGTCACAATTGATGACCTTCTCAAAACAAAAACATCTTACACCCTTTCGAGCTTTCTTTCGATTTGCCAAACAATTTAATTTTGAGCAAATAACTTGAATTCGGATCCATCCTGTGAATTAAGGAGACAACTTTCAACTTTGCATTAAACCTATGAATGAGTATTGCTAGACAATCTAATCACTAACTGAAAATTAAGTGAAGAGATCCTCAAATACACAGCTACACAAAGTAGCACAACCTATGCATGATAGTTGCTACCACTGACAATGCATTCAAATAAGATCTCCGTTCAAATAACATGAGCGTATGCCTATGTACTGTATTTCTCAAAATAAAAAAAAAAACAAGTTCACTGCAAAAGAATCAGCTCTAATTCCGTTCCAACGATCGACACAACCGATGAGCCGAGTGGAGGCAGGGAGCAGAAAATGACGAAGACACTGGACAGATAAAGAAGTCGATCACGGCTTTTCAGCTGAACGGATGGATAAGTTTGTTTGGTTGGTACCCGTATACTTCCCTCATTAACTTAACTATTAGCCTATCACCACCATAGGCTGGAGATCATTCTTAAACTACATTCTTGAAAAAAAAAAACTATAGGCTGGAGATGCGTTATCGTAGATGGAAGCTCCGGTGTGCATTATTTGAAGCCGCGGCGTTTTGGCGCGACTCTGGGAGGTGCGGGGGGCAGCAAAACAGCCGCCATAAACTAGTCGTCGCGTGTTCGGCGATGAAGCCGTTTAACCAACCATCATCCATTCCATGGTGCCGGGCCGGGCCCTACGTACCAACCGTGCCCGTGGACCTGGTACGGCGACAGGGTGGATGGCATGCCATGCGATCCATGGCCGCATTGACTCGCGATGCAGGGTCGTAGGAAGAATAGAATAGGGGCGTGTTCCCGGTCCCCGCCTGACCTGGCCGGGAACGAGAAGGCTAATTTGCACGCCAGTGGGGACACGAGGACGGGCTTGGGGGATGGATTATACGATCGTAATCGTAGTCTGCGACGAAAACGAAGATGGCGATCGCGGGATGCGACAAGGCCGCGTGCTAACCGTGGCCGCCTATTATATGATGCGCCTGATCGGATGGATGATCCACGGCGTGATAAGACTGTCGAGCTCCGTTGCCGCGGCGATCGCCGGACGTGAGCGGAGGGTACAAAGCCGTGTGTGCAAACATTTTCACACGATGAGAGGAGCATGCGGCGTTCCGCGAGCGAGCTCGCTTGGAAATATCCTCGGATCCTCGTTGCGAATTTACACTACCACAGAGCTGAAGGAGAGCCTACTACTCTCGTCGTTTTTTTTTCTTTTTCGAAAAGGGAGAGTACCCCGGCCTCTGCATCAAGAGTGATGCATACAGCCATCTTATTAATCAAAGCAGCAAAATGTGCATACAAAGTTCCATAGTCTCGAAATCAAATAAAGGAAATGCAGCCCACACAGAGCGCAGAAGGCTAGAAACACAGGCTAGCCAGGAATAAAATGCCACAACCGGCTAGCTAAAGAAGGTAGGGAAACTAATTGCCTATCCTATTACATGACGGCCATCCAAACCGGTTGAAGATATCCCGAGCAACCATCTCCCAACGGATAGACCCAGTAACCAAATGCTCCCTGGCCTCCATCGGAGTGAGTAATGACCACGAACGGATCAATGCCGTAGCTCGGAATATAACCTGCAAAAAATGAATTCGTGACTTTCTGTTAAAAACCAAATCATTTCTGCACAATCAGATGGTCCACATCAACGCACAAACTCCCACCCGAATATGCCTTGCTAAGATCATCCAATGGTTGGCCTGTCTCTGTCTCAGTGATTTTGATCATGTCGCCTCTGGATATATGCAATGCAAGCCAATAATGGATTGTCGAGATTGTAATTTAGTGCCCTTCCGACAGAGCACATCGACGACGCCTGATTCTGATTGGGTAATGCGCTTGGACTTTGGAGCAACAAGAGGTTAGCCAGCTGACCAGAGGTTGGGGATCCGAAAGATAAACAAGAACCAAGAACCGACGGTACATATTTAAGATCAGGTGCATATTCGATCCCATGCATGCTACCAAAGCTAAAAGTACAGGCTCTGCCAGCAGTGTAAGCAAGTGCATGCAGATGCAAGCTAAAACAGTTTTGTTATCATTACTGGGATGTAAGAGATTAGAGACCCTTCCTACTACAGTAGTACTATTTTGTTTATAGCAGTACAATTTGTGCTTTGCCTAAAGATACTACTCCCTCGTTCCAAAACAGATGACCCAACTTTACACTAAAGTTAGTGTAAAGTTGGGTCATTTATTTTAAAACGGAGGGAGTATTAGGTTTGCAAGCGCACACGACAATGATCAGCAGTGCACACGTTACCACGTGAAGCGCTCGCTGATCCACTGCAGCAGTACTGAAGCAGCTCATCGCGGGTGGGACAGAAAACAGAAGCCGCACTAACAATGTTGGGACTGGACGCGCATGGCTGATTGTCTGTCCCGTGTTTATTCACGCTCAAGCTGAGCATCTATATCAATCAATAGAGATGGACGATGACCTAGAAAGATAATGGTCGTCTCTTTCTGAAAGCTGGCTATTCCTCCCCTTTTGTGCGGGCCATGGAGTTGGTTTCGTGCAAGCAGGGCCCGTCTTGATCTTGATTAAAAGCCTCGAGCAAGCTTCAAGTCATCATTCGTATACTACGTAAAACCCATATCATTTTTACGCTGCTCTGTCAATGTTTAAGCTACTAGTCTACTTTGCATGCTCCCTCAAGAAAAAGAACAGAAATTGGGGGGCTGATCGAGAAGTTCAGAGTCTGGATCAGGATTGTTTCATTAAACACGTGGGTGGGGACATATAAAGGATTAATAATCATACAATCCTTAATCATTGCTGTTGATCTCCCATCAACGATCAAGCTCATCCATCCTCCCGAAAACGTTTGCGCACTATCTATCTCCTCCCATCGGTATCATCATCATCATCCTGACGCATGGGAGTACAAACACCCACCTCCTTTTATTAACTCAACACGGGCATGTTGGTTGATCGATCGAGTGCTTGAGATGCGGTGACCAAGAGCGTACGTGGTTGCCCAGTCTTGCTGGTGAACAGTGTTGGACACACTGCACTGCCTCCAGCTGAACAGGCCAACAACACCATTGTACCATCCAGATCCTGATTCTTCTCACAATATTCGGATTTGATTTGATTTACCTGACGTATATATGTTCCCCGTTTCCACATGGCAAGGAACTGTATGTGTATGTTACACATCTCCGTTACACATGTGCAGTCCGTTAGCTCATGCAGCTTCTCCACTCATCAGTGAACATGGGCAAGGCGATGGGAAAGATAATGATCGTCCCTTTCCGAAAACTGGCTATTCCTCTCCTTTTGTAGTTCCTTTCTAAAAGATAATGGAGTTCCTTTACCGAAAAAGGATTTCCCTCGCTTTATATTCCAAAGCAACCAACGAACATAGTACACATCACGACGCTGGGGCGAGCAGCACAACACAACAAGCCCAAAAACAGAAAAGAAGAAGAAACAAATGGCAACAACGGCAGCTCGACAAAGCGCGGAAGGCCCACCACCGCTCCGCCCTTCGGAAACACCCAACACAGCCAGAGGCTCCAAGTGCCGTGCACCAAGCAGCACCTCCAAAAAGGAATGCGACGCCGACGACGCTGCTGCCTGGACGAGTCCTAGGATTTCCCCCGGTATGCGGAGGAAAGTGAGAGATGGCTACCACCGACACCCTTCAAGAAAGAATGGTGACACCTGCCGGTGTCACCGCATCGGAGCCGGGCTAACCGGCAAGGATTTCTCCCACACACCAAACACCACCGCCCATCCGGAGCCTACCATCCAAACCATCACCCAATGCGCCATCGCGGTTGCCGTCACCCATGCCGTCTCACTACGAGCACCAACACGAGGCCGAGAAGGCCGGAGAGAAGCACCACGCGACGAGAGCAGCAGCACCAAGGCCGAGCAGAAGGGAACCACCTTCACCGCCGTCGTGCGAGAAGCCCGCGCCTCCCGGGAACCACGCCGCCGACCCGCCCAAGTCCAGATGGGCCCCGTAGGGCCTAGATTTGGGCCAAGCGCCGCCGCCAGGACGTGCCGCAGCGCCATCCCGCCGCCAACGATGGCACCGCCACCCAGTCGCATGCCCGCTCTGCGACGAGGAGCCCCGCCGCCTAGGAGCACCCCCCGGTGCAGCTCCGCCCCGGGCCGGAGAGTCACCGGGAGGGGAAGGTCAGGAGGGCCGCCGCCACCAGCGTCCTCGGGGCCAGGCCGGCCGCAGGCGCCAGCGATGGCGGCTGGGAGGAAGGGAAGAGGGGGGGAGAGATCGGCGCGCGGCTGGCCACCTGCGGGGGCGACGCGGTCGCGAAGGGGGTCGTGGAGAAAGGGTTCTGAGCCCACAAGAATGGAGTTCCTTTTGTGCAAGCAGGGCCCGTCTTGACCTTGATTAAAAGCCTCGAGCAAGCGTCAAGTCATCATTCGTACTACGTAAAACCCATCTCTTTTTTACACTGCTTTGTCAATGTTTATGCTAAGCTACTACTGGTAGTCTACTTTGCATGCTCCATTAAGTAAGAAAAATAAAAGAAAAAAAACTAGTCTACTTTGCCCACCGGAATTGGGGGCTGAACGTTAATAAAGTTAAAAGTCTGGATCAGGATTGTTTCATTGAAGACGTGGGGACATAAAAGGACTAATCATACACCTGTTGCAGTACTTAATCATTGCGGTTCATCTCCCATCAACGACCAGGCTCATCCATCCACAGGCCGTCTCACCCATCATCATCATCTTGACGCATTATGGATTGCAATCCCCCTGATTTTACCAAACACTAACAGGGATCGATTTGGTGATTATTGATCCTACACTGTCAGCACAGGATCCGTTCGGCTGCCAAGAGGGAGATACTAATAAGGAGCAGAAGAGACAGACACACGCCTCTCTTTTTTTTAATTCAACATGGGCGTGTTGGTTGACCGAGTGTTTGGGATGCGGTGACCAAGAGTTTCAGCTCTGGTACGTGGTTGCTGTTGCTGGTAATTATAAACAGTGTTGGCCACACTACACTGCCTCTTGCTGAACTGGCCAACAACACCTTTGTACCATCCCGATCTAAATTGAGGGTGTACAATCTGCGCTCTGCCTAGAATACTACTCCCTCCGTCTCACAATATAAGAGATTTTTGACACTACGGTAATGTAAAAAGCGCTTTTATACCATGGGACGGAAGGAGTAGATTTGCAACCGCACACGACCATGATTGGCACCGCACACGTTTACCACATGCAACGCTCGCTGATCCACGGCGGGGCCGCACTAAATTATAGTGTGATCCCCGGCAAGGTTGGCAGCTCAGCGGCCAAGCCAGAAAAATGGAAGCCGCACCACATATTCGATTCGGACTGCGACGCGCATGGCTAATTGTCTGTCCAGTATTTATTCAGCTCAACACGACGAGAAAGATGAGGGTCATCTCTTTCTGAAAACTGCTTATTCTTCCCATTTTTGGGGGGGCGGGGGGGGGGGGGGGGGGGGTCCGTCTTGACGTGCATGGTTGCGTTGTGCCGATCTCATTATTCTGAGACGGGGGTGAGCAGGGGCCTGCCCCCCCCCCCCCCCCCCCACCCACCACACCGATCCCAATGATCGAGCGAACGTGAAGTACATATGTAGAATTGACGAGGCATACGCAGGTCCACGTGTATTTGGCCACCTCCATTAGCATTAAATATATTGGTCGAAAGAAAAAGAAGGCCCGTGTGGAAAAAGCCCACTATAAGCGGCCGATGGGAATTGGCTCTAGTCCCCTGGCTAGTTTCCATCGTAACTGTAAGTCCATAATTACCGTCTAGTACATGGGATTAGGCTGGTCATAATGATGAGTATCATATATTAGTATCATGCATATTATACTAGTGTATGATACTACATCCGTAATGCATAGTATCATAAGGCTGGTCACAA
Organism: Triticum timopheevii; assembly: GCA_963921465.1. Lineage (NCBI taxonomy): Eukaryota > Viridiplantae > Streptophyta > Magnoliopsida > Poales > Poaceae > Triticum > Triticum timopheevii. Next base: position 73,240,310 of record OY997268.1, on the reverse strand, counting down.
TGGGCAAAAACATAAGCTAGTAACTTACACACTTTCCTAGACTATGTTACTACCACCATAGTGGGTAGGAACACCTATGTAGTGTCATGCAACGATGTATTTATTAGGTTATAGACTCATTGTTTCTTGGAGTGTGTGATGTTCCGGTAACTTAGCTAGTTACCACAAGCACCTCTCTCTTCATTAAATATGTGCCACATAAGGAAAGTTGTATTGGAGTGTGTGATGTTACTCCTAAATTCCTCCCCACTGTGACCAGCCTAAATTAGTATTTTAGGTTGCCTTATTAATTGCCATGCATGACACAAAGTAGTACAACATTTAATATGATACGGTATCATGATATGATACCATACCTTCTCTTTCTTCATTTAATTGTGTGCCACATCATCCAAAAAATCTAGTTGGCATGCATGATACCACTTATGATACTCCTATTACGACCAGCCTTAGTCACCGCCGCCGTTCCAGTTTTCGACGCCCTCACCTCCATTCGCGTCTTGCCCTTCTCGCCCAGTCGCCTCGCCTCTTGCCCTTCTCCCTCAGTCGCCCTGATTTGCTCTGCTTGGCTGCTCCCAGGATCTAGGCATGCTGGCTGCTGCTCTCGAATTCGCGATCAGCCTATCTGATTCACTTCACATATTCAGGTATTTGGCTGCTGCACTTGTCAAATTCTTCCCGCTTGAACCAACGTATTCTCATCCGCCTATTCTCATCCTGTATCAGTGATTCAGTGTTGAATACTCGAATTGATGCTCCAGGTTTTCTTTTGTTTTGGTAATTTGGCTGTGTAATTTGTGACTTTATGGTCTAGAAGAGTTCCCATCTTCCACATGTCCAGAATCATCATGATTGTGTTAGTGTTGTAATATGTGTGTCGACAGGTTCTTATTTTTATGATACAAATTATCTATTATCTTGTATTAGTTCCTATCTATGATGCAATTTTTTTATGTGATTATGTCAAACTTGTACTATTATAGAGTATGTTAATTCTCCATGATTCCATTCCAATCCGCCCTTGCGGCCGCCTTTGGTCCTCCGTAGAAGCGATTAGATTGAAATCTTCTGGTTGTGCTTGTCAATTTTCCGATCTGCCCAATGGACTAGCCAAGGTTAGCAGTAGCACTATCAATTACTGTACTAATCTCTCAAATTTTCCGTTGTGATGTGATTTTGAAAGAGATCTTAGTTCTTGTCCGTGGCATGAATATACATCAAATTTTAGTACTTCTGGATTCTGGTTGTGGTGTGATGTTAGCTCTGAAACCTGTATATCAACAGTTATGAATAGGAAACCACCCCAGACACTCTAAATATTAACTCTTTTAAGCGCCGTCAAATGGGAGATGACTTAATTCGGGATTGCATGGTAATCTATGTTGCAGAAATATTGGCCACTAAGTTCTCTTCCGATGAAATTATTAAAAATTTCAATTTTATTGGCAATCATAGAGGTAAATAAAAATGTAATCATGTTTTATACTTGCGTCAGATTGACACCTGAATGTAGTGTTATCATAGTTACTTGTTCAGTCTAGAAAAAAATTATCAACTTGACTTGGCCCCCCTATATCAAAATCCTGGCTCCGCCCCTGATATCACGACCTTCATTAGAGCCTCGAGCAAGTGTGAAGTCGTCATTCGTACGCAAAACCCACCTCTTTTTACACTGCTTTGTCAATGTTTAAGCCAAAGAAAACAAAAACTAGTCTACATTGCCTAAGATTGTTTCATTATAAACACATGGGGGCATAAAGGACAAATTACACAACTATTGCAGTGCTTAATTATCGTTGTTGATCTCCCATCAACAATCAAGCTCACTTTTCCGGCAAAAAGCAACAACAATCAAGCCCTCCTGAAAAACGTTTGGGCATTAGTATGTAACTCGAAGAACCTCTCCTAAGTATCTTCCACTGTCTCATCGTGCTCCCGCGACGCGCTCCCCGTGTGCGTCACAGGAGGCCAGATCCGCCGCCGGCCCTCTAGCTCTCCTCATCCCAGCCCCCTCCTAGCCGCCGCCGGAGGGCGTCCGCTGGGCGAAGCCTGTTTGCGGCACTGGCGGCGGCGGGGCTTCTTCTCTCCTTTCCCTACACAGGATCTCCGCAGCGCGGGGTGGCTGCTCCATGTGGAAGACGCGGGATCGGCGGAGCTCCTGGTGGCGGCGCGTGTGGATCCGGTGGCCGCGAGGCCGGGAAATGGTGGTGCGGCCAAGCGACGGTGTTGTAGCTCGGCGCGATGGCAGCGGTGCTGCAGCCAGCTCGACTGGGCCTGGTCGGCGGCAGTGGATGGCGTGCCCCGGGTCACCGATGTGTGCTCCGGGGAACTCCGGTGAATTTACATTGCCACACAGCTGGAGGAGAGCCTACTACTGCTCGTCGTAAGATCATCCAATGGTTGGCCTGTCTCTGTCTCAGCGATTTTGATCATGTCGCCTCTGGCCCAACTGCGAGTAAGTACAGTCCAGTAGTATATATGCATGCCAATAATGGACTATCGAGAATTTAGTGCCCTTCCGATCGGCACCTGATTGGGTAATGCATTTGGACTTTGGAGCAACAAGAGGTTAGCTAGCTGACTAGAGGCTGGTTGTTCCTCTTTGCGCTGGCTGCCGACAACAATGAAAGTCTTTTCTGAAACTATATAGGATGAACTCCAAGTTGTGTCTCGCCTCCTCCTCCGCCGCGGCGCCCGCGGCCGCGCTCGGCGATGCACGCTGGAGAGTTCGATTCGCAGCGGACCTGGTGACCGTACGCCGCGTCACGCTCGACGACGGCGAGCTGTGGCTACGCGGGGACGCCCTCCGGATCGTGCTGCTCGACGCGAGGGGGCACACGGTGGATGCTCGCTACCTTCGCCCTGGTGAGTGGATCGATATCGGAGATATTGTTGCATTTCCCTGCCACTTTGCTAGGGTTTGCGACAGGGCTCCAGCAATCGGCGGAAATTCCGGCGAGAACGCGCCGCCGCATGGCCTGCAGTGTGGGCGAGCGGTACACGGGAATGTTCGTGCAGATCGGGACGCACACCGCCGAGCGCCACGTATGACTGATGGACCCGGGGTCCTGGGGCGCGGACCGGTCCGCCATGGGACGGATGGGCGACACGTAGGCGAGAGCAGATCCGACCGCCATGAGAGCGGCGGACTTAGGGTTTCCGGAGGCGCCGCGGGTATAAAACACACGGCAGCCACCCCTTTCTCCATTTTGGATCTTGACGAGGGGCTCGCCCACTTCTGGAGCGCTCCGCCTCCTGTCAGATCTAGGGTTCATCCAAGCTTCATCTGGTGGGAGGGCAAAATCCATGGCGATTTGCGTTCCTTTGCTCAAGTAGTTGCCTCTCGATCCCCCACAAATCCTCCTGCTAGAGCCAGAGAGAAACCATCGGATAGATCGCCCACGAATCCTGCTGTTAGATCCAAAGAAAAGTCGTCTGATAGGATGAGAGGGGATGGGTTTGGTGTGGGCCGCCAGGGGCGTGGCGCCGGGCGTTTCGACCGTGGCCGTGGTCGTGGGTTCGATTCCCATGTCTGGAAGCGCAAGACGGAGATGGGGAGCTCCTCCACCACCAACGAAAAGTGGGAAGAGGCGGCCGGCAACCTGCAGGCGAACCGAACCCGCCAATCCCGATGGGATGGGGATGGCGGTGACCTGCAGGACACTCAGGAGCCGGTGGCGGCCGGAGGACAACATGCAGCTCTCCCTCACCGTCAAGAGATCCGTGGTGGGGACACCAGAAGCGAGAAAGATCACCACACCGTCGAAGGGAACAATCCTGCTGCTGGTAACCGCGAGTACTCCTCCTCTGGTACTGTCGTTCCCCCCTGTGACGCTTGTCAGATCTTCCATTTGCTTGGGCACTTTACTGTTAGATGCCCTCAGGCGTTCTGTGAGAGATGCAAGAAGAGGGGTCATTTGTCTTTTGTTTGCAATGAGTTCTTCCCTTGGGATCACACGCCTGTGATGTGTGCATTTCAAACTAAGGGTCAGGGTTTCTTTTACATCCCTGATTTCAGTGTGGATAGACAGAGCAGGGAAAATATCTTCAATATTGTTGTCACCATTACTGATGGCTCTGCTCTGACCAAGGATATTGAACACGAGTTGAGCGCGTATGTTGGTCAGGGGTGGCGTTGCTCTGCTAGATTCTTTGCTCCACAAAAATTCGTTATGAGGATGCCGAACCCTAGAGAGGTTGAGAGAGCTCTTTTTGTTGAACACATTAAGCTGAAAAAGTGTGGGGTTAGTGTTAAATTCTCTCCTTGGTCTGAAGACATTGATTCTGAGGGACTGTTAGAAATTGCCTGGGTTAAGATTGGAAAAATTCCACCCAACAAGAGATGTGATAAGACTATAGCTTATGTGGGGGCGTTAGTTGGGATTACCCTAGAAGTTGATATGTCAACTATAAATCGCCCCTCTTCCGTCAGAGCTAAAATTGGGTGTAGGTCGATAGCTCAACTTCGTGCCACTGCTGAAGGAGTGCTTGCAGGACGTTTCTACAGGTTTACTTATGAGGTTGAGGAGGTTTTGGTCAAGAACCCTGTGGATGCAGAAAAGGAGGATTCTATCCCTGTGGATGGAACCAAGGCAGATCAGACTCCTAAGAGGAAACGCACTGAACATGAGAAAGGGGTGCCGCAGCCTGAGTCTGCTGGACATGGCAATATTGGGGGTTCTTATCATGGTGGCAAGGCCTGTCGCCTGCTATACAATGACAAAGAGGGATCTCCTTCTACTGAAAGTGATGGGGATAATTCCCTGCTTATTGAAACAATGCAGAGAGAAATTGAGGAGAAAATGAGGGACGGAGAGGTTGATTCTTCCAACTGGATAGTCCCCAGGAATCCTGATATCATGGAGAATGCTGCGCAAAATATTCAGATTGTGGAGGTAACTGGTGAGGTGGTTCATGGGATGAAGACTTCATGCAGTTATGTGGTACAACTCCCATCTCCTGAAAGCATTGAAGAGATCATTCTCACTCCCCCACTAGCACCTGAAGCCCCACTGAGGTTCAGCAAGCGTAACATCTCTGGAATGCAGGACAAGGTGGAGGACAGGGCTAAGAAAATGGCTAGCAAGAAAAACCTGGAAGGTAACAATACCCCTACTTTCAAGAATTCATTTGATGCACTTTCCGATAATGAGCTGATTAGCAGAGCGAATTTGATAGGGGTGGAAATACCCAATGATGATTTCGCTGTCGTTGACATTATTAGAGAGCTTGAGTGCGCCCGAAAAGAATTAGATGATAAAAAAGCAATTAATAATACTGATAATGAGCAGGATGTTTTGATTGTGACAGATGGTTTGGGTAGGGAAACTCCTGTGATCTTAGAATGGCTAGACCAGGAAGAACACATCTATGAGCGTATCTCTTCTGTTAAACCTAAAAAGAAAAAACACAATAAATCCAATGTCAAGATCCCTAGGCCTGTGACTAGGAGTCAGAAAAGGAAAAATACTGAGGAGGATTTAATATGTAACCCTGCCCCGTCTCCTGGTAGGGTTACTCGGACCAAATTTCACAAAAAACGTTCCAAATGAGAGGACTCATTTGGAACTGTCGAGGGGTGGGCAAGAAAGGAATGGCCACCTGCCTCTCAGACATGATTAGTGACCATTCCCTTGACTTCTTGGGTTTGCAAGAAACTATGAAAAAAGAGTTTACTCCTAAATGCTTGAGAAGAATTGATCCCTCTGACATTTTCCAGTGGAATTGGGTGCCTTCCACGGGCAAATCTGGAGGCATCCTATGCGGTACGCGGAGAGATAATTTTGATGTAGTCTCTTGTACTAAGGGCAAGTACATACTGCAACTAGTGTTGTATGACATACAGAAAAAAAAATCCAGTGGGGCTTGCTGGTAGCGTATGGATCGGCGCATGATGAATTCAAAAATGAATTCCTAGTTGAGCTAGCCTCCTTTTGTAGTGGCATGACCATACCCTACATAGTAGGGGGGGATTTTAATATCCTGCGACATTCGGGAGAAAAGAATAAGAAGATGTCGAACAACAAAGCCACTGACTTGTTTAACTCCATCATCAATACACTAGCTCTTAGGGAGATTCATATCAGTGGGGGGAAGTATACTTGGACCAATAACCAGACTCACCCCATGCTAGAGAAACTAGATCGAATCCTCATGTCAGAATGCTGGGAATATATTTTCCCTCTGGTCTCTGTGAGGAAATTAGTCCGTGAGATTTCTGATCACAACCCCCTTCTGTTATCCTCCGGGGAAGAGGGGCGCGAAGCCCCGAAACCTCGCGAATTTCGCTTCAATCTGTCTTGGATTAATGATGAAAAGTTTTTGCCTACTGTGAGTAGGATTTGGGCTAGGAACGTTGCCTCATCAGATCCCATTGATATACTGAATATCAAGCTGAAAAGATTTAAAACATACTTTAAAGGGTGGGGTTCCGATAAGTATGGTCATGATAAGAAAAGGAAAGAGGACCTACGTATGGAACTTGCTATGCTTGAGGAAATGGAAGAAGAAGATATGTTGCCTCCTGACTTGTATAGTAGAAAGATGGATATCAACGCCGAGTTATATGAGCTCCTGGTTAACGAGGAAATATTTTGGCTCCAACAGTCCCATGAGCGCTGGCTGCTCAAAGGAGACCTGAATACTGACTATTATCAAAAAATTGCCAATGGGAGGAAACGGAAAAATACAATCCAATCGCTTAAAGTAGGGGAGACATTGATTGAAGGCACGGACAATCTGGTTGCCCATGCCACTGAGTTTTACAAAGAGCTGTTTGGACCAGCTCCTGGTAACCATATCCATCTTGATCCGGAAACCTGGTCACCTGAGGAGAAACTGGATGACAAATATAATAAGGACCTATGTCGTGGATTTACAGAGCAAGAGGTCAAAGAGGCTCTTTTTGATATGGCTCCCAATAGGGCCCCCGGGCCTGACAACATTCCTGCTGAGTTCTATCAGGTATGCTGGGACATAGTTAAAGATGATATTATGGCCCTGTTTAAAGCTTTCCACCAAGGAACGTTGGATGTTCAAAGGTTGAATTATGGGGTGATCACTCTTCTCCCCAAAATTTCTGGGGCTGAGAAGATTCAGCAGTATAGACCTATATGCTTATTGAGATGCCCATACAAGTAAATCACGAAAGTCCTTGACCGTAGAGTTGCTGTATATGCAAATAAACTCATTAGCCCTACTCAAAACGCCTTTATAAAAGGGAGAAATATCATGGACGGAGTCTTGTCCCTACATGAGCTTCTTAATTACACATACGTTAAGAAGAGAGTAGGAATTGTCCTTAAACTGGACTTTGAAAAAGCATATGACAAGGTAAATTGGGACATTCTCCTGGAGTGTCACAAGATGCGAGGCTTTGATGATACGTGGTGCAGATGGATTGAGCAGATCTTGCATAATGGGACAGTCAGCATTAAGCTTAACGGTAGTGTTGGGCCGTACTTTCAAAGCAAAAAAGGGGTGAGGCAGGGGGACCCGCATTCTCCCTTTTTGTTCAATCTAGCTGTTGAATGTCTCGCTAAAATGATTAAAAATGCCCAGAAAAACAAACTGATTGTAGGTCTAGCGGCCGACCTGATTCCTGATGGGGTGGCGATTCTACAATATGCGGACGATACAATCATTTGTATCGAGGATGATGTGGATAAGGCTGCCAACCTGAAGTTGCTGCTGTATATGTTCGAAATGATGTCTGATTTGAAAGTTAACTTCCAGAAAAGTGAGATCCTCACTGTGGGAGGAGATGATGATGTGGTGAATAAATATGCAGAAATTTTCAACTGTGAGGTTGGCAGTTTCCCACTCAAATATTTGGGGATGCCTGTGAGTTATGCCAATCTTAAAACTTCGGACTGGGAGTTCATTGTTGATAAGTACCTAAAAAGATTTGATGCCTGGATTGGAAACGCTGCCTCAATGGGCGGGAGACACACTCTGCTTGATTCTGTCGTCACTCAGCTCTCTCTTTATCATATGTCTATGTGGCTTATGAACAAGACTTTCATCGAGAAGCTAGATAAACATAGACGCAGATTCTTTTGGCAAGGGTGTAACAAAAAAAGGAGATACTATCTTGTCAAGTGGAGCAAGATTTGTAGATCCAAAAACAAAGGGGGTTTGGGCATTAAAGACCTTAGAAAACAAAATATCAGCCTCATGGTCAAATGGTGGTGGAAATTAGAGACACAAAACGGGCTTTGGCAGGATATAGTCCGTGCCAGGTATCTTCGCAACATCTCTGTTGCTGAAGTTTCCCCCGAATTCTCCGACTCGCCCTGTTGGAAGGCCTTACTCAAAATCAAAAACATATATATGATGGGCAGGAAAATCGAAACTGGTGCTGGAAACCTGATAAGATTGTGGAAAGATCCAATCAATGGGCTGGCCCCGTTTCAGGATCAATACCCATGTTTGTTTGAGATATGCAACTACCCTACGAGTACCCTGAATAGGAAAGATATACTTGAGGACACCGATATGTTCAGACGTAGGCTTACCCCTGAGATGTCCAAGCAATGGGAGGATATGCGTGCTGCGGTTAATAGAATCCACCTCGTTGAGAGGAGCGATCGTGTCTTCTGGGGACTCAACCAGAATGGCAAGTTCACCACTAAATCGGTGTATAAGATGTTGGAGGAGCCTCTTAGTGGTTGCCACTATAGATGGATTTGGAAAGCCAAAATCCCTCTCAAAATCAAAATCTTTCTATGACAGATGTCGCAAGACGCAATTCTCACTAGGCAAGTCATGAGGAAAAAGAAATGGCCAGGGAACCCCTGTTGCTCCTTTTGCAAACAGGTTGAAACGGTGCAACACCTATTTTTCAATTGTCCTGTGGATAGAATTGTATGGCGATCGATTGGAGTTGCTCTTGGTACTGATAGATGTCCGTCAAATTACTGGCAGTACTTTGTGTGGTGCAACAAATTCCTTCCTGGGAAACAAAAGTTTTACACAGTAGGTCTGGCGGCTGTATGTTGGGCGACTTGGTTGGCGCGCAACCGAGCTACCTTTGAAAAAAAACAAATCAAGACTCCTTTTGAGATTGTGTTTTCTCTGTGTTCCTTTCTACTTTACTGGACAGGGCTACAGCAAGGGGAGGACGCCAAAGATCTTCGTTCCGGAGCCGAGATGATCAGGACTGGCACGATGAAGCTGATGAAGGTGTGTGGCGCTGTCAAGCAACCAATCCAGGGCGCTTGAAAGGAAGACGGGCGTGCAACCTCGATGCTGGATTCTCTCGGCGAAGATTACCATCTGAGTACTTGACTTTGCAGCTGTGTTCTGATACTTGATCTTGAGCTTTTGAGATTGTAATAGGATAGATGTTATGTTGTGCTACCAGGTTTTTGCCCCATGATACTCGTTTCGATGGCGAGCGAGTATGGTGGGTTTCCTGGTAGTGCTTGAACTCGCTTTACTTCTTTCCCTCCTCCTGACATTCTCGCTCGAACTGGTTGTATTTCCGTTCTTTGCAATGGAAAGGGGTAAAGCCCGGTTCAAAAAAGCTGACTAGAGGCTGGGGATATAAAAGCTAAACAAGAACCGACGGTAGATATTTAAGATCGGGTTGGGTGCATATATATTCGATCCCATCCCATGCTACGATAGCATGGGGTGTCCGTCAGGTAAGCAAGTGCATGTAGGATGTAGCTGCGAGTTAAAACCGTTATATTATCATTATTATTGGATCTAAGAGATTAGAGACCCCTTAGTAGAATGATCAATTGTCTCTATGCATTCATTCACCCACACCGAGTACAAGATATACACACGCTGGAGCGGTTACAAGGAGCCCGATGAAAGTGGCACGCAGACCTGGGCATGCTCCCTGATCCTATAAACTAGGAGTACAAGTACACATACATACACAGGTACAAAACACGTTGACACCCCCCTCAGCCGGAACTCCATGTGGAAGGATGTTCAGGCTAGATCTGAACTCGTGGAAGACCTGTGAAGGAAGCCCCTTGGTGAACAAATCCGTGAATTGTGAACTGGAGGGAACGTGTAGAACACGAATGTCACCGAGAGCCATGCGGTCGCGGACAAAATGAAGATCGATCTCGATGTGTTTTGTCCATTGGTGCTGGACGGGGTTGGAGGCAATGTAGGAGGCCGATGCATTGTCATAGTACACGATGGTGGCATGGGATGGTGGGTGACGAAGCTCATGCAAGAGTTGTCGCAACCAGCACGACTCGGCAACACAATTGACGACGCCGCGGTATTTGGCCTCGGCACTAGACCGGGATACTGTGGCTTGCCCCTTAGATGACCAGTACAACAAGTTTTGGCCTAGAAAGACACAGAAACCGGAGGTGGACTTGCGTGTGTCCGGACAGCCGGCCCAATCGGTGTCGGTATAAGCCACAAAGTCGAGGGAGGATGACTTGTACACTTGCAAGCCATAGTGGGTAGTGCCACGGAGATATCGGAGGATGCGTTTGATGAGTTGCATGTGAGAATCTCGAGGGGCGTGCATGAAGAGACACACTTGTTGAACCGCATAGGAGCATTTTGTGTAATGAAAATGAAGCATGGCCTAACTATATGATTTTGTAGGGATAAGCTTTCTTTGGCTATGCTATTTTGATAGGACATGATTATTTGTTAGTATGCTTTGAAGCATTATTATTTTTATGTTTTATAAGCTTTTATCTTGAATCATTTTGATCTGAACATTCATGTCACAATAAAGAAATTACATTGAGAATTATGCTAGGTAGCATTCCACATCAAAAATTCTGTTTTTATCATTTACCTACTCGAGGACGAGCAGGAATTAAGCTTGGGGATGCTTGATACGTCTCCAACGTATCTATAATTTTTGGTTGCTCCATGCTATTATATTACCCCTTTTGGATGTTTATGGGGCTTTATTTTACACATTTATATCATTTTTGGGACTAACCTACTAACCGGAGGCCCAGCCCGTATTGCTGTTTTTTTGCCTATTTCAGTATTTCAAAGAAAAGGAATATCAAACGGAGTCCAAACGGAATGAAACCTTCGGGAGCGTGATTTTTGGAACGAACATGATCCATAGGACTTGGAGTGCAAGTCAAGAAGCAGTCGAGGCGGCCACGAGAGGGGAGGGCGCGCCCCCCAGTCTCGTGGGCCCCTCGGGCGGCCACCGACGTACTTCTTCCTCCTATATAAGCCTACGTACCCCGAAAACATCAGGGGAGCCACCGAAACACAATTTCCACCGCCGTAACCTTCTGTATCCGCGAGATCCCATCTTGGAGCCTTCGCCGGCGCTCCGCCGGAGGGGGAATCAACCACGGAGGGCTTCTACATCAACACCATAGCCCCTCCGATGAGTTGTGTGTAGTTTACCACAGACCTTCGGGTCCATAGTTATTAGCTAGATGGCTTCTTTTCTCTTTTTGAATCTCAATACAATGTTCTCCCCCTCTCTTGTGGTGATCTATTCGATGTAAACTCTTTTTGCGGTGTGTTTGTCGAGATCCGATGAATTGTGGGTTTATGATCAAGTTTATCTATGAGAAATATTTGAATCTTCTCTGAATTCTTTTATGTATGATTGAGTTATCTTTGCAAGTCTCTTCGAATTATCAGTTTGGTTTGGCCTACTAGATTGATCTTTCTTGTCATGGGAGTAGTGCTTAGCTTTGGGTTCAATCTTGCGGTGTCCTTACCCAGTGACAGAAAGGGTTGCAAGGCACGTATTGTATTGTTGCCATTGAGGATAAAAAGATGGGGTTTATATCATATTGCTTGAGTTTATCTCTCTACATCATGTCATCTTGCTTAATGTGTTACTCTGTTCTTTATGAACTTAATACTCTAGATGCAGGCAGGAGTCGGTCGATGTGTGGAGTAATAGTAGTAGATGCAGGCAGGAGTCGGTCTACTTGTCACGGACGTGATGTCTATATACATGATCATGCCTAGATAATCTCATAATTATTTGCTTTTCTATCAATTGCTCGACAGTAATTTGTTCACCCACCGTAATACTTATGCTATCTTGAGAGAAGCCTCTAGTGAAACCTATGGCCCCCGGGTCTATCCTTTATCATATTTGCTTTCAATCTAATTTTATTTGCATCTTTACTTTTTGCATCTATATTATAAAATACCAAAAATATATTTATCTTATCATACTATCTCTATTAGATCTCAGTTCGCAAGTGGCCGTGAAGGGATTGACAACCCCTTTATTGCGTTGGTTGCGAGTTCTTTGTTTGTTTGTGTAGGTGCGTGGGACTGTTGAGGAGCCTCCTACTGGATTGATACCCTGGTTCTCCAAAACTGAGGGAAATACTTATGCTACTATTGTTGCATCACCCTTTCCTCTTCAAGGAAAACCAACGCAAGCTCAAGACATAGCAACAAGGATTTCTGGCGCCGTTGTTGGGGAGGTCTTCGCTCAAGTCAAGACATACCAAGTACCCATCACAAACCCATCTCCCTCGCATTTACATTATTCGCCATTTGCCTCTTGTTTTCCTCTCCCCTACTTCACCTTTGCCGTCTTATTTGCCCTCTCTTTCCCAATCTCTCTCTCTCTTTTCGCTTGCCTTTTTCGGTTTGCTCATGTGTTAGATCGTTTACCTTGTCGTTATGGCTAGTCCTCCTATCCTTGTTATTACTCCCGAACATGAAATTCTCAATTTTAAACGAAGGGAGGGAGAGAATTTAAAAGATGCTTGGCATAGAATTTGCAATGCTCAAAATAAATCTACTAGGAAGCTTTCTACTTCCGTACTTCTTCGCAATTTTTATGTAGGCATTACTCCTTGGAATAGATGTGTTCTTGATACCGTTACCAGAGGGGATTTCTTGAGTAGCCATACGTTTGATGCTTATAATGCAATGTTAGATTTGTTTGGCTCACCACCTCTTTTGGTTAATGGAACGGTTTTGACCTTAGAACATGTGATGCAATGGCTTGATATTATTGAAAATAAAATGACCACTGTTGAGTTGATTGAAAATTTGGATAAAAAGATCCATAATTACATTACCCAATATGAATCTAGGGTTGGAGTTACTTTGAAAAATCTTAAAGAAAAAGAACCTATAGTTAATGAAAAAATAGATCTAGATTCTGCAAGAATCGGTAAACTTGAGGATATTATTACCAACTTAGGTTCCGCGTTTTCTTCCATGAAAAATACTCCAAAACCTCCTACCAAAACTGCCAAGTTTATTTATGTTCCTAAAAATAAGGGTGAATCTTCTAATAAGGGAGACGCAGATCTCAAATACATGAGTGCTCATCCCAATTGTCTCTCTATCGTTAAGGAACCTTCTATTACAAATGAATTTCTTAAATTTTTGCCTAAAGGTTTAATCATTGCTAAAAAGGGAGAAACACCTAAAAAATCTTAAATTCTCTATTGAGGAATCAAGTGCCAAAGATGGAACTACTTAGATCTATCTTCGCTTTTATGCCTAGCTAGGGGCGTTAAACGATGGCGCTAATTGGGAGGCAACCCAATTTTCTTTATGTTTTTTTGTTCCTGTTTAGTAATAAATTTTGCGTCTACCTTCTATTTAGATGTGTTTTTATCTTTTAATTAGTGTTTGTGCCAAGTATAACCTATAGGATAACCTATGATGATAGTTGATTTGATTCTGCTGAAAAACAGAAACTTTGCGCTCACGAGAAAAAAATTCAATACATCACAGAAACGTGCTTTTGCATTGATTCTTTTTGCTTCTGATCAATAAACAAAAAATTGTCCAGTACGTCCTATTTTGGTAGGATTTTTAGAGTTCGAGAAGTTTGCGTTAGTTACAGATTGCTACAGACTGTTCTGTTTTTGACAGATTCTATTTTTCCTGTGTTGTTTGCTTATTTTGATGCATCTATGGCTAGTATGTAAGGGTATGAACCATAGAAAAGTTGGAATACAGTAGGCTTAATACCAAAACAAATAAAGAATGAGTTCATTACAGTACCTTGTGTGGTGGTTTTGTTTTCTTTCACTAACGGAGCTTATAAGAGTTCCTGTTGAGTTTTGTGTTGTGAAGTTTTCATGTTTTGGGTAAAGCTTTTATGGACTATGGAACAAGGAGTGGCAAGAGCCTAAACTTGGGGATGCCCTTGGCACCCCAAGATATTCAAGGATAGCCAAAAGCCTAAGCTTGGGGATGCCCCGGGAAGGCATCCCCTCTTTTGTCTTTGTTCATTGGTAACTTTACTTGGAGCTATATTTTTATTCGCCACATGATATGTGTTTTGCTTGGAGCATCGTGTATTATATTAGTCTTTGATTTTTAATTTACCACAATCATCCTTTCTGTACACACTTTTTGGGAGAAGCCCACTTAATTAGAATTTGCTAGAATACTCTATGTGCTTCACTTATATCTTTTGAGCTTGATAGGTTCTTTGCTCTAGTGCTTCACTTATATCTTTTAGAGAATGGAGGTGGATTGATTTTTAAGAAATTGCTAGTCTCTCATGCTTCACTTATATTATTTTGAGAGTATTTTAGAACATCATGGTATTTGCTATGGTTACAAATTTGGTCCTAGAATGATGAGCATCCAAGTTGGGTATAATAAAAACTATCATAGGAAGTGAATTGGATGCTATGATCAACTTGTTGCTTGATAATTGTTTTGAGATATAAAGATAGTAATGTTAGAGTCATGCTAGTGGATAATTATGAAATTGATAAATACTTTTGTTGAAGTTAGCAAGTCTCGTAGCATGCACGTATGGTAAAAGTTGTGTGACAAATTTGTTGCATGAGGTGCTCTCTTGATTGTCTTCCTTATGAGTGGCAGTCGGGGACGAGCGATGGTCTTCTCCTACCAATCTATCCCTCTTGGCGCATGCGTAGTAGTACTTTGCTTCGAGGGCTAAGGAGGCTTTTGCAATAAGTATATGAGTTCTTTATGACTAATGTGAGTCCATGGATATACGCACACTCATCCTTCCGCTTTGCTAGCCTCTCTTATTACCGCGCAACTTTTGCCGGTATTGATCTCATTATTTACCTTCCTCAAAATAGCCACCAAACCTACCTACTATGGCATTTCCATAGCCATTCCGAGATATATTGCCATGCAACTTTCCACCGTTCCGTTTATTATGACACGTTTCATCATTGTCATATTGCTCTTTGCATGATCATGTAGTTGACATCGTATTTGTGGCAAGGCCACCTTCATAATTTTCATACATGTCGCTCTTGATTCATTGCATATCCCGGTATGCTGCCGGAGGCATTCATATAGAGTATTTTGTTCTAGCTTTGAGTTGTAACTCTTGAGTTGCAAATCCATAAAAGTGTGATGATCTTTATTATTAGAGCATTGTCTCGGTGAGGAAAGGATGATGAAGACTATGATTCCCCCACAAGTCGGGATGAGACTTCGGACTTTACAAAAAAAAAGAAAAAAAAGAAGAAGAAAAAAGAGAAAGGCCAAAAAGAAAAAAAAAGAAAGGCCAAAGAGAAAAAAAAGAAAAAAAGAGAAAAAAATGAGAGAAAAAGAGAGAAGGGACAATGCTACTATCTCTTTTTCCACACTTGTGCTTCAAAGTAGCACCATGATCTTCATGATAGAGAGTCTCCTATATTGTCACTTTCATATACTAGTGGGAATTTTTCATTATAGAACTTGGCTTGTATATTCCAATGATGGGCTTCCTCAAAATGACCTAGGTCTTCGTGAGCAAGCGAGTTGGATGCACACCCACTTAGTTCTTTTTGTTGAGCTTTCATATATTTATAGCTCTAGTGCATCCATTGCATGGCAATCCCTACTCACTCACATCGATATCTATTGATGGGCATCTTCATAGCCCGTTGATACGCCTAGTTGATGTGAGACTATCTTCTCCCTCTTTTTGTCCCCACAACCACCATCTTTTACCACCTAAGTGCTATGTCCATCGCTTACACTCATGTATTGTGTAAGAGTTGAAAAAAGCTGAAGCGCGTTAAAAAGGATGAAACAATTGCTCAGCTCGTCATCGGGGTTGTGCATGATGGGAGTATTTTGTGTAATGAAAATGAAGCATGGCCTAACTATATGATTTTGTAGAGATAAGCTTTCTTTGGCTATGCTATTTTGATAGGACATGATTATTTGTTAGTATGCTTTGAAGCATTATTATTTTTATGTTTTATAAGCTTTTATCTTGAATCATTTGGATCTGAACATTCATGCCACAATAAAGAAAATTACATTGAGAATTATGCTAGGTAGCATTCCACATCAAAAATTCTGTTTTTATCATTTACCTACTCAAGGACGAGCAGGAATTAAGCTTGGGGATGCTTGATATGTCTCCAACGTATCTATAATTTTTTATTGCTCCATGCTATTATATTACCCCTTTTGGATGTCTATGGGCTTTATTTTACACATTTATATCATTTTTGGGACTAACCTACTAACCGGAGGCCCAGCCCGCATTGCTGTTTTTTTTGCCTATTTCAGTATTTCGAAGAAAAGGAATATCGAACGGAGTCCAAACGGAATGAAACCTTCGGGATCGTGATTTTTGGAACGAACGTGATCCAGAGAACTTGGAGTGCAAGTCAAGAAGCAGTCGAGGCGGCCACGAGAGGGGAGGGCGCGCCCACCCCTACAGGGTGTGCCCCCTGTCTCGTGGGCCCCTCGGGCGGCCACCGACGTACTTCTTCCTCCTATATAAGCCTATGTACCCCGAAAACATCTAGGGAGCCACCGAAACACAATTTCCACTGCCCTAACCTTCTGTATCCGCGAGATCCCATCTTGGAGCCTTCGCCGGCGCTCCGCCGGAGGGGGAATCGACGATGGAGGGCTTCTACATCAACACCATAGCCCCTCCGATGAGTTGTGAGTAGTTTACCACAGACCTTCGGGTCCATAGTTATTAGCTAAATGGCTTCTTCTCTCTTTTTGGATCTCAATACAATGTTCCCCCCTCTCATGTGGAGATCTATTCGATGTAAACTCTTTTTGCTGTGTGTTTGTCGAGATCCGATGAATTGTGGGTTTATGATCAAGTTTATCTATGAGAAATATTTGAATCTCCTCTGAATTCTTTTATGTATGATTGAGTTATCTTTGCAAGTCTCTTCGAATTACCAGTTTGGTTTGGCCTACTAGATTGATCTTTCTTGCCATGGGAGAAGTGCTTAGCTTTGGGTTCAATCTTGCGGTGTCCTTACCCAGTGATAGAAAGGGTTGCAAGGCATGTATTGTATTGTTGCCATCGAGGATAAAATGATGGGGTTTATATCATATTGCTTGATTTTATCCCTCTACATCATGTCATCTTGCTTAATGCGTTACTCTGTTCTTTAAGTTCACAAAGGGGTTGTCAATATGATATAAAGGGGTTGTCAATAAGTTCACAAAGAACAGAGTAACGCATTAAGCAAGATGACATGATGTAGAGGGATAAACTCATGCAATATGATATAAACCCCATCATTTTATCCTCGATGGCAACAATACAATACGTGCCTTGCAACCCTTTCTGTCACTGGGTAAGGACACTGCAAGACTAAACCCAAAGCTAAGCACTTCTCCCATGGCAAGAAAGATCAATCTAGTAGGCCAAACCAAACTGATAATTCGAAGAGACTTGCAAAGATAACACAATCATACATAAAAGAATTCAGAGGAGATTCAAATATTTCTCATAGATAAACTTGATCATAAACCCACAATTCATCGGATCTCAACAAACACACCGCAAAAAGAGATTACATCGAATAGATCTCCACAATAGAGGGGGAGAACATTGTATTGAGATCCAAAAAGAGAGAGGAAGCCATCTAGCTAATAACTATGGACCCAAAGGTCTGTGGTAAACTACTCACAACTCATCGAAGGGGCTATGATGTTGATGTAGAAGCCCTCCATGGTCGATTCCCCCTCCGACGGAGCGCCGGCGAAGGCTCCAAGATGGGATCTCGCGGATACAGAAGGTTACAGCGGTGGAAATTGTGTTTCGGTGGCTCCCTGGATGTTTTCAGGGTACATAGGCTTATATAGGAGGAAGAAGTACGTCGGTGGCCGCCCGAGGGCCCACGAGACTGGGGGGCGCTCCCTATAGGGGGGCCCCTACCCTCTCGTGACCGCCTCGGTTGCTTCTTGACTTGCACTCCAAGTCCCCTGGATCACGTTCATTCCAAAAATCACGCTTCCGAAGGTTTCATTCCGTTTGGACTCCGTTTGGACTCCGTTTGATATTCCTTTTCTTCGAAATACTGAAATAGGCAAAAAAACAACAATACGGGCTGGGCCTCCGGTTAGAAGGTTAGTCCCAAAAATGATAATAATGTGTAAAATAAAGCCCATAAACATCCAAAAGGGGTAATATAATAGCATGAAACAATAAAAAATTATAGATACGTTGGAGACGCATCAAGCATCCCCAAGCTTAATTCATGCTCGTCCTCGAGTAGGTAAATGATAAAAACAGAATTTTTGTTGTGGAATGCTACCTAGCATAATTCTCAATGTAATTTTCTTTATTATGTCATGAATGTTCAAAATCCAAATGATTCAAGATAAAAGCTTATAAAAAATAAACATAATAATGCTTCAAAGCATACTAACAAATAATCATGTCCTATCAAAATAGCATAGCCAAAGAAAGCTTATGCCTACAAAATCATATAGTTAGGCCATGCTTCATTTTCATTACACAAAATACTCCCATCATGCACAACCCCAATGACGAGCCGAGCAATTGTTTCATACTTTTTAACGCGCTTCAGCTTTTTCAACTCTTACGCAATACATGAGCGTAAGCCATGGACATAGCACTTAGGTGGTAAAAGATGGTGGTTGTGAGGACAAAAAGAGGGAGAAGATAGTCTCACATCAATTAGGCGTATCAACAGGCTATGGAGATGTCCATCAATAGATATCGATGTGAGTGAGTAGGGATTGCATGCAACAGATGCACCAGAGCTATAAATATATGAAAGCTCAACAAAAAGAACTAAGTGGGTGTGCATCCAACTCGCTTGCTCACGAAGACCTAGGGCATTTTGAGGAAGCCCATCATTGGAATATAAAAGCCAAGTTCTATAATGAAAAATTCCCACTAGTATATGAAAGTGACAACATAGGAGATTCTCTATCATGAAGATCATGGTGCTACTTTGAAGCACAAGTGTGAAAAAAGAGATAGTAGCATTGTCCCTTCTCTCTTTTTCTCTCATTTTATTTTTATTTTTTTTCTTTCTTTTTTTCTTTGGCCTTTCTCTTTTTTTCTTTTTCTTTTTTTCTTTTTGTAAAGTCCGAAGTCTTATCCCGACTTGTGGGGGAATCATAGTCTTGATCATCCTTTCCTCACTGAGACAATGCTCTAATAATGAAGATCATCACACTTTTATGGATTTACAACTCAAGAATTACAACTCAAAGCTAGAACAAGATATGACTCTATATGAATGCCTCCGGCGGTGTACCGGGATATGCCATGAATCAAGAGTGACTTGTATGAAAATTATGAAGGTGGCCTTGCCACAAATACGATGTCAACTACATGATCATGCAAAGAGCAATATGACAATGATGAAACGTGTCATAATAAACGGAATGGTGGAAAGTTGCATGGCAATATATCTCGGAATGACTATGGAAATGCCATATAGGTAGGTATGGTGGCTGTTTTGAGGAAGGTAAATAGTGGGTTCAATACCGGTGAAAGTTGCGCGGTAATAAGAAAGGCTAGCAAAGTGGAAGGATGAGTGTGCGTATATCCATGGACTCACATTTGTCATAAAGAACTCATATACTTGTTGAAAAAGTCTAATTAGCCCTCAAAGCAAAGTACTACTATGCATGCCCCAAGAGGGATAGATTGGTAGGAAAGGACCATCGCTCGTCCCCGACTGCCACTCATAAGGAAGACAATCAAAAAGAGCACCTCATGCAACAAATTTGTCACACAACTTTTACCATACATGCATGCTACGGGACTTACTAACTTCAACAAAAGTATTTCTCAATTTCATATTTATCCACTAGCATGACCCTAACATTACTACCTTTATATCTCAAAACAATTATCAAGCAACAAATTGATCATAGCATCCAATTCACTTCCTATGATAGTTTTTATTATGCCCAACTTGGATGCTCATCATTCTAGGACCAAATTTGTAACCATAGAAAATACCATGCTGTTCTAAAAGACTCTCAAAATAATATAAGTGAAGCATGAGAGACTAACAATTTCTATAAAATCAATACACCGTCGTGCTCTAAAAAATATAAGTGAAGCACTAGAGCAAAAACTATCAAGCTCAAAAGATATAAGTGAAGCACATAGAGTATTCTAGCAAATTCTAATCAAATAGGCTACTCCCAAAAGGTGTGTACAGAAAGGATGATTGTTGTAAACTAAAAAGCAAAGACTAATATAATACACGACACTTTAAGAAAAACACATATCATGTGGCGAATAAAAATATAGTTCCAAGTAAAGTTACCAATGAACGAAGACGAAAGAGGGGATGCCTTGCTGGGGCATCCCCAAGCTTACTGTTGGCTATCCTTGAATATATTGGGGTACCATGGGCATCCCCAAGCTTAGGCTCTTGCCACTCCTTATTTCATAGTCCATAAAAGCTTTACTCAAAACTTAAAAACTTCACAACACAAAACTCAACAGGAAATCTTATAAGCTCCGTTAGTGAAAGAAAACAAAACCACCACATAAGGTACTGTAATGAACTCATTCTTTATTTATTTTGGTGTTAAACCTACTGTATTCCAAGTTCTCTATGGTTCATAGCCTTACATACTAGCCATAGATGCATCAAAATAAGCAAACAACACACGAAAAACAGAATCTGTCAAAAACAAAACAGTCTGTAGCAATCTGTAAATAACGCAACTTATGTAACTCTAAAAATCCTACCAAAATAGGAAGTACTGTACAAATTGTTTATTGATCAGTATAAAAAAGGATCAATGCAAAATTAAGTTTCTGTGATTTATTGATTTTTTTCTCGTGAGCGCAAAGTTTCTGTTTTTCAGCAGAATCAAATCAACTATCATCATAGGTTATCCTATAGGTTCTACTTGGCACAAACACTAATTAAAAGATAAAAACACATCTAAACAGAAAATAGATGCAAAATTTATTACTAAACAGGAACAAAAACAATAAACATAAAGAAAATTGGGTTGCCTCCCGACTAGCGCTATCGTTTAATGCCCCTAGCTAGGCATAAAAGCGAAGATAGATCTAAGTGGTGCCATCTTCGGCACTTGATTCATACGTAGCTCGCATGATAGACTCATAAGGTAATTTGACTTTCTTTCTTGGAAAGTGCTCCATGCCTTTCTTTAATGGAAATTGGAATCTAATATTCCCTTCCTTCATATCAATAATCGCACCAATCGTTCTAAGGAAAGGTCTACCAAGAATAATAGGGCAAGAAAGATTGCAATCTATATCAAGAACGATAAAATCTACCGGCACCAAATTTCTATTTGCAACAATGAGAACATCATTGATCCTTCCCATTGGTTTTTTAATGGTGGAATCCGCTAGGTGCAAATTTAAAGAGCAATCATCAAGATCATGGAAACCTAGAATATCACATAAAGTTTTCAGAATCGTGGAAACACTAGCACCCAAATCACATAAAGCAAAACACTCATGATCTTTAATTCTAATCTTTATAGTAGGTTCCCACCCATTAAGTTTCCTAGGTATAGAAACTTCCAAATTAAGTTTTTCATCATAAGATTGCATCAAAGCATCAACGATATATTTGGTAAAGGCTTTATTTTGACTATAAGCATGTGGAGAATTAACAACGGATTGCAACAAGGAAATACAACCTTCTAAAGAACAATTATCATAATCAAATTCCTTGAAATCCGAGATAGTGGGTTCAATGCTATTTAAAGTCATGACCTCTCCAACCCCACTTTTACCAAATTTAGCATCAAGATCTAAAAGCTCCGAATTTTTGGGACGCCTTCTAGGTAAAGTTGACTCATCTTCAGTCCCATAATTATCAAGATTAATATTGCAAAACAAAGATCTAATAGGAGACACATCAATAACTTTAAGATCTTCATCATTATTTTCATGGAAGCTAGAAGAACACGCCTTTATAAAGCTATCTTTCTTAGCACACAATCTAGCGGTTCTTTCCTTGCACTTGTCAATGGAAATTCTCATTACTTTGAGAGACTCATTGATATCATGCTTAGGGGAAGAAGATCTAAGTTTAAGAGAATCAACATCAAGCGAAAG
The DNA here is from genome assembly GCA_963921465.1 of Triticum timopheevii. Taxonomy (NCBI): domain Eukaryota; kingdom Viridiplantae; phylum Streptophyta; class Magnoliopsida; order Poales; family Poaceae; genus Triticum; species Triticum timopheevii. Next base: position 73,218,070 of record OY997268.1, on the reverse strand, counting down.
TCTATCAACATTCCTAGCCAAATCATCAACTTTGAGCAATTTTTCTTCAAGCAAGGCATTAAAATTCTTTTGTGAAATCATAATTCTTTCACACTATTCTCAAAATCAGAGGGCATCTTATTAAAATTACTATAAGAATTATTGTAGGAATTTCCATAATTATTAGAGGAATTACTAGGGAACGGTCTATAATTAAAGTTTCCTCTATAAGCATTGTTTCCAAAACTATTCCTACCAACAAAATCCACATCCATAGATTCATTATTATTCTCAATCAAAGTAGACAAAGGAATATCATTGGGATCAAGAGGAGTATTTTTAGTAGCAAACAATTTTATAAGTTCATCCATCTTCCCACTCAAAACATTGATTTCTTCTATAGCATGCACTTTTTTACTAGAAGATCTTTCAGTGTGCCATTGAGAATAATTTGCCATAATATTATCAAGAAGTTTCGTAGCATCTCCTAACGTGATTTCCATAAAAGTGCCTCCCGCGGCCGAATCTAAGAGATTTCTAGAAGCAAAGTTCAAACCGGCATAAAAAATTTGTATGGTCATCCATAAATTCAAACCATGAGTAGGGCAATTGCGAATCATCAATTTCATTCTTTCCCAAGATTGGGCAACATGCTCATGATCAAGTTGTTTTAAATTCATAATATCGTTCCCAAGAGTGATAATCTTAGCGGGAGGAAATACTTAGAGATAAAAGCATCTTTGCACTTGTTCCAAGAATCAATACTATTTTTAGGCAAAGACGAAAACCAAACTTTAGCACAATCTCTAAGTGAAAACGGAAATAACTTCAATTTAACAATATCATTATCCATATCTTTCTTCTTTTGCATATCACACAAATCAACAAAGTTGTTTAGATTAGTAACGGCATCTTCACTAGGAAGGCCGGCGAATTGATCTTTCATAACAAGATTCAGCAAAGCAGTATTGATCTCACAAGACTCAACATCATTAAGAGGAGCAATCGGAGTACTAAGGAAATAATTATTATTGGTATTGGAGAAATCACACAATTTGGTATTATCTTGCGCCATTGCAACAAGTAAACAAACACACAAGCAAACAGAAAAAGGCAAGCGAAAAGAGAGGAGGAGATTGGGAAAGAGAGGGCAAATAAAATGGCAAGGGTGAAGTGGGGGAGAGGAAAACGAGAGGCAAATGATAAATAATGTAAATGCGAGGGAGATAGGTTGTGATGGGAGTTGGTATGTCTTGACTTGAGCGAAGACCTCCCCGGCAACGGCGCCAGAAATCCTTCTTTCTACATCTTGAGCTTGCGTTGGTTTTCCTTGAAGAGGAAAGGGTGATGCAGCAATAGTAGCGTAAGTATTTCCCTCGGTTTTTGAGAACCAAGGTATCAATCCAGTAGGAGGCTCCTCAAAAGCCCCACGCACCTACACAAACAAACAAAGAACTCACAACCAATGCAATAAAGGGGTTGTCAATCCCTTCACGGCCACTTGCGAAAGTGAGATCTAATAGAGATAGTATGATAAAATAAATATATTTTTGGTATTTTATAATATAGATGCAAAAAGTAAAGATGCAAATAAAAGTAGATTGGAAGCAAATATGATTAGAGATAGACCCGGGGGCCATAGGTTTCACTAGAGGCTTCTCTCAAGATAGCATAAGTATTACGGTGGGTGAACAAATTACTGTCGAGCAATTGATAGAAAAGCGAATAATTATGAGATTATCTAGGCATGATCATGTATATAGGCATCACGTCCGTGACAAGTAGACCGACTCCTGCCTGCATCTACTACTATTACTCCACACATCGACCGACTCCTGCCTGCATCTAGAGTATTAAGTTCACATTGAACAGAGTAACGCATTAAGCAAGACGACATGATGTAGAGGGATAAACTCATGCAATATGATATAAACCCCATCTTTTTATCCTCGATGGCAACAATACAATACGTGCCTTGCAACCCTTTCTGTCACTGGAAGGACACCGCAAGATTGAACCCAAAGCTAAGCACTTCTCCCATGGCAAGAAAGATAAATCTAGTAGGCCAAACCAAACTAATAATTTGAAGAGACTTGCAAAGATAACTCAATCATACATAAAAGAATTCAGAGGAGATTCAAATATTTCTCATAGATAAACTTGATCATAAACCCACAATTCATCGGATCTCGACAAACACACCGCAAAAAGAGATTACATCGAATAGATCTCCACAAGAGAGGGGGAGAACATTGTATTGAGATCCAAAAAGAGAGAAGAAGCCATCTAGCTAATAACTATGGACCTGAAGGTCTGTGGTAAACTACTCTCAACTCATCAGAGGGGCTATGGTGTTGATGTAGAAGCCCTCCATGGTCGATTCCCCCTCTGGCGGAGCGCCGGCGAAGGCTCCAAGATGGGATCTCGCGGATACAGAAGGTTACGGCGGTGGAAATTGTGTTTCGGGTGCTCCCTGGATGTTTTCGGGGTACGTAGGCTTATATAGGAGGAAGAAGTATGTCGGTGGCCGCCCGAGGGGCCCATGAGAGAGCGGGGCGCGCCCTATAGGGGGGGGCGCCCTACCCTCTCGTGGCCGCCTCGGCTGCTTCTTGACTTGCACTCCAAGTCCCCTGGATCACGTTCGTTCCAAAAATCATGCTTCCGAAGGTTTCATTCTGTTTGGACTCTGTTTGATATTCCTTTTCTTTGAAATACTGAAATAGGCAAAAAAATAGCAATACGGGTTGGGCCTCCGGTTAGTAGGTTAGTCCAAAAAATGATAATAATGTGTAAAATAAAGCCCATAAACATCCAAAAGGGGTAATATAATAGCATGGAACAATCAAAAGTTATAGATATGTTGGAGACGTATCAACTGACAGGCGCGGGATCCAAGGAGGATCCGCGGGAAGGGGGGTCGGGCGTGCGATCCAAGGAAGCGGGCGCGGCAGGGATGGCAGGTGTGGATCCTGAGGAAGCGCGTGGGCCCATGGGTGGTGGAGAGGCAGGCGCGGGGGACCGGTGCAATCCAGAGGGAGAGCTGCCCGTGGAGGTGGTTGGTGGGCTAGGGGGGAGCTGGCGAGGCGGGAGTGGCCTGCATGGGGGCGTCCCATCCGGTGGATTGCGTGGGTCCCGGTACGAGGTAGGTGGGGATGGGAGCGAATCTTGCAGCGATTGGAGGGCAGGCGAGTTAGGATTTTCTTCGGAGCAGGTGGATTGAGGTGTGGGTGTGGGTGGTGCATATGGGAAAATGGTCTCGTCAAAAGTGACATGACGGGAGACGATCACGCGTCGTTGTGCGAGGTCGAGCAGCGATATCCCTTGTGTTCAAGGGGATAACCGAGGAAAATGCAGCGGGTGGAGCGCGGGCTAGCTTGTGGGGGGATGTGGCGTAGAGGTTGGAGTAACAAAGACACCCAAACACTCGTAAATGTTCGTACGTGGGGTGAATGCCATGAAGCATATAGTATGGTGTGTGATCGTGAATGGCACGTGAAGGGCGACGGTTGAGTAGATATGTGGCCGTGTGCAAGGCTTCAGCCCAAAAGGGAGGTGTGAGGTTGGCTTAGACGAGGAGAGTGCGGATGATATCGTTTGTTGTGCAAAGAAGACGTTCGGCCTTGCCATTCTGTGGTGAGGTGTGAGGGCACGAGAATCGGTAGGCAATGCCGTTAGCGGAGAAGAAGGCACGGAGTGTGGAGTTGATAAACTCACCACCATTGTTGCATTGTAAGGCTTTAATGATCACATTGTATTGAGTACGAACGTAAGAGAAAAAGTGTTGGAGAGTAAGGGATGTGTCCGACTTGTTGTGAAGAGGAAATGACCATGAGAAGCGAGTGTAATCATCAAGCACAATTAACTAATATTGATAACCGGAAAAGCTTACAACGGTGCTGGTCCATAAATCACAATGGATTAAATCAAATGGAGAAAATGTGCGACTATGGGAAGTAGGGAAAGGTAGGCACGGCTGCCGTCCAAGTTGGCAAGCATTACATGGTGTATGCACAATCTTATTACAAGAGGGAAGAAAATCATGGGCTGCTAGTGAAGAAGTAATTTGAGGGCTGGGGTGGGCAAGCCGGCGATGTCATACGTCGGCGTTGGAGGTGGTGGTGGAGAAGGTGGTACTCCAAGGCCTGTTATTGCCGAAGAAGGGATAGAGGTCGCCGGAGCTAGCAGAGATCATGATTACCCTCCTGGTGCGAAGATCTTTCACAACAAAGCCAAAAAGGAAAAATTCAATAGAGCATAAGTTATCTTTGGTGAACTGGCAAACGGAAATGAGACTAGTGACTACATGGGGAGAAAAGAGAACGTCGCGTAGATGGAAATTGTGAGGGGGTAAGGTGGCCGAGCCAGTGGCTTGAATGGGAATATGTTTGCCATTGCGAACAACAATACTAGTGAAACGAGGCTTTAAAGAAGGATTCGAAAGGTCGAGGTTACCAGGGTTGCCGATGACGTGGGAGGAGGCGCCGCTGTCGAGGTACCACTCGTGCGGAGCGGAGCCGCTGTTGGGGAAGCCGTTGGCCCTGTAGGCGGCCTGGAGCATGGCGAGGTGATCCCAGGAGGGTGGTGCAGGCGGCGTTGGCGCGTGGTAGCCGGAGAGCTGCATCGCATACGCCTGCGCATGGGACCCAGGCCGCAGGCCGAGCATGCCGGCGGCGTTGGGAGGGACCCAGCCAGGACGCGGGTTCGGGAGTGCCATCCCGTAAGGTGCGAAGAATCCCATGTAGGGATTGTAGGACATTGGCGGGGCGTTGCCATGACTGCCGTGATCACCGCGTCCACGACCGCGCATGCGCCCACGGTCGCGTCCACCGCGGTCGCCACCATCGGCGCGGTTGCCAGAGTCGCGGCTGGCCCGAGAGGCGGGGCCCCGATCATTGGAGCGATCGGCGCGGTCGACGTGGCGAGGACCGGAGCCGCCGAATCTAGAAGAGCTGTTGGAGGGGCTGCCACCCTCGGTGACAGTGAGAATCGTGGCCGGCTCATCAGCCGCACGCTGGGCGAAATTCTCCTCGGCGAGCTTCAGGCGAGAGAACACCGTCTCGAATGGCGGTAGAGGAACCGTGTCCCCGAGCACGACGCGGATGGTGTCGAGGCGCTTGTCGATGCCGTGAAGAAACTGAGCGGTGAGATCCACCTCAGTGACGGTGTGCTCGATGTCGGCCAGGCCGGCGGTGAGAAGCTTCATGCGGCGGGCATACTCAGCGACGGAGATATCCCCCTGCTTGAGGTTGCGGTATTGCGTGTTCAACATCATGTACCGCGCTGCGCGATTCGCCAGGAAGTAGTCGCAAATGTGGTGCCAGAGATCGTTGGTGCAGGTGGCCCCGACGACGTGATCGACGAGGTTGTCGGCGAGGGTGGAGTAGATCCAAAGCACAAGGTGGGCATCGAGCTCGCGCTGGAAGGCGGTGGCGTTGGGGGGAAGGGGCTGCTCGATGATCTGGGCGACGCCATAGCGGATCAGAACAAGGAGGAAGAAGGACTTCCACTTATGGTAGTTGTAATCGTCGAGGTTGAGAAGAAACTTGATGTGGTTCTGGATGCTGTCGCTGAAAATGGGGTGGGGGAGGAAGCGGCGGCGAAGGAGAGCGGGGGCGCCGTGCAGGGGGGCAAGAGGGGGGCGAACTGAGATTCGAGCGACGGGGATGAGCCACTGTGGGAAGAGGGGGTGGTGCCGAAGATGAGGGGAGGAGAAGTGTCGGCGGTGGTGCCGGCCCCGGTGGACGAGTTGGAGAGAGTCCCCGGCGAGGTGGCCGAGCTGGTGGCCGGAGAAGTGACGGAGGAGGTCGAGTGCTTGGCCATGGGAGGGTCACCTGGAGTGTGATACCAAGTAGAATGATCAATTGTCTCTATGCATTCATTCACCCACACCGAGTACAAGATATACACACGCTGGAGTGGTTACAAGGAGCCCGATGGAAGTGGCACGCAGGCCTGGGCATGCTCCATGATCCTATAAACTAGGAGTACAAGTACACATACATACACAGGTACAAAACACGTTAACACCCTTTCTACTGCAGTACTTTTTTACTTTTTTATCTATTACTATTTTGTTTATAGTAGTGGTACAATTTGTGCTCCGCCTGAAATATTTGGTTTGCAAGCGCACATGACAATGATCAGCAACTGCAGTAGTACTGAAGCAGCACATCGTGGGTGAGAAAAATGTTAGGATTGCGACTCGCATGGCTAATTGTCTGTCCAGTGTTGTTTCACGCTCAAGCTGAGCATCTAGTACTATATCAACAGAGAAAACCGATGAGAAAGATAATGATGGTCGTCTCTTTCCGAAAGTGCCTTTCTGCTCTCGAGCTCATTCGAGCTCGGTGAACAGCAAAATAAATAAAAAATAAAAAAAATTCAGAAAAATTCTCAGAGAAACATTGACAAAAGTCCTAAGTGCTTGCAAAAATTCATCATGAAATCACATTCCTATAAGGCGTGGCAAAAAAAACAAATTCAGCCTCCAAAATGCTTTTGAAAGTAGCATTTTCAGAGTACCGATTTTGTTTTTTTTTTTGCCACGCCTTCTAGGAATGTGATTACATGACGAATTTTTACAAACACTTAAAACTTTTGTCAATGTTTCTACCAAAAAGAATTAGAATTTTTTGAAATTTTTTCAATTTTTTTTCGATTTTACTGTTCACCCGAGCTCATATGAGCTCGGGTGCAGAAACTCCACGTCCGTCTCTTTCTGAAGAATGGCTATTCTTCCCCCATTTTGGGGGCCCGGCCATGTACTTCATTCTGGGCAAGCAGGGCCCGTCTTGACCTTGATTAAGAGCCTCGAGCAAGTGTGGAGCCGGGAGAATATCTGGTACTCCCACCTCTAGGATGCTCCCGGTGCTTCAAACTCGGTAGCATATTTTTAAATGGTCGAAAAATTCTGAAAAAAATCTAGCACATTGACACGACATCAATGTATCTTGTTAAAAAAATTCAAATCAAAATTTAAAACACTGCTCGAGATACAAAAATGACAAAATCGGCATCAATGTGATAATGGGCCAAATCTAAAGCCCAACTTATGTTGTGTACTGTTTACTGTTGAATTTCTCATTATGTTTCTCAAGCTATGTTTCGAATTTTTGATTTCAAATTTTGTGACAACATACATTCGTGTTGTGTCTATGTGCTGGATTTTTTTTCAGAATTGTTTGAACATTTAAAAATGAGCTACTGAGTTTGGAGCACCGGGAGCACCGTAGGGGTGGGAGCACTAGATATTCTCCCGTGTGCAGCCATCATTGATACTACGTAAAACCTACCTCGAGTCAATTACACCATCGGTGCTTGAACTTGGCGCGAAAAATCACTTTAGTGCTAAAACTTGTGGTGTACATTGAATCGGTGCAACAACTTGACTTTCTTGTGCAAATACGGTGCAAAACACAATTGAATACGCCCACATGGCTAACTAGGCGTGACAGGGTGGCATGGGTCCATTGTCAGGACGCAAGATGCAGGGCGTGTGGCGTGTGGCGTGTTAATTTGCAAATACGGTGCAAAACACAATTGAATACGCCCACATGGCTAACTAGGCGTGACAGGGTGGCATGGGTCCATTGTCAGGACGCAAGATGCACGGCGTGTGGCGTGTGGCGTGTTAATTTGCGAAAATACCCTTGGAATTTTTTTTCACAACAAAGCCCCAGCAAGCTGGGTCCCCCCAGTCAGTAGTACAAAGTGTAAATAATCACAAAAAATAGTCTTGCTCCGTCTAAACATGAGAACTGCAGCGTGCACACTGAAGGTACTAGCCACTACAGCCCAACATTTTCCTCGGACATATTGGATAGCTTGCCTAAATATCTTATAACAATGATGCTCACTGGGCATGGACTGCAGTTAGTGCGGCTCATTTCTTACGCGGTAATTGTTTTCAAGATATTTGCAAAATACATGTAGTAGGTAATAAAATAATGTTCAAATATTACTATGCTATAAATATTATACACGAAAAATTATGGTTAGTAAATAAAAGCATTCAAAATGTTTAATGAATACGAACATTAATGTATACTCGTGGTTCATACTTAAATTATACAAAATATTGAATACAAACATTTACTAAATATTTATGACCATCAACTTCTGTATAGTTTTCACATGTGACCTATATGACTTTTTTTACATAACTTAAGTATTTTTTTTGGAAAAAACTTTCAATCTATTCATCTTCAATCATGGTAGTACAACGAAAACTAGAAATAATAAAAATTACATTCAGATCCGTAGACCACCTAGCGACGATTACAGGCACTGAAGCGACAAGCGAGTCGAAGGCGCACCGCTGTCATCGCCCCTCCCTCGCCGGAGCCGGGCAAACCTTGTTGAGACAGTCAGGAAGTCGTCGTGCTAAGGCCCCGTAGAACCAACGCATTAGAGCAGCAACCGCCGCGGATGAAGAGTGTAGATCAAAAGGATCCAACCTGAAAACACACGAACGAAGACGAACGACGAACAGATCCGAGCAAATCCACCAAAGACAGATTCACCGGAGACACAACTCTACACGCCCACCGACGATGCAAGACGCATCACCGGAACAGGGGCTAGGCGGAGAGACCTTTATTTCATCTTCAGGGAGCCACCACCGTCTCGCCTTCCTGAGCAGGACACAAACCCTAACAAAGCTCGAAAAAAAATATCTAAAAACGGAGCCCTCCCACCAGCAAGGGCCGAGATCCACTCCGCCTCCATGGCCATACGGCCACCGGAGACGGGATGGACCGGCGCCGACGCCAGTGGGAGGCAGAAAGCTAGGGTTCTTGGAGGCGGCGGCTAGGTGTGCGTCACGTAGCTTCCTCCTTACTCGTTACATAACTTAAGTATTAACACTATTGAATATTCATATCAACATTTTATTTTCTACATTATAAATATTTTTTATTATACAAACATTATTTTAAATGGCATACCTATGAGTTATAAAATTATGTGTATAATTGTTTAAACGTTTCTATAATTGAAAAATAATGTTTATGAATTATAATTTAAGAAATATTAATATTCGTTAATTATACAAACATTTTTTATAATTCATAAACTAAGTACAAGAATATTTCAAAATAATACGTGACAATTTTAAGTAAGTTATTTCATTGTTATGTATATAATATTTATAACACGCCGATATAACACACCTGTATATATTTTTCTATTTGTGTGTTAATACATGCTTTTTTTAGAAAACACACAATCTTTATTAAAACAACTTCTTGAACCAACATAATTGTTTTCTAAAGGATGACTAGTTTTAGTAAAACTATGACTTTTTTACTTATATAAGCATTTATTTGAATATATACAAACTTGTTTAAATGACTTATACAAATATTTGTACATTTCTTAATTTAATTATATGTATAATATAAAATTAATAATTGAGTATTTTATGTAATTACATGGAAAATTTCTAATTGGAGTGGAAGGATCGGTTACATGTCTTTATATATGGTCGCCAGTTCGAGTTCCTAAGCCATCTTTTTTAACTTGTACGTATAAAAATCTTAATTTACATTCTTTAAGGAAAAAATTGTATAAAAGATATGTATTCATATGAGACAACAAATACCCAAGGTTGTGGCTAGTTGCGCACGCCCTGTACCAACAAGTCCTCGGATTGAGTCCGCAGTTGACCATTTTTTTTGTCATATAATGTACATAGGATGCTGAGACAACTAATTATTTTTACCCATGTCACTGGCTTTTTTGTGAGTAGAAAAATATTAAGGGTGTTTTTGCAAAGAAGCGGGCCAAAAGTCTTCAACTTGGGTCGCTGACAGTGGACCCATGCGACGCTGTCACTCCTAGTCAGCCCCGTGGGCCTATTCAATTGCATTTTGCACCGTATTTGCATGTCTAAATCAAGTTGTTGCACCGGTTCAATGTACACAGCAAGTTTAGCACTAAAGTAAGTTTTCGCGCCAAGTTCAAGCACCGGTGGTGTAATTGACTCTATTTTTTTACACTACTAGTAGTCTACTCTGCATGCCCCCTTAAGAAAAAGAAAAGGGAAGAAAAAAACTATAGTCTACTTTCCCGACCGGAATTAGGGGCTGATCGTTAAAGTTCAAAGGCTGGATCGATCAGGGTTGTTTCATTAAACACGCGGGGACATAAATAAAGGACTAATCATAGTACAACTATTGCAGTCTTTAATCATTAATCATTGCGTTTGATCTCCCATCAACGATCACGCTTATCCATCAGGCCGTCTCACTCTTCCTGGCAACTTCACTCTTCCTGGCAACTTCACCCACCCTCCCGAAAACGTTTGCGCATTATCTATCTCCTCCCGTCGCATCGTCATCATCATCGTCATCCTGACGCATTCTAGATTGCAATCCATTTTACTAGCAAACACTAACAGGAATTCTGTGAATTATTGATTCTACACTGTCAGACAAGATCAGTTCGGCTCCCAAGAAGGAGATAATTAGGAGCGCAAGAGACTAACACGCACCTCCTTTTTTTTCTAATTCAACCTGGGCATGTTGGTCCATCGAGTCTTTGATGATGTGCCCTGACCTCGCGCCGCACACATCAAGAAGTCCGATGGCCTCGCCAAGCCACTCGCCGCTAGCCAGGAGCACGAGCCGATCTAGCATACCCTCAGCGTGCACTGCATGAGCACGCTGTAGAATCCGTCACCGTCTTCTTTCGCACTCCCTTCTTCAAAAGCAATCAATGCATTGTTCTTGCCAGACCCTTGTGTCGTCGACGTCGTCACGACACCGGACAACGCCAGCCTCCTGCGTGCGACCATCAAACGGTATCCAGTGCCGAGACCCCTGCCGCACCTTGCCGCCAAGACTTGTCGTCATCGATACTGTAGATGGCACGCCGCTCCACCTTGGTCACCGCACGAGAAGCATACGAAGACATCTGCCCAGCCACCAAGCCAAACACTTGTCCCTCTAGTCGATATACAACCCCAAAGATGATGCCCCCATGGGGCTGACGACGGGGAACCTCGCCATCATACCATCCGGAAAGCCCGAATCTGGGGGTTTCCCCGGGGCATACAGGGAACATGAATTGCCTCACAACACCTCCAGTGAGGTAACGACGCCCGCGGGCATCACTGTTGACGGTTCTGGTTGAGGCCGAACCAAGTTTTCTTTGGCAAATTCGCGTCCATCCCTGGTTGGACCATCAGATTGACGTCCTCCACCATCCAACACGCCATTGGGTGACATCTGCTGTCAGGAAACCACATGACTGGAGCCGCACCACCGCCCGGAATCGCCTCCCTGCAGGGTGAGCCATTGAAGGCCGAGGGTCCTCACCGCCGACGCCGGAGGACACACTCGCTCAGGAAACCCACGGTGATCTCCACCGCAACCGCATCCTGGAGCCACGACAGAGGAAGGCCGTGTCGCCGCCATCATCCCTCGCTTCGGCTTTGCCCCGCGGAGCTCAGGCGGCGGCGAGGAGTGGGGCGGCGGCAGCGAGAAGCCATAGATTGGATCGGGAGGGAGGGGGTCGAGGAGAGGGGCGGCGGTGGTTCCTCTAGTTTTCGACCGAGATGGAGGAGAGGGACTCTTGATGCTTCCGTCAGCACTCCCTTAGGTGTGTCCATGGTTCCTGTTGCTAGTAATGTTGGCCACACTGCAGACTGCACTGCCTCTTGCTGAACTGGCCAACAACACCTTTGTACCATCCTGATCCAAATGGAAGGTGTACAATCTGCGCTCCGCCTAAAATACTAGCTTTGCAAGCGCACACAACCATGATTAGCACCGCACACGGCACCACGTGAAACGCTCGCTGATCTACAGCTCAGCAGCCGGGGCAGAACAGAAGCTGCACCAAATATTCAATATATTCGGGCGACGCGCATGGCTAATTGTTTGTCTGTCCAGTATTTATTCACGCTCAACACGATGAGGGAGAAAGATGATTTTTAGAAAAGGAGAGAGAAAGATGAGGGTCGTCTCTTTCTGAAAACTGGTTATTCTTCCCCTTTTGGGTTCCGGCCATGGAGTTGATTTCGTGCAAGCAGGGCACGTCTTGACGTGCATGGTTGCGTTGCGTCCATTTCATTATTGTTCCGCTGCCACTTTATATGAACAGCGTATCATGACCTTTGATTAGAGCCTCGAGCAAGTGCGAAGTCATTGTTGGATCGCAAAAACCATCTCTTTTTACACTACTTTGTCAAGGTTTAAGCAACAACAAAAAGTCTACTTTTGCTCCCTCAAAAATGAAAACTAGCCTACTTTGCCCATGATTGTTTCATTTTAAACATGTGGGAGACATGAAGGACAAATTACACAACTATTGCAGTGCTTAATCATCACTGTAGGTCTCCCATCAACAGTCAAGCTCACTTTTCCGGCAAAAAACAATAACAACAATAACAATAATCAAGCCCTCCTGAAAAACGTTGGGCATTAGTATGTAATGCAAATCCTGATGCATTGTGAATCGCAATCATTTGATCAAATCGGGGATTCGGTGAATCATTGCTACTACGCATGGGATCTGTATGGCTGCCAAGAGGACGATAATTAACAGAACAAAACAGACAGCACACACCTCCTTTCTTTTTAATTCATCAATCATGGCTATTTTTTTAAATAATACTTTTTTAATAAATTTGAGAAATATTACACCGTCTACATTTATTTCAAAAATAATACGGCGTCGGTGTTGGGAAAGCCGATTGGCTTCTGTAGGCCAGCGGTAAGCCGAGTAGGCCCAATCGGCCACCAATAAGCCGATTAGTGCCTTGTGCATGCAGTCGGCCTCCGCAAAGCCGATAAGTGCATGAGCTGATTTGCTAGCTAGCTTTCCGTGCGTGTGTGCATGCAGCTGATGTATTAATCGATCTAGCTAGTTTCCTGTGCGTGTGTGCATGCAGTTGTTGTATACTAATCGATGAGAGGGCCAGCTTTTACACTAGCAATACGTTTTGCCGTATACGCTTGACCGGCCGGAAAGTACTCGGCTGTAGCTTGTACGTGCGTAGTCGTCAGAAAGTACTCTACGGCTGCGGCGCTAAGGTCAGGCCTGTGCCAATTGTTGGCGCAGGTCCCTTTGACGTTGAGTACTTTCCGACGACGGCGACGAACGACAACAACGACCGCGACGAACAAAGCAAAGCTGACTCATTATCGACCACCTTCAAGTGTAAAAGCTAGCCCTCGAGCTAGCAATCAATTTTTCCGAGGACATGAACTAGTACTTACTAGTACTTCTGGCTGGAACAATCTCCACGAGACACATACGTAAACAACATCTGGTCGATCGTTCCTTTCCGGCCGGTCGAGCGTATACGGCAAAATGTCCACGTATACCACAAGCACCCTAGCTGTCTGGTGGATCGATTGGGCAGAGGCTAGCTAGCTAGCTTATCAAATGGGATTAGCACAACTCACGCTACGTATGATGCATGGGCCATAAGCCAACTGGACCCAGTCGAACCTAATCGGCTACCCCGTGGCCGACTGGCCCCAGTCGGATTACAGCAAGCCGCCGCTGTATTGTTTATGTAATTTCTCAAAACAGTGTATTATTTTTCACATTTTATAAAAAAAATGTATTATTTAAAAAAATTAGCCATGCCCATGGGCATGTTGGTTGATCCAGTGAGGACCAAGAGCTTCAGGTCTGGTGGTTGCTCAGTCTCGCTGGTAAACGTGAAAACCGACAAAACTAGCCCTTTTATAAAGTTCAACACAAAATGAACCCGATTTGATTTTTTTTTCACAAAGTGACCTTTTGCCTGACGTCTGGGCCAGGGTATCATACTAGACATCACAACGGCTTGGCGTCATAAGATCATCGTTGTCTCGCCACGTCAGACATGCCTGGGAGCATGACGCACGGCCTGGGGCGCCATACTCAATGGCACGACGCCCCAGACTAGGGCGCCATGCCCCTTTGCATGCTACCACTTACCTTGCATACATGAGCTGATCGTGGTGCCGCGCAAGAGCTTAGTTTCTTTCATGTACTCCTTCCGTTCCAAAATTAATGACCCATCTTGATTAAGTCCATCGTACGTATGAAGTCCATCCATCAATGGCTAGCTAGGTAGCTACCGATGCGTTGATTCCTTACCAAATGTGCCGCACCAGTCGATGCTATTACATGATTAAGTAGTTATATAGCGGGTATTCATATATGTATACGTCGCACTTGCCGGCCGGACCGTAGATACTTGTATACATACGTATATGGTGTTTGTATACATGCAGGTACTCGGCCGGGTTCATATGCGCGAGCATGTTGGACGGCCGCAGGTAGCCAAATACATATATGAACTCTAGGTCACGCCAAGCCTTGTCACGTTGTATATATATTACCTGCACAAAATTCAGAAGTAATGGGGTTAAGTAACTAACAACCAAAGTTGAGGCTGTTGCAGCAAACTACAGTGCAATATTTCACATAATAACTGAGATAGTATTCCTAAAAACACTGAGATAGTATAATTCATTCTCCGTATTCTTAAATTTGGAAATCTATTTTTTTATTTGGGTATATAATTTGTTTATCTTCTTTGTGAGGTACAGGACATCTATATCACCGGTCACAAAAACATGACTTAGATAGAATCCTTAAAGGGGTCATATACGTCCGAGTTGACCGGTGACCCAATCCTATCCGCGTTCCATTTCCTTACCCTTCGCCCCCCCCCCCCCCCCCCGCCCCCCCCCCCCCCCCCCCCCCCCAACACCATCTGCTTGCAGCTTGTCCTTGTCCGTCTGTAGTGGGAGGCGACCAATGACCGGGAGGCCAACCCGTTCGACACTGCCGGCAAGGACGTCGTCAATATCTCTAACCACAAGTAAGGTAGGCTAGTTTATCTATGCAATGTAGTAGTCCGTAGTTTTTGTGTGTTGCATGATGTAGGAGAAAGGCGTTTTGGAGGCCGAGCTCCATGGAGGCCTTTATTTTTGAAAAATTCAAATTTAAACTTTTATGGTTCAAAAAATTCTGAAAAAAAATATGCATGTATGTAAGGATGTAACTCACATGTGTGCAAAAATTCATGATGAAATACCTTGAGTTGCGACCTGTACAAAAAAGACAAATCTATGGCCTGGGAGGATGAATAGTATCATATGTTAAACAGTCCCAGATTTGTATTTTTTGCACAGCCCTCATTTCAATGAATTTTGAACTGAAAATTTACACACGTGTGTATTATGCCTTCATGTATATCTGTAATTTTTTTCAGATTTTTTTGAAATGTAAAAATACAAATTTCAATGAAATTTCAAATTTGAATTTGGAGGCCTCACTGGAGCCCGAGCTCCAAAAGGGATTTCCGATGATGTAGTAGAATTTAAGAAATAAATTGGATCATCTATGTAGAGATGCTCGGACGCGTCCGTGGACACATAAGAGGCCGGATTAGCTAGGTTTGGATGTAGATGCTCTTGGTCTAGCTTAGCTGCTACTGTGTACGCGCCTGGTTTTTCTATTGCTCTAGCTTAGCTTCTTAGCAAGTACTCCCTCCATTCCTAAATGTAAGTCTTTGTAGAGATTTCACTATAAACCACATATGGATGTATATAGATGCATTTTAAGTTTAGATTCATTCATTTTGTTCCGTATGTAGTCCACCTAATGGAATCCCTACAAAGACTTATATTTAGAAACGGAGGAAGTATCTTGCATGCACATATTCTAAGCAAGGAAATATCAATAAGCTTAGCTATCGAGTAAGTATTTTGAATGTACATGCATGGTGCCCTGTGCTAGGGCTACCGAGCATGGCGCCTTGCCAACGGGCGTCATGCTATTGTATGTGGACTGACATGCCAGGTCAGCGTCGGTGGATGGCGCCCTTGACTGTCTAGTATGACGCCCGGGTCTCCGGCGTCATGCAAAAGGGCTGTTTTATAAAATGTTTATAAAATGTGTTTATTTTGTGCTGAACTTTACTAAAATGGTCAGTTTTGTCTTTTTCACGTTGGTAAACAGTGTTGGCCACACTGCACTGCCTCTTGCTGAACTGGCCACCGGACAACTGAAAGCCTCACGGCTCAGACTAGTCTGACAACACCTTGTGAGTTGTACCGTCCTGACCCAGATTCTTCTCGTCGTGCTCCAAGTGGCCAGCATGGCATCTCTTCTAATGACCAAAACAAAGAAAAAATGGAGCATTCTAGCTGAGTTTGCTCTTCAAGTGGCTCTACGCTGGGAAGAACCATCGCTCTCTCCCCCTGCCAACCTCCAAGTTGTGTGTTGATCTGATTTACCTGCCAAGCTCCCATATGTTTTTCATTTCCACATGGCAAGAAAATGTATGCTACACATGTCAGTTGCACATGCGCAATATGTTGGCTCATCAAGTTCCTCAGTCAAATTTTGCTCGCTCCTCCACTGATCAATGAACGTGGACAACCCATACATGTAACTAATTAGCAATACTAGTTCAAAAGTCTCGCGATCACAAATAGCAATCATGCTTTCTGCTGAAACAATGTCAGACTAGTCGCAATGGGGAGTAACATATGTGGTGTCATGCAACACTTCATTTATTAGGTTGTAAATTCATTTTGTCTTTGTATGTGTGATGTTACTCATGCTATGAGTAACTAGCTATGTTATCACATGTCTCTTTTTCTTTATTACTTATCACATCATCTATTTTACCTAGATATGTGATATTACCATCTATGTTACTCCAATGTGGGTAGTTTCAGTGGAACATATGTGCTTCATTTATTGCCAAATGCATGAGGATTAACGCTTAGGATCGAACAGTTGCTGACATGAACTCACACACATACAGTGTCACATACACAGCACCAGTCTATCAACATGTTCCCGTTCCCATACGTGTCGACACTCTTTATTCGCACTCATCACTATGAACGTCGGCCGCCGCCTTGCCGTGGTTGGCGCCGGTGCAGTATGTAGCAACGAATGCTCAGATGGAGATGCTGTTGGGGATGCCCTTTGCGGTGAGCCCCGCGGCGGCGCCCTTGTGATCGGAGGTGTTGGGGTAGAGCAACATGTAGGGGAACTTGGCCGGACCGTTGCGGTTCAACAGCTGCGGGTCGTGGTTCATGCCCACCACCTTGCTCTCGATCTCCACTAGCCGCTCGCTGAACCGCTTGAACACCTCCAGGGCCTTGGGGTCCGAGGTCCACTCCGGCGTGTCACGCTGCCCGAGGTAGAGCTCGTCGGAGGAGTGCTTCGACAGCACCTCCAGCAGCGAGATGCCGATGATGGTCTGGATCTGGCTAGTGATGGTGTGGATGAAGGCCCGCTCCGGGTCGCGCTCCAGCTCCGCGTACTGCTCGGTCCCCGGCTCCGGCATGCGGCGCCGGCTCACCGTCGGCCGGTTCGGGAGGAACCCCGCGTAGGGGTACTGCCCGAAGTTGACCGCCGCATGCAGCGCCGACCCGATCCAGATGATGGTGGTGCACGCCTTGGCCAGCTCGCCCACGGCTTGCATCGTCGGCCACCATGGCGCGTCCTTGAGGTCGCCGTGCCCCACCTCGCGCGCCTCCTTCCACCACGCCTGCAGCTCCACGTCGCCCTGCACCACGCCATCGTTCGGGTAGTAAATGGCCAGGTACTCGCTCACGTACTGCTCGATGGCGTGCCAGATCGCCAGCCCGTCCGCCGCGTACGGGTAGTCAGACACCAGCAGCCTCACCTTGTACGGGCTCGACGGGTCCTCCACCGCCATGCCCCTGCATTTTTTTGTTATGCACCACGTATGTGTCGTCAGTCTTCTAAAAGCATGATTTGTAACACAGTTTCATTAGTACATTATACTAGGTACGTACCTCTTGATGAGATCGTCGGGCAGGCCCTGCTCCGTGAACTTCCAGTCCTTGTACACCACTGACGACATCCCCAACGCGAACTTGCCCGGGAACACCGTCATCTCGAAGATGCCGCCGGCGTTGATGAGCGTCTGCCGCGCTAGCGCGTTGATGGTCATCGTGTCGCGGTAGTGCGGGCTCAGCAGCTTGTGCACCGGGTGCGTCACGCTGAGCTGCCGGTTCGTCGAGATCACAAACGGCTCCATCACCGCATGAGTGTTCAGCCTGCACGTTTCAATCATAGGTCAGTTGTGCATCGACTGACTGAATCACACCGAGTCAGTGTCGGATATAGATCGACTGAGACTTAGTAAGACTGTTCTCAGTTGTTTGGTTAGTCCGTAGTGCACGTACCAGTGGCTGACGAGCTGGTGCCACCCAGAGTCGTTGACGGCGACGTAGGCCTTGGCGAACTCCCACACCCATCCTTCGACGCTGCCGCTCGGCACCGGCGTGTACACCTTGCTCTTGGCGGTGGTGAGGCCGCCCTGTATGACAGGCTCGCTGAGCTCGATGGCGAGCGGCGTGAGCCTGCCGTCGCCGCGCAGGAAGAAGAGGGTCCTCGTGGCGTAGATGAAGTTGCCCGGCAGGTTGTTGACGTCGATGAGGAACGGCATGAACCGGTCGTGGTGATCAAGGATGTACAACCGGTTGCTTTCAAGGGCCTGCATGCAACAAGTTGCAACATGCCAAAATTAGTTACACCTGCTTCCATCAAATCACAGTTGATCGCGATGGGTTGGCCGACTCGTGTATTGTAGTATTATTACCTGCTGCACGGTGAGGCCTTCGAGGTTCTTCTCGATGTGCGCCGCCGTGACGGTGCTGGTGTGGTCACCAAACTTGCTAGGGTCCAGACTACTTTTTGGCGGGAACTCCTGTATGCATGCCACCCAACACAAATTAAGATCAGGCACGCTCTCACCTCTCGGTTCTCGATCCATGGATAGCATACTCATTCATCGTTCAATTATGGTGTGTGGCTAAGTTTCTGTCGACCGAGATTTAATGAAGTCTTAGTTAAATTTGATATAACATGCAAAAAAGAAAAAGAAAAACTGAAAAGAAAACTTTACACGGATCTTAATGTAAGATCTGTCGGATATAGATCGACTGAGACTTAGTAAGACTGTTTAATTATTGTTGACTCACCGTGAGACGCGTGATCATGACCGGGTTGACGCCGGCAAGGACCTCCCGGGAGAACTCCTCGTCGGTCCGCCACGCCTGCTGGTCCGCCTGGATGATGTGGGGGACGGGGAGCTTGAGCAGCGAGTCGCCACCCACGGGGAGGAGGTCCTTGATGAGCTGGAGCGGGAACTGCTTGCGCAGCTCCTCGAGGGCGGGGACGTTGGGCAGCTTGATGCCGCCCTCGTAGAGGTTGATGATGTCCTGGAAGGAGTCGAACTCGCCGGGGGTGGTGTCGACGTAGGTGCGCACCGCCGGCAGGATGCCCTGCGTGATGGCCTTGATGGAGTAGCCCAGGAAGTCGGACGTCTTGAGGTGGCCGAAGTTCTCGTCCCGCGGCACGTAGATCTGCTCCAGCAGCGACAGCCGGCTCTCCAAGCTCGGGTCGTTGGCGTTGGGCTTGCGCCCGGTGCGGCCGCGGCGCGGATAGGGGTGCTCGGCGCTGCCGCCGAGGACGGGGCGGCCCTCGCCGAGGTCGTTGTAGACGTCGTAGCGGTAGACGCGGTCGTGCTCCTGGTAGGGGCCCTGCTGGTCGTCGCCCCGCAGGTTCCGGAGCTCGTCGTCGCGGTACGGCTTCAGCGCCGCTGGCATCTGGCTCGGCAGGTACGTCTGCGCGTACGTACACATACCAAAAAAATTGTCATTTTAGATGAGCACTGAACCTGCAGGAAGCCGATCGATCGCTTGTTTATGACAAAAGAACTCCCGTACGTATGTTGCTAGCTAGTAGTACTACACAAGAGTTAGTAGATTATTTTGCTTTGCCAACTAGAGCAATAATCGCCTCTTCTTTCATGTGTTTTATTATGTCACTGTATCATGACTATGCAGCATCTCTTTTTAAAAGTTTGTTCTGGGCTCGGCCATGTAACTATCTTAGGTCGTTTCAAGGGAAGGATCAGGTCATGGAGGTGGAGCCATGGGTTCGTTTGAGCTCACGTACGTACGTGTCTCGCTCGGTGTTCTTATCCCAAAGGAAGAACCCAGCAGCAGGTCAGTCAAGGGCAGCAGTTGTCTTCACCAACCACGGTGCCACATTCATTCAATCTTCTGCTGTACCTAGCCATATCTTTTTTCTACCAACATGGAATAAATTCTGCACCTACTAATCTTATCTTATCTCAGAGAAGACTTAAATGACCATGAATGAGGAAGCCAGTGAAAAGGAAAGGAGAGGAAAGGCAAGGCTCACAAGTCACAACTCACATCGTTGGCGAAGAAGACGCGGCTGTAGGTGTAGCTGCCAACGGGGTAGATCCAGGAGTTGGCGACGAAGGAGAGGTTGCCGCGGCCGGGGACGTCGTGGAGGGTGACGGTCTTGAGCAGGAACTCGGAGCTGTGGTGGTTGTTGACGATGATGGCGCCCGGCACGCCCAGCTTCTCCACCTCCCAGTCGAAGGTGAGGCCGAACTTGGACTCCCCCGTCGTCAGCGACGGCAGGCTCGTCACCCACTGCTCCAGCTCCGCCTCCGCGCCCACCTTCCCACGCCCGCCGTTGTCTGCACGGAGCACGGTCTCGCATGGTTAGAGCATCTGCCCACGGTGCTTTTTTCATCGCTAGCTACGTCTTTGTGCTTTAGTTTAGGTTGTGTTTGTTGCTTTTGTCTTTCGGCTTTGCTAAAAATCAGTCGACTGAGACTTCGCGAAGTCTCGGTCGATACTACAATCAGTTGATCTTGCATTGAGATTTGTGCAAACAATTTTTTTTTCAGTTTTTTTTCTTCTTACATACTACATTGCTTGACTGAGACTTCGCGAAGTCTTTTGACGACGTGTCCTTGCTTGTTCTATTGCTTTGTCTGGAGCATCCGGTGCTCTGCAAGCTCTGGTGCACGCACCATGCTCTCGTCTCTTCTTTCCATGCCCTGACCATGCTCAGCTAAAGACGACCGACCATGGCTATCTTTCTTATCTTTAGCCCATGGAGATACATCCATGGCCGACAACACAAAAGACATATCTACCGAGGAGAGGAGGAGGAGGGTGCTCTGCTTACCGTGGTCGACGAGGGTGGAGCTGATAAGCTGGCAGGTGACGCCCTTGCCGAGGAAGTCGCCGATGCCGTCCATGATGGTGGCGCCGAAGTCGGTGAGGTCCAGCACGTTCTTCCTCATGAGCACCACCGTGCCCTTGAGCCGCGCCCTCTTGTTCGCCCCCGTCAGGCCGTCGATGAGCCCTCCCAGTATCATCTTGGCTCCTCGCTTTCGCTGCCTCGATTGCACTAGCAGAGCTTTTCAGTGGGAGAGTTGTGGCTTGTGTGAGGAGGTCGCAGCGCGGGCAGGGCAATTTATAGGGGGTGGGGGTGCGTACCCAGCTCGCCGGGCACGGAGCTTCGTACACGAGTTTTTTGGCCTGACTGTTACGTGAATGGCGTGGGTGGTCAATCGGTGCACGCCCGCGCGCTGGTTGCGATGGATCCATCAATCGTCCCGTCGTCATCTTCTGCTGCGCGCAGACGGCGACGTGCCCGCCTCGTGCTTCGCATGGCCGCCGGGCCATCGTGTCGCTGCGACGAGGATATATGTATTTTATAGGTCCGGTGCATTTGGCGGCCACACGTACGCGTCGGCGACGCCCATACATACATGCGGACCGATGGAGAGAGCGGCGACGCTGCCGTCGTGTGAATAGTTCGCCGAGCGGTGTGTGCTGCATGGGGCTGAAACAACGTTTTGTAATCTTTCTAACCGTTACATGACTTTTCTTATTGATTGAACACAACACAATCACGTACCCTCACATATACACACAAACACTTGTACCTCCATGAGCACCTCCGAGATACTTAGTCGGCAGCCGCTCGATATCCGTAAATTGATATTGACGAAGTCAACACAGACGCCTCGTAGTCGACGTGAACAACTTTATGTACAAGTGAGGTTGTAATTTTTTTAAAAGATGTGTGACTTTGGTCAAACAAATACTTAAACTTTATGTGCATGTTTATGTTTATTACATCTCTCTAGAGAATTTTTGTTTGCCCTTATTAACATGCCAGCTCTAGAAAAATTTCCTGCTAAAATAGGTTAAATTATGGGCAAACAAAAGTATAAAATGATAAGTAAGATTTTGAGGACCCCGAAAATAAGTAAAATATTCTTTTAGGAGTAAATAAATAAGTAAAATAAATAGTAGGGTGAATTGGACCCGGACCGAACGTGTACAGCGCGACAAGCACTAGGCCAAAGAGCCCATCTACACTACTGTATCTTTTTCTTTTTCCTTTTTGAGGGAACGGCACTATTGTATATCGGCACAATACATACATGATACCATGCACGGCGACAGTACTTCTGGTTACCAATCAATTGAATGAACTGAAGTGTCAGCTAGTAGTAGCTGCAATTGCTAACTACTCGTCTTTAATGGCACCAAAATTCATTTTCTTTAAATGGCAGCAAAATTGCGTTATATTGAAACATTATATTGACATCCTTTTGGGATAGTGATTTTATTGGCGTATGTTATATCCACTAAAAGTGCAATGGAGAGCAAACTAAAGAGATCACAAAAAGGTTCTCAAAGAAACAAAAGTACAATTGATTTACTGGAACATATCATAGGCAAGTAGATCAC
The DNA here is from genome assembly GCA_963921465.1 of Triticum timopheevii. Taxonomy (NCBI): domain Eukaryota; kingdom Viridiplantae; phylum Streptophyta; class Magnoliopsida; order Poales; family Poaceae; genus Triticum; species Triticum timopheevii. The sequence goes on along the minus strand of OY997268.1, from coordinate 73,195,499 downwards.
CATGCATGTATTTAGAAAAATCACAACCTTAGATCTACAAACGATCGGGCCTCTTGCTCTTATATGCATGTATTTTTATGTCATAGTGTCAATACCATGAACCAAAACCATCCACCAAGACTTGAGATTCATTCTTTGATTCTATGCATGCACCGATCTAGAATTATATACAAGAAAGATATATTCTTTTCTACAGATAGGAGAGTTGTTTTGTATTGTTAGAAGAAGACCATAGAGCGAAAAAAAATCAAAGGCAAACTAACAAAATAGTCTAATCCGCAGAAAGAAAATTGGAAAAAAGAAGAAGGATGGCACTGGCCGTCTGGCCCCAACAGTGTCCTGCTCTCGCAACGCGAGGTGCCAATCATCGACCAACGAGGTGGTGAATATACTGTTACCTACATGGTGAAATATAATGTAGTACATTTATGCAAGTTAAAAAGTAAGCATAATTTATTGTGTCAAAACATCGTTATTTTTTTATTGTTATATGGTTGTATAATAGGCAATATATTTTATACTGAGTGCAAATCAGTCACGGTATGTCGTGGTAGCAATCGTGGTCTCTCGGCACGAAGGTCTGTGAATGAATGAATGGTCCCTTTCACAAATCGCCAAAAAAAGTCCATTTCATCATCTAGTAGATGCTAATTAAAGTGCAATAAGCAGCGAGCACGCAATGCACGCATTACGTCGTCGATCGAAACACCGCCGTGGGCCGCCGCGGTACGTCTGCTATGGTGAGCTTGCAACCCCGCGGCCCAATAAATGTGAAAGAACCAAGTCGGTGAGTGCGTACATGCATCACTCTACGCGCATGCATGCCACATTACATAAACCCGTCGATTGTCTCAAAAAAATATGTAAATAATGGAGAAGGATGATATTGTTAAGATACACAATACAATGGAAACAACGGAGCTGAAAACATTTTACTCTCATCGCAAAAAACTAACACTCAACCTTTATAGGATAAACAAGCACTTGTTAGGAAGACGCGTAGTATAATCTAGCTTCTTTTCTTTGAATTTGTTCGAAAGACGCACAATGCAATAAAAACAATGAAGTCGGACGATTTATTCACTTCACACACAAAAAAAGGGGCTCCTGAAAATTTATATGGGATAAAACATGCACTCGTTAGCAAGACAAATAGTATCATCCGCCTTTTTTCTTTGCGAGACTTTGTAATGTTGACAGGGCAGGGGGAGGTAGAGGGAGCACTTGAATGAGGTTTCTATATGATTATAAATCGGCAAAATCATGCATGCCCCGTATGATGATACTCATAGTTATTTGGATAGGTATGATATATAAGTGAGACCTATCGGCTGGCCAGATCCATCGGTTATAATAGCATGGGGGGCATCCATGTTTGGCCCTCTGCTCGCTGAATTTTTGTCTAGAAACACCACCTGCTGACTTGAATTGCTAGAAAAGACCACCTCCAAAATGAATTATCAAAAAGGACCAGCTGCACCGTGGCAGCAGGTGCGCCAGCCAACACGTGGCACCTGCCGCCACATGTGGAGGCAGCAACCCCTGCCGCCACTGACGCAGGTGGCATCTTTTCTCTCACAGATTTCGTTTGCGCGGCGCCTCGCAACGGAACGGCTTGATCATAGTTGCCAAAAATCTGGGTCGATCGGGTCGAGGATCGGGGTCGCGGGACGAGGGTCGCTACTAGTGAAATCGATGGGTCGATAGGGTAGGCTTCTTCGGAACGCTAGATCGGGACGCGGTACGCGATCCCGGGTCGACTGGTGCGGGTCGATCAAAATTGTTCGTATAAAAGTTGGATAATAATCCAAACGGCCTTACACTTTGAAGCCCATTAAGCCCATCAGCCCTTCTGACGTGACCTAGTGCTTCGCTCTCTCAACTGATGCATTTCCTTGTTTCTGCAATTCTGCTACACGCCGCCGCTCCTCTTTCTCAGCCGCAAACGTGGGATGATCTCTGCCTCCCTCCCATGTTTATCCTAGTCCTGACGCTGCTACGAGTATCCCCTATGCGGCTACGACCGTACGACGTCGACCGTGAACTGAGGTATTCTTCTCTGCATCTATCCCTTTTACCCACCTATTCGCTCTCTCTGCGGCTAAATTTCGTGTTTTGACCCTTTTCTGAAACCTATTCAAGATCTGACCCTAGTTTGAATTTTTTTCGAGATCTGGCCCTTTTGCTACCGCCAGGGTCCATGGCGGTAGGGTATAACAGCCTACCGCCAAGGTCCCTGGTGGTAGGGTTGCATGCCCTAGCGCAAAATCTTGCTAAGTATTAAACACAGTGCGTGCTCGTGCCTACCGCCGAGCACCTTGGCGGTAGGGTTGTACAGCCTACCACCAGTCTGTTTGGCGGTAGGGTTGTACAGCCTACCGCCAGTCTGTTTGGCGGTAGGGATGTTTCCTACCGCCAAGGTCCCTGGCGGTAGGCTGTTACACCCTACCGCCATTGACTCTGGCGGTAGTAAAAGGGTCAAATCTCGAAAAAAATTCAAACTAGGGTCAGATCTCGAATAGGTTTCAGAAAAGGGTCAAAACACGAAATTTTGCCTCTCTCCGCCTCGCTCCCAAACGGGGTCACCCGACAACATGCAGGGTCGCGTCCCAGCCGTCGATCCACGTCGATCCGGCAGTGACCCCGACCCTCGATCTGGGTCGAACGACCCCGGGTCATGGGACGCGGCACCGACCCGCGAACCAGGCTACTATGGGCTTGACGCAGGTGCGCCCTGCCGCCATTCCCTGAGGCGGCAGCTACTGTTGCTGCTACCTCTAGCCTCCGCGACAACGGCGGTAGCTCAAGAAGGCTAAATTTTGTGTTTTGACCCTTTTCCGATAGAAACTCAGAATCTGACCCCGGTTTGAAAAAATTTCGGGATTTGACCCTTTTTCCTACCGCCGGGGCCCTGGCGGTAGGGTTAGTCAGCCTACCGCCAGGTGCCCTGGCGGTAGGGTACTTAGCCACGTCAGCGCACCGAGACGGCCGCCGTCCCCCTCCGTCGCACCCTACCGCCAGGGCACCTAGCGGTAGCATGTCTAACCCTACCGTCAGAGCCCCTGGCGATAGGGTCCGAGCAGTTATTTCACCCCAAACCCCCGCGCCCCTGCCCATCTCCCCAGCCCTCCCCCTCCTCCCCGTCGGCAGTTCCTCATTTTCTCCCCCAAGTCGCCCCTCTTTCCCTCTCTCATCTGCTCCACTCCCCTCCTTGGATCTTCACTGATTCTTCACCGTTTTGGCGGATCGAGATGGCCCTGAAGAGAGAATCGTAAGCTCCTCCGATCCATCCAATTAGTTTTTGCAAACTTGCTTCTGATTCGACGCATTATTTGCTTCAAATCCCTCATTTTTTGAACTTAGATTGAAATGTTTTTGGCCTAAGATTGTTTTAGCTTGATTCTAGTTCTAGTTCTTAGTTCTGTACTAAGTAGTGGTAATGAATATGAACTCTAATCAATAGTTCATATGTTAGTGTTAAGATGAACCCTAGTTCATAATTTTTTTTGTTAAAAAATTATGATGTAATGCATGTGGGAGGAATTGATTGTAGGTTGATGATGCATGTTGATATGATGATATGAAGATGTTGGAGGAATTTTTTTTGTTTACAAATATGATGATATGATGCATGTTGGAGGATTTTTTTGTTTAAAACTATGATGATATGATGCATGTTGGAGTGATGATGCATGTTGATATGATGATATGAACATGTTGTTCTGAGATAATACATTGAAAATTATTGTTGGAGGATTTTTTTTGTGATATGATGCATGTTGATATGATTAAAGAGGGGAAGTTTTTTTTTTGATATGAGTAATGTTGATATGATTTGATCCATCATGGTGACATGATGCATGGTGATATGATGCATGGTGATATGATTTGATTTTTTTGTGATATGGTGCATGGTGATATGATTTTGATATGATGTGCTTACGGTGTTTTTGTTTATGAATTTTTATTAAGGCGGCCACCTCTTGCGGACAACATCGGCCCACGGTACTCCATGCTTGACTACGCATTCGACAAGGGTCATTGTGCCCGTTTCATAGAGGACGGAGAGGTAAGTAATATGAAAGAAATATTGATCAAAGTTTTGAGATTGATGAAAATAATTTCCTAACTTTTGGCGTTCACTTTTTGACAGACGCTCCAGCCACTGCGCATGAGGGGTCACGGGGTTCATGGGCATATGGACTACGACGAGCGCTACGCGCCGTCCTTCAAGAGAGCCCGGCTGTTGGGTTTCGTGTTGCAGTTCAAGCGTCAGCCGCCAACGCTTGTCCATGCAACTCTGACAGCTTTGATTGACCGATGGCGACCGGAGACCCATTCTTTCCATCTCCCATGCGGGGAGATGACGGTGACCCTCGAGGATTGGTCTATGATCACTGCCATGCCGCTCGAGGGTCATGCACTGACCGGGCGAGTGGAGAGGACCAACTGGCAGCAGAGGGTTACCACCCTCATCGGCGGCTGCCTTGATGCTAAGGGCAAACGTACATCTGGTGTGCCGTTGTCCTGGCTCTCGTAGCACCGGAAGACATGCCCCGAAGACGCCGATGAGACGACTGTGGAGTGGTACGCGAGGGCCTACCTGTGGTATATTCTCACAGAGGTCGTGTTTCCAGACGCATCCGGGATCTCTGCCAATTGGTCCTATCTGTTCTTCCTAGCCGATTGGGATGCAGGGTACAGTAGGGGGACCGCATCTCTCGCCTACCTATACCGTTCGGTAAGAGAATATCTAATTGCCTACTGCTACGTCTTGAGCTTGCGCTGGTTTTCCTCGAAGAACAAAGGGTGATGCAGCAATAGTAGCGTAAGTATTTCCCTCAGTTTTGAGAACCAAGGTATCAATCCAGTAGGAGGCTCCTCAAAAGTCCCACGCACCTACACAAACAAACTGAGAACTCGCAACCAACACGATAAAGGGGTTGTCAATCCCTTCACGGCCACTTGCGAAAGTGAGATCTAATAAAGATAGTAAGATAAGATAAATATATTTTTGATATTTTATAATATAGATGCAAAAAGTAAAGATGCAAATAAAAGTAGATTGGAAACAAATATGATAAGAGATAGACCCGGGGGCCATAGGTTTCACTAGTGGCTTCTCTCAAGATAGTATAAGTATTACGGTGGGTGAACAAATTACTGTCTAGCAATTGATAGAAAAGCGAATAATTATGAGATTATCTAGGTATGATCATGTATATAGGCATCACGTCCATAACAAGTAAACCGACTCCTGCCTGCATCTACTACTATTACTCCACATATCGACCGACTCCTGCCTGCATCTAGAGTATTAAGTTCACAAAGAACAGAGTAATGCATTAAGCAAGATGACATGATGTAGAGGGATAAACTCAAGCAATATGATATAAACCCAATCTTGTTATCCTCGATGGCAACAATACAATACGTGCCTTGCAACCCTTTCTGTCACTGGATAAGGACACCGCAAGATTGAACCCAAAGCTAAGCACTTCTCCCATGGCAAGAAAGATCAAACTAGTAGGCCAAACCAAACTGATGATTAGAAGAGACTTGCAAAGATAACTCAGTCATACATAAAAGAATTCAGAGAAGATTCAAATATTATTCATAGATAAACTTGATCATAAACCCACAATTCATCGGATCTCGACAAACACACCGCAAAAAGAGTTTACATCGAATAGATCTCCACAAGAGAGGGGAAGAACATTGTATTGAGATCCAAAAAGAGAGAAGAAGCCATCTAGCTAATAACTATGGACCCGAAGGTCTATGGTAAACTACTCACAACTCATCGGAGGGGTAAGGATGTTGATGTAGAGGCCCTCCGTGGTCGATTCCCCCTCGGGCAGAACTCCGGCGAAGGCTCCAAGATGCGATCTCGCGGATACAGAAGGTTACGGTGGTGGAAATTGTGTTTCGTCTGCTCCCTGGATGTTTTCGGGATACGTAGGTATATATAGGAGGAAGAAGTACGTCGGTGGACGCCCGAGGGGCCCATGAGATAGGGGGGCGCGCCCTACATGGGGGGGGGGGCGCCCTCCTATCTCGTGGGAGCCTCGGCTGCTTCTTGACTTGCACTCCAAGTCCTCTGGATCACGTTCGTTCCGAAAATCACGCTCCCGAAGGTTTCATTCCGTTTGGACTCCGTTTGATATTCCTTTTCTTCGAAATACTGAAATAGGCAAAAAAACAGCAATACAGGTTGGGCCTCCGGTTAGTAGGTTAGTCCCAAAAATGATATAAATGTGTAAAATAAAGCCCATAAACATCCAAAAGGGGTAATATAATAGCATGGAACAATCAAAAAGTATAGATACGTTGAAGACGTATCAAGCATCCCCAAGCTTAATTCCTGCTCGTCCTCGAGTAGGTAAATGATAAAAAGAAATTTTTGATGTGGAATGCTACCTAGCATAATTCTCAATGTAATTTTCTTTATTGTGGCATGAATGTTCAGATCCAAATGATTCAAACTAAAAGTTCATATTGATAAAATAAATAGTAACACTTCAAGCATACTAATCAAAGTAATCATGTCTTCTCAAAATAACATGGCAAAAGAAAGTTCATCCTTACAAATTCATATAGTTAGGCTATGCTTCATTTTCATCACACAAAGATGTTCCCAACTTCTATACCCCCGATGACAAGCCAAGCAATTGTTTCATACTTAAATAATCTCAAACTTTTTCAACCTTCACGCAATACATGAGCGTGAGCCATGGATATAGCACTATGGGTGGAATAGAATATGATGATGGGGATTGTGTGGAGAAGACAAAAAAGGAGAAAGTCTCACATTGACGAGGATAATCAAAGGGCTATGGAGATGCCCATCAATTGATGTCAACATGAGGAGTAGGGATTGCCATGCAACGGATGCACTAGAGCTATAAATGAATGCTCAACAAAAGAAAACTAGTGGGTGTGCATCCAACTTGCTTGCTCATGAAGACCTAGGGCATTTGAGGAAGGCCATCGTAGGAATATACAAGCAAAGTTCTATAATTAAAAATTCCCACTAGTGTGAAAAAGACAATCTATGAGACTCACTAAATGAAAAACATGGCGCTACTTTGAAGCACAATATATGAGACTCACTATATGAAGAACAAGGTGCTACTTTGAAGCACAAGTGTGGAAAAAGAGATACTAACATTGCCCTTTTTATTTATTTTCTTTTTTTCTTTTTCTTTTCTTTTCTTTTTTTGGGCCTTTATTTGGCCTTTTCTTTTTTTTCCCTTTTTTTCTTTTTGGGCAATGTTCTAATAATGATGATCATCACACTTTCATTGATTACAACATATGAATTACAACTCGAAACTAGAACAAGATATGACTCTACATGAATGCCTCCGGCGGTGTACCGGGATGGTGCAATGAATCAAGAGTGACATGTATGAAAAATAATGCATGGTGGCTTTGCCACAAATACGATGTCAACTACATGATCATGCAATGGCAATATGACAAAAGTAATGTATGTCATGATGATGATAAACGGAACGGTGGAAAGTTTCATGGCATCTCGGAATGGCTATGGAAATGCCATAATAGGTAGGTATGGTGGTTGTTTTGAGGAAGATATAAGAAGGTTTATGTGTGATAGAGTGTATCGTATCATGGGGTTTGGATGCACCGGCGAAGTTTGCACCAACTCTCAAGGTGAGAAAGGGCAATGCACGATACCGAAGAGGCTAGCAATGGTGGAAAGGTAAAAGTGTGTATAATCCATGGACTCAACATTAGTCAAAAGAACTCATATACTTATTGCAAAAATTTAGAAGTCATCAAAAATCAAGCACTACACGCATGCTCCTAGGGGGATAGATTGGTAGGAAAAGACCATCGCTCGTCCCCGAGCGCCACTCATAAGGATGCACAAGCCAGGTACACTTCATGTTTCAAATTTGTTACACAACTTGAACCATACGTGCATGCTACAGGACTTGCTAACTTTAACACAAGCATTCTTTGAATTCATAATCACCCAACTAGCATGACTTTAATATCACTACCTCCTTATCTCAAAACAATTATCAAATATCAAATTGATCATAGCATCCAATTCACTTCCTATGTTAGTTTTTATTATACCCAACTTGGATGCCTACCATTCTAGGACCAATTTTATAACCATAGCAAATACGATGCTGTTCTAAAAGACTCTCAAAACGATATAAGTGAAGCATGAGAGACTAGCAATTTCTTCAAAATTAAGACACCACCATGCTCTAAAAGATATAAGTGAAGCACTAGAGCAAAAACTATAAAGCTCAAAAGATATAAGTGAAGCACATAGAGTATTCTAGCAAATTCTAATCAAATAGGCTTATCCCAAAAGGTGTGTACAGAAAGGATGATTGTGGTGAACTAAAAATCAAAGACTAATATAATACACGACGCTCCAAGCAAAACACATATCATGCGGCGAATAAAAATATAGCTCCAAGTAAAGTTACCAATGAACGAAGACGAAAGAGGGGATGCCTTCCCGGGGCATCCCCAAGCTTAGGCTTTTGGCTATCCTTGAATATCTTGGGGTGACTTGGGAATCCCCAAGCTTAGGCTCTTGCCACTCCTTATTCCATAGTCCATAAAAGCTTTACCCAAAACTTGAAAACTTCGCAACACAAAACTCAACAGGAAATCTTATAAGCTCCATTACTGAAAGAAAACAAAACCACCACATAAGGTACTGCAATGAACTCATTCTTTATTTAATTTGGTGTTAAACCTACTGTATTCCAACTTCTCTATGGTTTATAAACTATTTCACTAGCCATAGATGCATCAAAATAAGCAAACAACACACACAAAACAGAATCTGTCAAAAACAGAGCAGTCTGTAGCAATCTGTAACTAACGCAAACTTCTGGAACTATAAAAATCCTACAAAAATAGGAAGTCCTGGACAGTTTTTTTATTGATCAGCAGCAAAAAGAATCAACGCAAAATCACGTTCTTGTGATTTAACACAATTATATTCATGCGCACAAAGTTTCTGTTTTTCAGCAGAATCAAATCAACTATCATCATAGGTTATCCTATAGGTTCTACTTGGCACAAACACTAATTAAAAGATAAAAACACATCTAAAAATAAGGTAGAAGCAAGATTTATTACTAAACAGGAGCAAAAACAAAAAACATAAAGAAAAATTGGGTTGCCTCCCAACTAGCGCTATTATTTAATGCCCCTAGCTAGGCATAAAAGCAAAGATAGATCTAACGAGTGCCTTCTTTGGCACTAAATTCATATGTAGCCCGCATGATAGATTCATAAGGTAAATTGACTTTCTTTCTTGGAAAGTGCTCAATGCCTTTCTTTAATGGAAATTGGAATCTAATATTCCCTTCCTTCATATCAATAATCGCACCAATCGTTCTAAGGAAAGGTCTACTGAGAATAATAGGGCAAGAAAGATTGCAATCTATATCAAGAACGGTAAAATCTACGGGCACTAAATTTCTATTTGCAACAATAAGAACATCATTGATCCTTCCCATAGGCTTTTTAATGGTGGAATCCGCAAGGTGCAAATTTAACGAGCAATCATCAAGATCATGGAAACCTAGAATATCACATAAAGTTTTCGGAATTGTGGAAACACTAGCACCCAAATCACACAAAGCAAAACACTCATAATATTTAATTCTAATCTTTATAGTAGGTTCCCTCTCATCATTAAGTTTTCTAGGTATAGAAACTTCCAAATTAAGTTTTTCATCAAAAGATTGCATCAAGGCATCAACAATATGTTTGCTAAAATCTTTGTTTTGACTATAAGCATGAGGAGAATTAACAACGGATTGCAAGAAGGAAATACAACCTTTTAAAGAACAATTATCATAATCAAATTCCTTGAAATCCGAGATAGTAGGTTCAATGTTATTTGAAGTTGTGACCTCTCCAATCTCACTTTTACCAAATTTAGCATCAAGATCTAAAGACTCCGAATTCTTGGGACGCCTTCTAGGCAAAGTTGATTCATCATCAGTCCCATAATCATCAAAATTCATATTGCAAAACATAGATCTAATAGGAGATGCATTAATAACTTTAAGATCTTCATCATTATTTTCATGGAAACTAGAAGAACACGCTTTTATAAAGCTATCTTTCTTAGCACGCAATCTAGCGGTTCTTTCCTTACACTCATCAATGGAAATTCTAATTACTTTGAGAGACTCATTGATATCATGCTTAGGAGGAGAAGATCTAAGTTTAAGAGAATCAACATCAAGCGAAAGTCTATCAACGTTCCTAGCCAAATCATCAACTTTGAGCAATTTTTCTTCAAGCAAAGCATTAAAATTCTTTTGAGAAATCATAAATTCTTTCACACTATTCTCAAAATCAGAGGGCATCTTATTAAAATTACCATAAGAATTATTGTAGGAATTTCCATAATTATTAGAGAAATTACTAGGGAATGGTCTAGCATTAAAGTTTCCTCTATAAGCATTGTTTCCAAAACTATTCCTACCAAAAAAATTCACATCCATAGATTCATTATTATTCTCAATCAAAGAAGACAAAGGCATATGATTGGGATCAAGAGGAGTATTTTTAGTAGCAAACAATTTCATAAGTTCATCCATCTTTCCACTCAAAACATTGATTTCTTCTATAGCATGCACTTTTTTACTAGAAGATCTTTCGGTGTGCCATTGAGAATAATTACCCATAATATTATCAAGAAGTTTTGTAGCATCTCCTAACGTGATTTCCATAAACGTGCCTCCCGCGGCCAAATCTAAGAGATTTCTAGAAGCAAAGTTCAAACTGGCATAAAAATTTTGTATGATCATCCATAAATTCAAACCATGAGTAGGGCAATTAGGAAGCATCAATTTCATTCTTTCCCAAGATTGGGCAACATGCTCATGATCAAGTTGTTTAAAATTCATAATATCGTTCTTAAGAGTGATAATCTTAGCGGGAGGAAAATACTTAGAGATAAAAGCATGTTTGCACTTGTTCCAAGAATCAATACTATTTTTAGGCAAATATGAAAACCAAATTTTAGCACGATCTCTAAGAGGGTGATGTAGCAATAGTAGCGTAATTATTTCCCTCAGTTTTTGAGAACCAAGGTATCAATCCAGTAGGAGGCTCCTCAAAAGTCCCACGCACCTACCCAAACAAACTGAGAACTCGCAACCAACGCAATAAAGGGGTTGTCAATCCCTTCACGGGCACTTGCAAAAGTGAGATCTAATAAAGATAGTAAGATAAGATAAATATTTTTTTGGTATTTTATAATATAGATGCAAAAAGTAAAGATGCAAATAAAAGTAAATTGGAAACAAATATGATAAAAGATAGACCCGGGGGCCATAGGTTTCACTAGTGGCTTCTCTCAAGATAGCATAAGTATTACGGTGGGTGAACAAATTACTGTCGAGCAGTTGATAGAAAAGCGAATAATTATGAGATTATCTAGGCATGATCATGTATATAGGCATCATGTCCATAACAAGTAGACCGACTCCTGCCTGCATCTACTACTATTACTCCACACATCGACCGACTCCTGCCTGCATCTAGAGTATTAAGTTCACAAAGAACAGAGTAATGCATTAAGCAAGATGACATGATGTAGAGGGATAAACTCAAGCAATATGATATAAACCCCATCTTGTTATCCTCGATGACAACAATACAATACGTGCCTTGCAACCCTTTCTGTCACTGGGTAAGGACACCGCAAGATTCAACCCAAAGCTAAGCACTTCTGCCATGGCAAGAAAGATCAATCTAGTAGGCCAAACCAAACTGATAATTCGAAGAGACTTGCAAAGATAACTCAATCATACATAAAAGAATTCAGAGAAGATTCAAATATTATTCATAGATAAACTTGATCATAAACCCACATTTCATCAGATCTCGACAAACACACCGCAAAAAGAGTTTACATCAAATAGATCTCCACAAGAGAGGGGGAGAACATTGTATTGAGATCCAAAAAGAGAGAAGAAGCCATCTAGCTAATAACTATGGACCCGAAGGTCTGTGGTAAACTACTCACAACTCATCGGAGGGGCAAGGATGTTGATGTAGAGGCCCTCCGTGGTCGATTCCCCCCCCCCCGGCAGAACACCGGCGAAGGCTCCAAGATGGGATCTCGCGGATACAGAAGGTTACGGTGGTGGAAATTGTGTTTTGTCTGCTCCCTGGATGTTTTCAGGGTACGTAGGTATATATAGGAGGAAGAAGTACGTCGGTGGACGCCCGAGGGGCCCATGAGATAGGGGGGTGCCCTAGAGGGGGGGGGGGGGGCGCCCTCCTATCTCGTGGGAGCCTCGACTGCTTCTTGACTTGCACTCCAAGTCCTCTGGATCGGGTTCGTTCCAAAAATCACGCTCCCGAAGGTTTCATTCCGTTTGGACTCCATTTGATATTCCTTTTCTTCAAAATACTGAAATAGGCAAAAAAACAGCAATACGGGTTGGGCCTCCGGTTAGTAGGTTAGTCCCAAAAATGATATAAATATGTAAAATAAAGACCATAAACATCCAAAAGGGCTAATATAATAGCATGGAACAATCAAAAATTATAGATATGTTGGAGACGTATCACCTACCTACTAAAGTATGTCCATGACATTTTGTTATATCTGATCCTCATTTGATTTTTTGCAGCTTGACGACGCAACGCAGAGGACGGGAGACAAGTCCAATATGGGTGGCTTTGTCTGGGCCTTCTCCATTTGGATGTGGGAGCATTTGCCGGTGGGGCGTCCTGAGAAGCTATCAAGACGCCAATGGGGTGCCTATAGCAAAGACGGCGACGAGGCTCGACACCCCACCGTAGCTTCCGAGTGGGACATTGTCAAACTCTACACGGGCCTAAACAAGACTTCGTACAAGACCTACACCAACGAGTTGGACGCTTTGACGCATACGCAGGTATATGAACTCGCTAAATACATTTTTCTTTGATTCCACTTTTGACCGAGAGTGGCAACTTAGCACCGTATATGTAATAAGTAACCTGGTGGCCGTATCATGACCGAGAGTGGGGCTTTGAACTTAACAAAGTGTGCGATGAGGACAGTGGTCTCTGGCGGTGCATCGTGCCCATGATCTGTGTGTATGCCGTCGAGTGGCACTTGCCACAACACGTGGCAACGCAGTTTGGGATTTTTCAACATACCCCACCGGGCCAGCCCACCGATACCGACGGCCACACGCTCCACTTGTGAGTGCCCGCGCTTGTTCTTCGTGTGCCCATGAATTCATTGCCTTCGACTTTGTTATGATGTTTCGTGTTGCTAATGCCTTGCAGGATGAGCCGACAGAAGAATCAGTCGATCACAAACTGGGGAGAGGAGCATAAAAATCATGTGACAGAGTGGAACCGACAGAGGTACCAGAAAGACGTGGAGAGGAAGGTAACTAACTGGGATGTTTACCTGAACCGACACATGAAGTGGTACGATGATGGCCAGAAGCACCGTCTTCGTCTCAGGCCTCGGTGGACGGCGGAAGACATCGCGGAGCTGGAGAGGGATGACCCTGAGGAAGAGGCCTACCAGACCGGCATCAAAGACATGCAGAGTGGATTTAGGGAGTTTGCCCCCCTCATCAACAGAGTGGTAAGTTTGAACCGAGAGGTTATATTTAAATTATTGTATTTGTCAACGTGACTAACTTATGCCGTTGCAGTCTAGTGAGCTGAACAGGTGCATCTTTGAAGCCTCAGACGCACCAGGTGATGTCCCCGGGACCGTCCAATCTGAGAACAAAATGAGGGGGACGATGAAGGTACAATTTCAGCCTCCTCGGAACAGATGCATCTTCTTCACTTGAAATCATAAACGTGATACTTATTATGCCCTTGTTTCATTGTGAGTGCAGAAGTTCATGAAGCATTGTCGCAAACTGGTAGGGCTGCTTGGGTGTGCTGGAGCTGGGTCGGTTGAAGCTTATCAGCCTGTAGCCACACAGGGTCACATCGCCTCATCGAGCCATGCTCCCTCGTCGTCTAGGTTGGTTGAGGATGAGGAGGAGGAGGAGGAGGAGGCCACACATGAATAAATGGAGGAGGAGGAGGATGAGAGCAACGGGGAGGAGAAGTACGATGAAGATTATGGACCTCCAACAACTCAATCATCTCAAGCATCTCAGCTGCCGCCGAAGAGGAATCTGAAGAAGAAGGATTTGCTGAGTCCGGACCCTTTCCAGAGACCGCTTCCTCGACGGCCCAAGAAGAAGACTGAAGAGCTTCGTTCAAAGAACAACGAGGACCGTACCTCCAAGAGAGGAAGGAGCAAGTGATTATGCTCTTCGATAGTTGGCTCTTGTAGTTTGGTTGAACTTCGTTTGATTGAACTTGTCTAGTGGTTGTGAAACTACGTGGAACTATGTGTTTGCTATTTGTGGATCTATGTGTTTGCTACTATGTGGAACTCCGTTTACTGATTAGTTGAATTTCGTTTGAAATGTTCTATGCACTTCAACTTATCTTAATATGGATCTATGTGATGCCCAAGTTTTATTGTTTAAAATCCGTGATATTGTAGTCATATTTTGTGAAACTTGCTATGATATTGCTGTCATATTGAATTTGAAAACAAGCAACCAAATGAATTTGAAACAAAAAAAATAGAGGACCCTACCGCCAGGCACCCTGACGGTAGGGTTAGACATCCTACCGCCATCCCCCATGGCGATAGGGTGAACCTACCGCCAGGGCGCTTGCATATACCGTTACAGAAACTTTACACGGCAAAACATGTAGGACCCTACCGCCAGGGTCCCTGGCGGTAGGGTTAGACAGGCTACCGCCAGGTACCCTGGCGGTAAGGTACTTATCCACGTTAGTGCAGGCAAACGGCCGCCGTCCCCCTCTGTCACACCGTACCGCCAGGGCACCGGGCGGTAGACTGTCTAACCTTACCGCCAGAGGCCCTGGCGGTAGCAAAAGGGTAAAATCCCGAAAATATTTCAAACAGGGATCCGATACTGAATTTCTATCGGAAAAGGATCAAAACACGAAAATTAGCTGCTCGAGAACGATATGACGTCCGCCTACAGCCGCGCATGCATGCTTGTGGTAATAGCTTGTTTTTTAAAGGAGAAAGAGAGAGAAAATGTGCTTCTGTAAAAGATGATTTGGTTTCAATGAAAAATGGGGGCGAGGTGTGTGCCCTTTTCTTGTTAAAAAAGAAAGGGGCCGACCTGAGAAGGGACTCTCATCACGGCACATGGCAGAGGTGTGAAAATATCGAGATGAATGTGGACTTATGCATCCGTAATTTATGGTCATTGGCTGTTGCCAGGGGCAGTTCCGTGCACCCTACAAAGCTAGCCGCGTCCTGCCTCAATTAAAAAAACAAAGAGAAACTAGTCTCACGAGTGTGCAACGTCCCATCGTTCTAAAGGCTGCCGCCTTAGTGAATGGCGGTAGGACCCACCTGCATGGAGCCGTTCCGTTGCGAAGCGCTGTGCGGATGAAAATCCTGTGGCAGAGGAACTGCCGCCTGCGCATGTTGCGATAGGAGCTACCGCCTTCGCCTGTGGCGACAGGTGTCACGTGTCGGCTGGCGCACATGCCGCCTGCCGCCACGATGAAGCTGGTCTTTTTGACAATTTATTTTACAGATGGTCTTTTCTAGCAATTCGACTCAGTAGGTGGTGTTTTTAGACAAAAAATCTTGCTCACTATCATCTCAACCGACCAAGAAAAGTATGTAAATTGCATGTACTCGCTCGCTTTTGCCATCCGTCCCCAGTTAACCGACAGTAGGTACCTTCACGGCCTTCATAAGAACAAGACAAGCTGTGCTTCACGTCCATGCATTATCTCGTTGTACGGCAAAGGGTCTAGTCTACAGACTTTTCCCTCATCCAATTTTGTAGGGATACAGCAAGTTGGCCTTCACCGATTTTAAAAGTTGGAAATCGTAGGTCGGTAGGTGGAAGTTACAGTTCTGTATGAAGTAAAACTCTCGTCACAAAGTGAGTGAGAACAAGGACGATTCGAGCTGATGAATGTTCATTTTCAAGTGCAAATGCTATACAGTACTTGCTACAATCATCCCCTTTTAAGTTCACCTTACAGAGGTCCACAGTTTCACATTATATTACACATAATAGAGAGCAGACCAATAATGGTTCAAGCAGACAAGTACGTAGAGATCATCAAATGATATGTATACTCACATATACACCAATACCCTTGTACATATTTCCTGCTGGCCTGCATCTAATGGCCTGCTTGTCGCTGCTCCCACCTAAGGCCCTCGGATCACCGTCTGTGACGGATAGGTAGTACTCGGCCGTTTCGTCATCGACGTGCAAGCTCCGCCTCACCGACTCGAGAATCCGTTTGCTTCGCCTTTTTGCAGCTGCGGCGTTTGCCAAGGATTCTGTGTTTCTATTCGGGTGGCCCTCGGGATAAAAGGCCGCAACCTCTCTCTTTGCATTGTGATCCATCTCGATGTAGCATGTGCTGCCCAGCAGGATTTCTGGATCATTGATTGGAATCAGAACCCTCTCCCTCAAGTAGATACCATGGTCACTCATCATGTTGTTGAACCGTTTGATATCGGTCACCTGCTTGAAATTCACAGGATATCAAATACGATTTGATGAAGGATAGAGAAGTTTTGCTCACACAAGCACAGTACAGCTGTATAACTTTCTGAAACAGTGGTAACATTTGCCTGGAATGATACAAATAACCAGCATTCAGCCACTCACAAATGAAGTAGCTGAGGATAACAATTGCTTTCAAACTTAAGTTGCATTGACAGCTTTGTAAATAACAGAAGTTCAACAAGTTTGAACATGCGTGTGGTCAATGTTTCGGATTAACTCTATCTCAGCAACGGGGAACATAAAAAGGGTTATCAGCTGCAGGTGCATGGGCATTCTACAGCCTTACTATCAATTGTGACGACGTTATGGAAACCAAACCTTGAGAGCTAACTCAATTACTTTGAGACCTAACAAAGTAAGCCACTACAACCTTACTATCAATTAGAACATTAAACATTTTAGTTGATACAACTGAGCAGTGAGTATTGACAAGCATTGCGGAAGCAGCGTATCTATCATCAAACGTTGTATCATGGACATTGTCAAAGCCCACGATTAAAACATGATAAGCAATGTTAGCATAACGGTGGTGAGTCCAATATGGGCTGTCAGTGACTCCCAACTTTTGCTCATTTTACATTAGACTATCTGTTAGCCAATCTGCCAAGTTCAGTATAATGGGTTTGTGTTGCCTCAGGCACCAGAGCAGCACAAGGCAGCTAACAACAAAACCTGAAGAATAGGCTTCAGGCGGGGATGATGGATGATAACCCACAAGTTTAGGGGATCGCAACAGCTTTCGAGGGTAAAGTATTCAACCCAAATTTATTGATTCGACACAAGGGGAGTCAAAGAATATTCTTGAGTATTGGCAATTGAGTTGTCAATTCAACGACACCTGGATAACTTAGTATCTGCAGCAAAGTATTTAGTAGCAAAGTAGTATGATAATAAAGGTAACAGTAGCAAAAGTAAAGATAAATAATTTTGGGTTTTTGTAGTAGTTGTAACAGTAGCAACGGAAAGTAAATAAGCGAAGAACAATATATGAAAATCTCGTAGGCAAGGGATCAGTGATGGATAATTATGCCGGATGCGATTCCTCATGTAATAGCTATAACATAGGGTGACACAGAACTAGCTCCAGTTCATCAATGTAATGTAGGCATGTATTCCGTAAATAGTCATACGTGCTTATGGAAAAGAACTTGCATGACATCTTTTGTCCTACCCTCCCGTGGCAGCGGGGTCCTAGTGGAAACTAAGGGATATTAAGGCCTCCTTTTAATAGAGAACTGGAACAAAGCATTAGCACATAGTGAATACATGAACTCCTCAAACTACGGTCATCACCGAGAAGTATCCCGATTATTGTCACTTCGGGGTTGTCTGATCATAACACACAAATAGGTGACTATAGACTTTCAAGATAGGATCAAGAACACACATATATTCATGAAAACATAATAGGTTCAGATCTGAAATCATGGCACTCGGGCCCTAGTGACAAGCATTAAGCATAGCAAAGTCATAGCAACATCAATCTCAGAACATAGTGGATACTAGGGATCAAACCCTAACAAAACTAACTTGATTACATGGTAAATCTCATCCAACCCATCACCGTCCAGCAAGCCTACGATGGAATTACTCACGCACAGCGGTGAGCATCATGAAATTGGTGATGGAGGATGGTTGATGATGACGCCGGCGACGAATCCCCCTCTCCGGAGCCCCGAACGGACTCTAGATCAGCCCTCCTAAGAGAGATTAGGGCTTGGCGGCGGCTCCATGTCGTAAAACGCGATGAAACTTTCTCTCCAATTTTTTTCTTCCCGAACGTGAATATATGGAGTTGGAGTTGAGATCGGTGAAGGTCCAGGGGGCCCACGAGATAGGGGGGCGCGCCCTAGGGGGGGCGCCCCCTGTCTCGTGGACAGCCTGTGGCCCCCCTGGTGTATATCTTTCGCCCAGAAATTCTTATTAATTCCAAAAAATGCCTCCGTGGATTTTCAGGACATTCCGAGAACTTTTCTTTCCTACACATAAAACAACATCATGGTAGTTCTGCTGAACACATCGTCAGTCCGGGTTAGTTTCATTCAAATCATGCAAGTTAGAGTCCAAAACAAGGGCAAAAGTGTTTGGAAAAGTAGATACGTTGGAGACGTATCAACTCCCCCAAGCTTAAACCTTTGCTTGTCCTCAAGCAATTCAGTTGATAAACTGAAAGTGATAAAGACAAACTTTTACAAACTCTGTTTGCTCTTGTTGTTGTAAACATGAAAAGCCAACATTCAAGTTTCAGCAATTATTATGAACTAACCATACTCACAATAACACCTAGGTCTCACAATTACTCATATCAATAGCATAATCAGCTAGCGAGCCATAATAATAAAACTCGAATGACAACACTTTCTCAAAATAATCATAACATGATATAACAAAATGGTATCTCGCTAGCTGATGACCCACAAGTGTAAGGGATCTATCGTAGTCCTTTCGATAAGTAAGAGTGTCGAACCCAACGAGGAGCAGAAGGAAATGATAAGCGGTTTTCAATAAGGTTTTCTCTGCAAGCACTGAAATTGTAGGTAATAGATAGTTTTGTGATAAAATAAATAGTAACGAGCAACAAGTAAATAAAGTAAATAAAGTGCAGCAAGGTGGCCCAATCCTTTATGTAGCAAAGGATAAGCCTGGACAATTTCTAATAATAATAAAGGAGCTCCCGAGGACACATTGGGAATTATCGTCAAGCTAGTTTTCATCACGCTCATATGATTCGCGTTCGGTACTTTGATAATTTGATATGTGGGTGGACCGGTACTTGGGTACTGCCCTAACTTGGACAAGCATCCCAATTATGATTAACCCCTATTGCAAGCATCCGCAACTACAAAAGAAGTATTAAGGTAAACCAAACACATCATTAAATATATAGATCCATATCAACCCCTAACGAAGCAACGCATAAACTAGGGTTTAAGCTTCTGTCACTCTAGCAACCCATCATCTACTTATTACTTCCCCATGCCTTCCTCTAGGCCCAAATAATGGTGAAGTGTCATGTAGTCGAAGTTCAGATAACACCACTAGAGGAAAAGACAACATACATCTCATCAAAATATCGAACGAGTAAAACTCTTATTTTCATATTTTCATAAGAAAGAAATCTAGAGTTAGAAGGGGTGACCGAAACAGGGACAGCCAGGCTAGGTAGTTCCCCCATAGTGAATTCCGCTCAGAGACGAGAGGTAACTTCTTGATCTTCCTCCATGGCATCTATCCTTTTCAAATCAGCCTCCATCTCATCCTCCGTTGATGGTCCAAAGTGATAGGCATCGCTATTTTCTCCTGGACTTGGCGTTGGGTGAGACACCCGCCTCTCCCCAACTGACTCCTGAGAAGACATCTTGCTTTATTCTGCAACAGAAACAGCTCGAAACGAAAACAAAGGATATTTGCGTGATACGGTGGTCAAAACCTTCGGGAGTATATATAATGAATTTTTACCGACCAAAATACGTAACATACAAGAAAACGGAGTCCGGGAGGCACACGAGGTTCTCACGAGACAGGGGGCGCGCCCTCCACTCTCGTGGGAGCCTCGTGTCCCTTTCGGACTACTTCTTTCTTCCTAAAATTCTTTAATAATCCAAAACTGATAAAAATTGCCATTAAAGTTGTTTTGGAGTTGGTTTACTTACCATACCACATGCCTATACCTTTTCGGAGTCTGAAACATTCTGGAAATTGTCCTTTATGTATTCCTCAGGGGTTACGGTTTTAATAATATTAGTTTCAACATTGATAGGATTACCTGAAATATAGTGTTTAATTCTTTAATCGTTAACCACCCTTGGACTTGTGCCTTCGAAGTTGTTGATTTTTATAGCACCAGAACGATAGACCTCCTCGATAACATAGGGACCTTCCCATTTTGAGAGAAGTTTTCCTGCAAAAAATCTTAAACGAGAGTTGAATAATAACACATAATCTCCTACGTTAAACTCACGCTTTTGTATCCTCTTATCATGCCAGCGTTTGACTTTTTCTTTGAAAAGCTTGGCATTCTCATACGCTTGGGTTCTCCATTCATCCAATGAGCTAATATCAAACAACCTCTTCTCACCGGCAAGTTTGAAGTCATAGTTGAGCTCTTTGATAGCCCAATATGCCTTATGTTCAAGTTCAAGAGGTAAATGACACGCTTTTCCATAAACGATCTTATAAGGAGACATACCCATAGGATTTTTGTATGCAGTTCTATAGGCCCATAATGCATCATCAAGTTTTTTGGACCAATTCTTTCTAGATCTATTCATAGTCTTTTGCAAAATTAATTTGAGCTCTCTGTTGCTCAACTCTACTTGACCACTAGACTGCGGATGATAAGGAGATGCTATTCTATGATTGACATCATACTTAGCAAGCATCTTACGGAAAGCACCATGAATAAAATGTGAACCACCATCAGTCATAAGATATCTAGGGACTCCAAACCTCAAAAAAATAACTTTTTTAAGCATTTTAATAGAAGTGTTATGATCAGCACTACTAGTTGGAATAGCTGTTGGAAATATGCCCTAGAGGAAATAATAAATTAGTTATTATTATATTTCCTTGTTCATGGTAATCGTTTATTATCCATGCTATAATTGTATTGATAGGAAACTCAGATACATGTGTGGGTACATAGACAACACCATGTCCCTAGTAAGCCTCTAGTTGACTAGCACGTTGATCAATAGATGGTTACGGTTTCCTGATCATGGACATTGGATGTCATTGATGACGGGATCACATCATTAGGAGAATGATGTGATGGACAAGACCCAATCCTAAGCCTAGCACAGAGATCGTGTAGTTCGTATGCTAAAGCTTTTCTAATGTCAAGTATCTTTTCCTTAGACCATGAGATTGTGCAACTCCCGGATACCGTAGGAATGCTTTGGGTGTACCAAACGTCACAACGTAACTGGGTGACTATAAAGGTGCACTACAGGTATCTCCGAAACTGTCTGTTGGGTTGGCATGAATCGAGACTGGGATTTGTCACTCCGTGTGACAGAGAGGTATCTCTGGGCCCACTCGGTAGGACATCATCATAATGTGCACAATGTGATCAAAGAGTTGATCACAGGATGATGTGTTATGGAACAAGTAAAGAGACTTGCCGGTAACGAGATTGAACAAGGTATCGGTATACCGATGATCGAATCTCGGGCAAGTACAATACCGCTAGACAAAGGGAATTGTATACGGGATTGATTGAGTCCTTGACATCGTGGTGCATCCGATGAGATCATCGTGGTTTTCGACAGTTTTTCCCCAAACCTAAAACCACTGGTGGCGCTGGGGGCGACTAGGGTTTGACGTGGAACCTTCTCTGCCCAACGATTCGTCGCCGGTGCAATCAAGGTAGGAATACGGCAACTGCTCCGGGTTCATGGCTGCCCCCAACGCAGCAGGCTCGGGGGATGGGAGCGATCCTCAGGTGGGTAACGCCGCTAGGAGGAAACTTGAGGAGGCCCTTGGGAAGCTTGATATATCCGAGGAAGAGGCTACTCCTCTAATCGTTGACGATCGCGTCGAGGGAAGGCCAGAGAAGTGGCTACTGGCTGGAAAAGTGCTCCACCGGAACCATAACCACATCCAGACCATCACTAATGCGCTTCGGCCGGCATGGGGCAATCCTTGCGGTCTGAAATTCAGATCGGAGGGAGTAAACGTTTTTGTTGCAGAGTTCGAGACTCAGAGAGATAGAGATCGGGTGTGGGGAGGCTCGCCATGGCACATCAGCAAAAACGCCATGGTGTTGGCGGAGTTTGACGAGTGCATGCGGCCAGATGAGGTTCAATTTGTCCGTCTACAGATTTGGGCTAGGGTTTTGGATCTTCCCTACAACCTAAGGGATGAGGCGTGGTGGAAGCCGATCGCTCAACAGATGGATAAAAAACGCCCAATTTGTCAGGTTTGATCACAATGGCGGTTATCTACGAGCCAGGATATCAATAGAAGTTGATAAGCCTTTAAGGAGGTGGATTTTGATTGATTCTGCCAGGAGGAAGAAGATGGATGTATATGAAATCCAATATGAACAACTGCCTTACTTTTGCTTCTCCTGTGGCAGACTAGGACATTCGGAGCTCTATTGTGCTACCCCGGGCTCTCGTGATGCCAAGGGTGAGCTACCGTTTGGTTCCAGGCTTCGAGCGTCGGATGATGCAAAGAAGCAGCAGGCCAGCGACAATTCCACCAGGGACCCAAAGACTCAAACCAAACCAAGCACTGGAAATTCGAGTACTAATAAGGAACCTGGAGAGGAAGTTACTTCTCCTAAGAAGAGCAAGCAGCAGCCAAAGCGCAAAGAAGCTCCACATCAGGTCTACAAACCAGTAGCTAAAACTCTGCTGCTCACTGATGGGAGTTTGAACGTTCCTATTGGGGATACGAGTGCAAACATCAAGGACCCAACCTCAGCCAGTAATGAAGTACAAGGGGATGATTATGCTCGTGAACCAAAGAAGAAGAAGCCTACACCGGAAAATTCGGCAGAGACCGCGGTGCGGTCCTGCCCATCACAATGAGTGTTTTAAGTTGGAACTGCCGGGGGCTTGGGAACCCCGAGGCAGTTCGGGAGCTTCGCAGTATTGTGAAGCTTGAAGGACCCTCCCTTCTCTTTGTAATGGAAACGAAAATCAAGGCTAAAAGAGTTGAGGATTTGAAGTATACGCTTGGTTTTACAGGCAGTTTTGCTATTGACAGTGTCGGCCTTAGTGGTGGCATAGGTCTTTTTTGGTCCAAAGATGTGACCGTTGATTTGAAGAATTTCAGTAAGAACCATATTGATGCACTAGTTCAAAACTCTAATCGGAACGCTTATGTTTGGCGTTTCACGGGTCTTTATGGAGCACCGCGGGCAGAAGAGAGACACCACAGTTGGCGGTTCTTGCGTACTCTGTACAATATCCCCCATAGCACATGGTTGTGCGTGGGAGATTTTAACGAAACTTTGTTTGCTTGCGAGCACTTCAGCAGAGCGGCTCGGTCTGAATCTCATATGAGAGCGTTTCGGGAGGTTGTGGATGAGATCCCCTTTCAAGATCTGGGCTGGTCTGGCACGGCTTACACTTGGGATAACCATCAACCAGGAGATGCAAATGTCAAGGCACGGCTAGACATGACTTTTGCTAATGAGGAATTTTGTCAGCTTTTTCGTCACATACGGGTTAGACACTTACCTTCAGTTGAGTCTGATTATTGCTCTGTGGTAGCAGAAATCAAGGAGGTTTTGACAGACCGGCCTAGGACAAAGAAACAATTTAGGTATGAAAACGTATGGCAGACCCATACAGATTATGATCGTCTTGTAGCTGATACTTGGCGAGGCATACAGAGGACTCCTGGCTTGCAAGGCATTGCTTCGGCACTTGGTACATTGCAGTCCACTCTAGAGCCATGGAGTTTGAGAGAGTTTGGGTGTTTGACACGTACAGTCAGACAAATCCAAAAGCGTCTGGACCGTGTTCGGTGCCAGGCCACAGGAACTGGGCCGTCGGATGAGGAGAAAAATATTGTTAAAAAATTAAAAGAGGCCCTGCATCAAGAGGAAGTGTGGATTCGACAGCGGCCGAGAGTTCCGTGGCTTCGCGATGGTGATCGCAACACATCTTATTTCCAAGCACAAGCAGCGCAGCGCCAGCGAATGAATAAAATTACAGAGCTGCGACGAGCTGATGGCACCGTATGTGCTAGTAGAGATGAGGATAAAGTGGAGGTGCAGACCTTTTATCAATAGTTATATGAGTCACAAGGTTTTGCAGACCCACAGTTTTTGTTATCGCATGTGCCGGTCAAGGTGTCACAGGCGATGAACACCGATCTTTCCAAACCATACACCCCGGAGGAAGTCAAGGTGGCCTTGTTCCAAATGGCTCCGTCCAAGGCACCGGGTGTCGATGGTTTTACTGCAGATTTTTACCAGCGTCATTGGGATTTACTTGGCGATGATGTAACCCAGACAGTTCTTGATTTTCTGCGTGGAGGTGAGCTACCATCGGGTCTGAATGACACTTCTATTACTCTAATTCCCAAGGTCAGACACCCCCAATCAATTACTCAATATCGTCCTATTGCTTTGTGCCCAGTTTTATACAAGATTGCAGCGAAGGCAATTACTAATCGCTTGAGATCCATTATGGACGAAGTAATCAGTGAAGAGCAAAGTGCTTTTGTTCCCGGTCGCCTCATTACTGACAATGTTCTAGTTGCTTATGAAAGCATACATACGATGAGGAGATGAAAGAAGGGAAAGAATTACTCATGTGCGGTCAAACTTGATATGATGAAAGCATATGATCGCGTTGAGTGGCATTATCTGGAAGCTATACTAGTTCGGTTGGGCTTTTGTATGAGCTTTGTCAGATTGATAATGAAGTGTGTTTCCTCGGTTCGGTTTTCGGTGCGTGTCAATGGAGATCTGTTACCATACTTCACACCTACCAGAGGATTCCGTCAAGGAGACCCAGTTTCACCCTATCTTTTTCTGCTTTGTGCAGAAGGTTTTTCCTCGTTGCTAAAATATTACAACGGAGTAACTATAGACAAGGGTCTGAGAGTGAGCTATAGATCGCCATGGGTCACACATTTGTTATTTGCAGATGATAGTCTGATCTTCATCAATGCATGTAATCCTAGCACTCTTAGACTTAATGAAATTCTCAGAATCTATGGAGAGGCCTCTGGCCAAAGTGTTAATCGTGACAAAAGTTCGGTATATTTCAGCTCTAACACTCCTGATTCGTTGAGGCAGGTTATGCAAGCAACTTTGAATATCCAAGCACAGGCATTCAGCGAGAAATACCTGGGGCTGCCTACCGCTGTGGGTGGGATCACCTCTGGCACATTTGATCACATTAGCGAAAGAGCTCGTGGGAAAATGCAAGGTTGGTCGGAGAAATTATTGGCATGTGCAGGCCGAGAAACTCTTCTAAAATCGGTCGTCCAATCTATTCCTACATATTCAATGAGCACTTTTCTTTTGACCAAAAAAGTTTGCAAGAGTCTTACTTCACCAATGGCTAAATATTTTTGGAGTAGCTCTCTGGACAAGAAATCTTTGCACTGGGTGTCCTGGAAAGAGCTAGCTACACCAAAGTGCAAGGTTGGTATGGGTTTCCGAGACTCTCATGTCTTCATTCTTGCTATGTTGGGAAAGCATGGGTGGCGGCTCATCACCAATCCCAATTCTCTTTGTGCAAGAGTCTTGAAAGGCCGTTACTTTCCCGATACTAACTTCATGCAGGCTACTGCACCCAAGTCTGCGTCGGCCACTTAGAGGGCGATCATTACAGGGAGGGAGGCCCTACGGTCAGGACTGATCTCCCGCGTGGGTGACGGCTCTTCTATCTCGGTTTGGAATGACAAGTGGATTCCAGGTACAATATCCATGTCTTCTATCTTTCGGCCACCTCATACGACCGTCGAGCGTGTGTCCAAGCTTATTGACCCATCAAATTGGTCGTGGAGACAAGAACTTGTTCGCCATACTTTCATTGCTCCTGATGCTGAAGCAATTTTGAATATCCCAATTCAGCAAGGAGGAGGAGATGATTTTCTTGCATGGGCATTCGAAAGGTCGGGGAACTACACTGTGAAGTCGGCGTACCGTGCTCTCGTGACTCAGAAAGAGCATGCTGCTCTAGAGGAAGGGACGGTTACCGGAACCTAAGAGGAAGATACACAGTTGTGGAAATCTCTATGGAAATTGAATGTCATCCCAAAGGTTAGAGTGTTCTGGTGGAGGGTTCTTCGTGGAATTCTCCCAGATGAGGCCACTCTTAACTATCGACATATTGCAGAGATCCGTCGATGCAATGTTTGTTTGGCTATGGACGAGAATCTGGAGCATGCGCTCATACATTGTTCGCACGCAAAACAGTTCTGGGAAGAAGCGTATGCATGGTTTGGCCTCAGATTGCCTCGTCTTCATCCAGATTCTTGGGCGCGAGATATCACATGTGATCCTCGGTTCACTAATGATGATCGCGCAAAGATCACAACAATTATGTGGTCTATATGGCATTCCCGGAATAGAATCAAGCACGGCGAAGAGGGAAAGAATCCAAAGGCAACACTCAGGGCCACCAAGGAGGCGATTACCCTCCTTCATCTTCCACGTCGAGATGCTTTGATTTTGCCGGGCTTTGGTTGGAGACTGCCTGATGAGGGACTTGTTAAGATCACTACGGATGGCGCCTTAAACCTAGCGGATGGCAGGGGCGGTGCAGGGGGGGTGGCCAGATCCTCTTCGGCACTCCTGGGAGCATGGTGCAGACCATATTTGGGTATTTCTGATCCCTTGATTATGGAGGGTTTATCACTGCGAGGTGGAGTTTGCTTTGCATCACTTCGAGGATACTCGCATGTGGTAATGGAGACTGACTGCTTGGAGATGGTGACGCTCTGGAACACTCGCCACGATTCTCGGTCAATTGTGGCTCCTTTACTATTAGAGATAGGAGAGCTATGTAATCAATTTACTCTTTTTGATATTCAGCATGTAAACAGGTGAGCTAATGTCCCGGCGCATCTTTGTGCAAAGCGCGCTTGCACTCTGAATGTGACCGATAGCTGGCTTCAGGAGACTCTGGGTTTTTTTGGTGACCAGCCTGTTGGCTGACTGTCCCAAAAATGCCTTCATGTGAATAAAGCTCTCTGGTTTTCCCCGCAAAAAAAAGATGAGATCATCGTGGAACATGTAGGAGCCAACATGGGTATCCAGATCCCGCTGTTGGTTATTGACCGGAGAACGTCTCGGTCATGTCTACATGTCTTCCGAACCCGTAGGGTCTACACACTTAAGGTTCGATGACGCTAGGGTTATAAAGGAAGTTTGTATGTGGTTACCGAATGTTGTTCGGAGTCCCGGATGAGATCCCGGACGTCACGAGGAGTTCCGGAATGGTCCAGAGGTAAAGATTTATATATGGGAAGTCCTGTTTTGGTCACCGGAAAAGTTTCGGGTTTTATCGGTAACGTACCGGGACCACCGGGAGGGTCCCGGGGGTCCACCAAGTGGGGCCACCATCCCCGGAGGGCTGCATGGGCTAAGTGTGGGAGGGGACCAGCCCCAAGTGGGCTGGTGCGCCCCCCCACAAGGGCCCAAGGCGCCTAGGGTTTGGGGAGGGGGTGCTTCCACCTAACTTGGGGGGCAAGTTTCCCCTCTCCCCTCCCTTGGCCGCCACCCTAGATGGGATTGGGGTGGCCGCACCCCTTGGGGTGGAAACCCTAGAGGGGGCACACCCCCTCCCTCTCCCTATATATAGTTGAGGTCTTGAGGGCTGCCAACACATGAGTTTTGACCTCTCCCTGGCGCAGCCCTACCTCTCTCCCTTCTCCTCTCCCGCGGTGCTTGGCGAAGCCCTGCAGGATTGCCACTCTCCTCCATCACCACCACGCCGTTGTGCTGCTGCTGGATGGAGTCTTCCTCAACCTCTCCCTCTCTCCTTGCTGGATCAAGGCATGGGAGATGTCACCGGGTTGTACGTGTGTTGAACGCGGAGGTGCCGTCCGTTCGGCACTAGGATCTCCGGTGATTTGGATCACAACGAGTACGACTCCTTCAACCCCGTCCTCTTGAACACTTCCGCATAGCGATCTACAAGGGTATGTAGATGCACTCTCCTTCCCCTTGTTGCTGGTTTCTCCATAGATAGATCTTGGTGACTCGTATGAAAATTTTGAATTTCTGCTACGTTCCCCAACAGTGGCATCATGAGCTAGGTCTATTGCGTAGATTCTTTGCACGAGTAGAACACAAAGTAGTTGTGGGCATTGATTTTGTTCAATATGCTTACCGTTACTAGTCCAATCTTTTTTTGACGGTATTGTGGGATGAAGCGGCCCGGACCGACCTTACACGTACACTTACGTGAGACAGGTTCCACCGACTAACATGCACTTGGTGCATAAGGTGGTTAGCGGGTGCCAGTCTCTCCCACTTTAGTCGGAACGAATTCGATGAAAAGGGTCCTTATGAAGGGTAAATAGCAATTGACATATCACATTGTGGTTTTGCGTAGGTAAGAAACGTTCTTGCTAGAAACCCATAGCAGCCACGTAAAACATGCAAACAACAATTAGAGGACATCTAACTTGTTTTTGCAGGGTATGCTATGTGATGTGATATGGCCAAGAAGAATGTGATGAATGATATGTGATGTATGAGATTGATCATGTTCTTATAATAGGAATCACGACTTGCATGTCGATGAGTATGACAACCGACAGGAGCCATAGGAGTTGTCTTTATTTATTGTATGACCTGCGTGTCATCGAACAACGCCAAGTAATTACTTTACTTTATTGCTAACTGGTAGCCATAGTAGTAGAAGTAATAAGTTGGCCAGACAACTTCATGGAGACACGATGATGGAGATCATGATGATGGAGATCATGGTGTCATGCCGGTGACAATGATGATCATGGAGCCCCGAAGATGGAGATCAAAAGGAGCAAAATGATATTGGCCATATCATGTCACTTTTTGATTGCATGTGATGTTTATCATGTTTATGCATCTTATTTGCTTAGAACGACGGTAGTAAATAAGATGATCCCTCATTAAAATTTCAAGAAAGTGTTCCCCCTAACTGTGCACCGTTGCGAAAGTTCGTCATTTCGAAGCACCACGTGATGATCGGGTGTGATAGATTCTTACATTCACATACAACGGGTGTAAGCCAAATTTACACACGCGAAACACTTAGGTTAACTTGACGAGCCTAGCATGTACAGACATGGCCTCGGAACACAAGAGACCGAAAGGTGGAGCATGAGTCGTATGGAGGATACGATCAACATGAAGATGTTCACCGATGATGACTAGTCCGTCTCACGTGATGATCGGACACGGCCTAGTTAACTCGGATCATGTAATCACTTAGATGACTAGAGGGATGTCTATCTGAGTGGGAGTTCATAAGATGAACTTAATTATCCTGAACATAGTCAAAAGATCTTTGCAAATTATGTCTTAAGCTCGTGCTTTAGTTCCACTGTTTAGATATGTTCCTGGAGAAAATATAGTTGAAAGTTGACAGTAGCGAGTATGCGGACAGTAGAAAGCTTACGTCCTTAATGCACCGCTCAGTGTGCTGAACCCCAAACGTCATCTGTGGATGTTGTGAACATCGGACATACACGTTTTGATAACTACGTGATAGTTCAGTTAAACGGTTTAGAGTTGAGGCACCAAAGACGTTTTTGAAACATCGCGGAACATATGAGATGTTTCGAGGGCTGAAATTGGGATTTTAGGCTCGTGCCCACGTCAAGAGGTATAAGACCTCCGACGATTTTCTTAGCCTGCAAACTAAGGGAGAAAAGCTCAATCGTTGAGCTTGTGCTCAGATTGTCTGAGTGCAACAATCACTTGAATCGAGTGGGAGTTGATCTTCCAGATGAGATAGTGATCTTTCTCCAAATTCATTGCCACCAAGCTGCTAGAGCTTCGTGATGAACTATAACATATCAGGGATAGAGATGATGATCCTTGAGGTATTCGCGATGTTTGACACCACAAAAGTAGAAATCTAGAAGGAGCATCAATTGTTGATGGTTGGTGAAACCACTAGTTTCAAGAAGGGCAAGGGCAAGAAGGGATACTTCATGAAACAGCAAATCAGTTGCTGCTCTAGTGAAGAAACCCAAGGTTGAACCCAAACCCGAGACTAAGTGCTTCTGTAATAAGGGGAACAACCACTGGAGCAGAATTACCCTAGATACTTGGTAGATGAGAAGGCTGGCAAAGTCGATAGAAGTATATTGGATATACATTATGTTAATGTGTACTTTACTAGTACTCCTAGTGGCACCAGGGTATTAAGATACCGGTTCAGTTGCTAAGTGTTAGTAACTCGAAATAAAAGAGCTACGGAATAAACGGAGACTAGCTAAAGGTGAGCTCACGATATGTGTTGGAAGTGTTTCCAAGTTTGATGTGATCAAACATCGCACGCTCCCTCTACCATCAAGATTAGTATTAAACCTGAATAATTGTCTTTTGGTGTTTGCATTGAGCATAGGCATGATTGGATTGTGTCTATCGCAATACGGTTATTCATTTAAGGAGAATAATGGTTACTCTATTTATTTGAATAATACCTTTAATGGTCTTGCACCTAAAATGAATGGTTTATTGAATCTCGATCGTAGTGATACACATTTTCATGCCAAAAGATATAAGATAGTAATGATAGTACCACTTACTTGTGGCACTGCCATGTAAGTCATATTGGTATAAAACGCATGAAGAAGCTCCATGTTGATGGATCTTTGGACTCACTCGTTTTTGAAAAGTTTGAGACATGCGAACCATGTCTATTGGTGTATACGCATGAAGAAACTCCATGCAGATGGATCGTTTGGACTCACTTGATTTTGAATCACTTGAGATATGCAAATCATACCACATGGGCAAGATGACTGAAAAAGCCTCGTTTTCAGTAAGATGGAACAAGATAGCAACTTGTTGGAAGTAACACATTTTGATGTGTGCAGTCCAATGAGTGCTGACGCATGCAGTGAATATCGTTATGTTTTTACTTCACGGATGATTTGAGTAGATACTGGGTATATTTACTTGATGAAACACAAGTCTGAATTTTTGAATGGTTCAAGTAATTTCAGAGTGAAGTTGAAGATCATCGTGACAAGAGGATAAAATGTCTATGATATGATCATAGAGATGAGTATCTGAGTTACGAGCTTTGGCATGCAATTAAGACATTGTGGAAATTGTTTCACAATTAATACCGCCTGGAACACCATAGTGTGATGGTGTGTCCGAACATCATAGTTGCACCCTATTGGATATGGTGCGTACCATGATGTCTCTTATCGAATTACCACTATCGTTCATGGGTTAGGCATTAGAGACAACCGCACTCACTTTAATAGGGTACCACGTAATTCCGTTGAGACGACACCGTTTGGAGAAACCTAAGTTGTCATTTCTTAAAAGTTTGGGGCTGCGACGCTTATGTGAAAAGTTTCAGGTTGATAAGCTCGAACCCAAAGCGGATAAAATGCATCTTCATAGGACACCCAAAACAGTTGGGTATACCTCCTAATTCAGATCCGAAAGCAATAGGGATTGTTTCTTGAATCGGGTCCTTTCTCAAGAAAAGTTTGTCTCGAAAAGTTGAGTGGGAGGATGGTGGAGACTTGATGAGGTTATTGGACCATCACTTCAACCAGTGTGTAGCAGGGCACAGGAAGTTGTTCCTGTGGCACCTACACCAATTGAAGTAGAAGCTTATGATAGTGATCATTTAGTTTCAGATCAAGTCACTGCCGTACCTCGTAGGGTGACAAGGATGCGTACTACTTCAGAGTGGTACAGTAATCCTGTCTTGAAGGTCATGTTACTAGACAACAATGAACCTACGAGCTATGGAGAAGCGATGGTGGGCCCAAATTCCGACAAATGGTTAGAAGCCATGAAATTCGAGATAGGATCCATGTATCAGAGCAAAGCATGGACTTTGCCCAATGATCGGCAAGCCATTGAGATAAATGGATCTTTAAGAAGAAGACGGACGTGGATGGTAATGTCACCGTCTATGAAGCTCGACTTGTGGCGAAGAGTTTTTCACAAGTTCAAGGAGTTGACTACGATGATATTTTCTCATCCGTAGCGATGCTTAAGTCCGTCGGAATCATGTTAGCATTAGCTGCATTTATGAAATCTGGCAGATGGATGTCAAAACGAGTTTCCTTACCAGTTTTCGTAAGGAAAGGTTGTATGTGATACAATCAGAAAGGTTTTGTCGATCCTAAGGATGCTAAAAGGTATGCTAGCTCCAGCGATCCTTCCATGGACTGGAGTAAGCATCTTGGAGTTGGAATATACACTTTGATAAGATGATCAAAGATTTTGGGTTTATACAAAGTTTATGAGAAACTTGTACTTCCAAAGAAGTGAGTGGGAGCACTATAGAATTTCTGATGAGTATATGTTGATTGACATATTGTTGATCAGAAATGATGTAGAGTTTCTGTAAAGCATATAGGGTTATTTGAAAAGTGTTTTGCAAGTGAAAACCTGGATTAAGCTACTTGAACATTGAGCATCAAGATCTATGAGGATATATCAAAAACACTTAATGATACTTTCAAATGAGCATATACCTTGACATGATCTTGAAGGTGTTCAAGATGGATCAGTCAAAGAAGGAGTTCTTGCCTGAGTTGTAAGGTACGAAGTTAAGACTTAAAGCTCGACCATGGCACAAAAGAGAGAAAGGACGAAGGTCGTCCCCTATGCTTTAGACGTAGGCTCTACAGTATGCTATGCTAAGTACCGCACCTAATGTGTGCCTTGCCACATGTCTGGCAAGAGGGTACAAAGGTGATCAAGGAATGGATCACCAGATAGCGGTCAAAATTATCCTTAGAGGAATAAGGATTTGTTTCTCGATTATGGAGGTGATAAAGAGTTCGGCGTAAAGGGTTACGACGATGCAAGCTTTAACACCTATCCGAATGACTCTGAGTAGCAAACCAGATACGTATAGTGGAGCAATAGCTCCAAGTGGAGCATGGAAGCAGCATTTACATTATGACCTAGAGATTTGCGAAGTACATACGGATCTGAATGTTGCAGACCCGTTGACTAAAACCTCTCTCACAAACAAAACATGATCAAACCCCAGAACTCACTGAGTCTTAATCACATGATGATGTGAACTAGTTTAACGACACTAGTAAACTCTTTGGATGTTGGTCACATGGCGATGTGACCTGTGAGTGTTAATCACATGGCGATGTGAACTAGATTATTGACTCTAGTGCAAGTGGGAGACTGTTGGAAATATGCCCTAGAGGCAATAATAAATTAGTTATTATTATATTTCCTTGTTCATGATAATCGTTTATTATCCATGCTATAATTGTATTGATAGGAAACTCAGATAGATGTGTGGGTACATAGACAACACCATGTCCCTAGTAAGCCTCTAGTTGACTAGCTCGTTGATCAATAGATGGTTATGGTTTCCTGACCATGGACATTGGATGTAATTTATGATGGGATCACATCATTAGGAGAATGATGTGATGGACAAGACCCAATCCTAAGCCTAGCACAAAGATCGTGTAGTTCGTATGCTAAAGCTTTTCTAATGTCAAGTATCTTTTCCTTAGACCATGAGATTGTGCAACTCCCGGATACCGTAGGAATGCTTTGGGTGTACCAAACGTCACAACGTAACTGGGTGACTATAAAGGTGCACTACAGGTATCTCCGAAAGTGTCTGTTGGGTTGGCACGAATCGAGACTGGGATTTGTCACTCTGTGTGACGGAGAGGTATCTCTGGGCCCACTCGGTAGGACATCATCATAATGTGCACAATGTGATCAAAGAGTTGATCACGGGATGATGTGTTATGGAACGAGTAAAGAGACTTGCCGGTAACGAGATTGAACAAGGTATCGGTATACCGACGATCGAATCTCGGGAAAGTACAATACCGCTAGACAAAGGGAATTGTATACGGGATTGATTGAGTCCTTGACATCGTGGTTCATCCGATGAGATCATCGTGGAACATGTAGGAGCCAACATGGGTATCCAGATCCCGCTGTTGGTTATTGACCGGAGAACGTCTCGGTCATGTCTACATGTCTCCCGAACCCGTAGGGTCTACACACTTAAGGTTCGATGACGCTAGGGTTATAAAGGAAGTTTGTATGTGGTTACCGAATGTTGTTCGGAGTCCCGGATGAGATCCCGGACATAACGAGGAGTTCCGGAATGGTCCGGAGTTAAAGATTTATATATGGGAAGTCCTGTTTTGGTCACCGGAAAAGTTTCGGGTTTTATCGGTAACGTACTGGGACCACCGGGAGGGTCCCAGGGGTCCACCAAGTGGGGCCACCATCCCCGGAGGGCTGCATGGGCCATGTGTGGGAGGGGACCAGCCCCAAGTGGGCTGGTGCACCCCCCCACAAGGGCCCAAGGCGCCTAGGGTTTGGGGAGGGGGTGCTTCCACCTAACTTGGGGGGCAAGTTTCCCCTCTCCCCTCCCTTGGCCGCCACCCTAGATGGGATTGGGGTGGCCGCACCCCTTGGGGTGGAAACCCTAGAGGGGGTGCACCCCCCTCCCTCTCCCCTATATATAGTTGAGGTCTTGAGGGCTGCTAACACATGAGTTTTGACCTCTCCCTGGCGCAGCCCTACCTCTCTCCCTTCTCCTCTCCCGCGGTGCTTGGCGAAGCCCTGCAGGATTGCCACGCTCCTCCATCACCACCACGCCGTTGTGCTGCTGCTGGATGGAGTCTTCCTCAACCTCTCCCTCTGTCCTTGCTGGATCAAGGCATGGGAGACGTCACCGGGCTGTACGTGTGTTGAACGCGGAGGTGCCGTCCGTTCGGCACTAGGATCTCCGGTGATTTGGATCACGACGAGTACGACTCCTTCAACCCCGTTCTCTTGAACGCTTCTGCTTAGCGATCTACAAGGGTATGTAGATGCACTCTCCTTCCCCTCGTTGCTGGTTTCTCCATAGATAGATCTTGGTGACTCGTAGGAAAATTTTGAATTTCTGCTACGTTCCCCAACAATAGCTTCTACCCACTTAGTAAAGTAATCAACAACAACTAAAATATGTGTATAACCATTAGAGGTAGGAAAAGGTTCCATATAATCAAAGCCCCAAACATCAAACAGTTCAATAACAAGAGAATAATTCATAGGCATTTCTTGACGTCTACTAATGTTACCTATTCTTTGACATTCATCACAAGATAAGACAAACTTACGAGCATCTTTGAAGAGAGTAGGCCAATAAAAACCAGATTGTAGTACCTTGTGTGCAGTTCTGTCTCCAGTGTGGTGTCCTCCATAAGACTCAGAGTGACACTTGCATAGAATCTGTTCCTGTTCATGCTCAGGCACACAACGTCTAATAACACCATCTACTCCTTCTTTACAAAGGTGTGGATCATCCCAGAAGTAATGTCTTAAATCATAAAAGAACTTTTTCTTTTGCTGGTATGTGAAACTAGGCGGTAAATATTTAGCAACAATGTAATTAGCATAATCAGCATACCAAGGAGCAGTACGAGAAGCATTGACGACCACTAATTGTTCATCAGGAAAGCTATCATTAATAGGCAGTGGGTCATCAAGAACATTCTCTAACCTAGACAAGTTATCTGCAACAGGGTTCTCAGATCCTTTTCTATCAATAATATGCAAGTCAAATTCTTGGAGCAAGAGAACCCATCTAATGAGTCCAGGCTTAGCATCTTTCTTTTCCATAAGATATTTAATAGCAGCATGATCAGTGTGAATATTGACTTTGGAATCAACAATATAAGGTCTAAACTTATCACATGCAAACACAACTGCTAAGAACTCTTTTTCAGTAGTAGCATAATTTCTCTGGGTAGTATCAAGAGTCTTACTAGCATACTGGATAACATTCAATTTCCTATCGACTCTTTGCCCTAGAACAGCACCTACAGCATAATCACTAGCATCGCACATAATTTGAAAAGGTAAATTCCAATCAGGTGGCTGAACAATAGGTGCAGTGATCAAAACTTTCTTAAGTGTTTCAAAAGCTTCTACACAATCATCATCAAAGACAAAAGGAATATCTTTTTGCAATAAATTAGTCAGAGGCCTAGAGATTTTAGAAAAGTCCTTAATGAACCTCCTATAAAAACCGGCATGAACGAGGAAACTTCTTATACCTTTTATGTCCTTGGGACATGGCATCTTTTCAAAAGTATCAACTTTGGCTTTATCAACTTCAATACCTCTCTCGAAGATCTTGTGCCCCAAGACAATGCCTTCATTAACCATAAAGTGACACTTTTCCCAATTCAGGACGAGACTAGTGTCTTCGCATCTCTACAAAACTCGATCAAGGTTGCTCAAACAATCATCAAAAGAGGATCCATAAACTGAGAAATCATCCATGAATACCTCACAAATCTTTTCACAAAAATCAGAGAATATACCCATCATGCATCTTTGAAAGGTAGGAGGTGCATTACATAAACCAAAAGGCACACGTCTATAAGCAAAAGTACCAAAAGGGCAAGTAAAGTAGTTTTAGATTGATCCTTCGCGGACACAAGTATTTGAGAGAAGCCAGAATAACCATCTAGAAAGCAAAAATGTGTGTGTTCGGATAGCCTTTCTAGCATTTGATCAATAAAAGGTAAAGGGTGATGATCTTTCTTAGTAGCTTTGTTTAACTTACAGAAATCAATTACCATCCTATAACCTGTAATAATTCTTTGCGGGTTCAATTCATCTTTATCATTAGGAACGACGATAATACCTCCCTTTTTAGGGGCACAATGGACAGGGCTTACCCATTCACTATCAGCAACGGGATAAATAATACCTGCCTCAAGGAGCTTTAGTATCTCCTTTCTTACCACTTCCTTCATCTTGGGATTTAATTGTCTTTGAGGATCTCTAACTGGTTTGGCATCTTTCTCCACTGAAATCTTGTGTTGACATAATGTGGGACTAATGCCCTTAAGATCATCCAGAGTATATCCAATAGTTGCACGGTGCTTCTTCAGAGTTTTCAATAATCTTTCTTCTTCTTTCTCTGAAAGGTTAGCACTAATAATAACAGGATATATTACTTTTTCATCAAGATAAGCATACTTAAGATTATCAGGTAATGGTTTAAGTTCAAACACGGGATCACCCTTGGGTGGATGGGGATCCCCAAGAATTTCAATGGGAAGGTTGTGTTTCAGCATGGGTTCCTATTTAAGGAACACTTCATCTATTTCTTCCCTTTCCTTCATAAACATATCATTTTCATGGTCTAACCAATATTGTTCTAAAGGATTAGTTGGAGGAACAACAATGGAATCAAGACCAATAATCTCATCCTTACTAGGTGGTTCCCTTTCACGAGGTTGTCTACTAAACTTGGCAAAATTAAACTCATGAGACATACCATCTATGCCAACAGTGACAATATTCTTTTCACAATTAATCTTAGCACTAGCAGTATTCAAGAAGGGCCTACCAAAAATAATGGGACAAAAGGCATCTTGTGGGGAAGCAAGAACAAGAAAATCAGTAGGGTATTTAACCTTCCCACACAAAACTTCAACATCTCTAACAATCCCAATAGGTTTAATGGTGTCCCTATTAGCAAGCTTAATAGTAACATCAATGTCTTCTAATTCAACGGGTGCAATGTCGTGCATAATTTCTTTATAAAGATCATAAGGTATCACACTAGAACTAGCACCCATATCACATAAGCCATGATAACAGAAATAACAGGCATGCCTACGACAAGTCTACGTGTCTTAGTATCAGGTCTAGCAATATTAGATGTCTCACCCAAGAAAGAAATAACATGCCCATCTAAGTCCTCATCCAAGAGATCTTTAACCATAGCAATACTAGGTTCAACATTAATTTGCTCAGGAGGTGTATAAGTCCTAGTATTACTCTTACGAACAGTAGTCGAAGCTTTAGCATGATCCTTTATCCTAACAGGAAAAGGAGATTTTTCAACATAAGCAGTAGGAACAATAGGATCACTATAGGTAATAGTCTTTTCTTCGACTGTAATGGGTGCAACTACTTTCACTTCAACAGGAGGATTATATTTAAACCACTTCTCTTTAGGGAGATCAACGTGAGTAGCAAAAGATTCACAGAAAGTAGCTACTATCTCAGAGTCAAGTCCATACTTAGCGCTAAATCCACGAAAAACATCGGTATCCATAAAAGATTTAACACAATCGAACTTAGGTGTCATACCTGACTCCTTACCATCGTCGGAACCCCAATCTTTAGAGTTGCGTTTAATTCTTTCCAATAAGTCCCATTTGGAATCAATAGTCTTCAGCATATAAGAACCAGCACGGGAAGTATCGAGCAAGTTGCGATTATCAAGAGAAAGCCGAGCATAAAAATTCCGAATAATCATTTCCCGAGAGAGCTCATGATTGGGGCATGAATATAACATTGACTTAAGTCTCCCCCAAGCTTGAGCGATGCTTTCTCCTTCGCGAGGCCAGAAATTATATATGTAATTACGATCACGATGAACAAGATGCATAGGATAGAAATTCCGGTGAAATTCCAACTTCAATCGCTTATAATTCCAAGATCTCGTATCATCACATAGCCTATACCATGTCACTGCATCTCCCTTCAATGATAAAGGGAAGTCCTTCCTCTTGACAACATCATCGGGAATACCTGCAAGCTTAAATAATCCACAAACTTCATCCACAAAGATAAGGTGTAAATCGGGATGCAATGTTCCTTCTCCTGCAAATGGATTAGCTAGCAGTTTCTCTATCATACCCGAAGGAATCTCAAAATAAATATTTTCATAAAGTTTAGTAGGTTGAGGAGCAACTCTTTGCTCTTTTGGTTGGGGTGAAGATACCCCAAACAAGCCCCTCAAAGGATTAGTTTCCATAGTGGCAAGTAACAGAAAATTTCAGCACACTATATAAATGTTTCCTTACCAAGTTCCACTCACCAAAAGTGCTACACTCCCCGGCAACGGCGCCAGAAAAGAGTCTTGATGACCCACAAGTGTAGAGGATCTATCTTAGTCCTTTCGATAAGTAAGAGTGTCGAACCCAACAAGGAGCAGAAGGAAATGATAAGCGGTTTTCAGTAAGGTTTTCTCTACAAGCACTGAAATTGTAGGTAATAGATAGTTTTGTGATAAGACAAATAGTAACGAGCAACAAGTAAATAAAGTAAATAAAGTGCAGAAAGGTGGCCCAATTCTTTATGTAGCAAAGGATAAGCCTGGACAATTTTTAATAATAATAAAGGATCTCCCGAGGACACATTGGAAATTATCGTCAAGCTAGTTTTCATCACGCTCATATGATTCGCGTTCGGTACTTTGATAATTTGATATGTGGGTGGACCGGTACTTGGGTACTGCCCTAACTTGGACAAGCATCCCACTTATTATTAACCCCTATTGCAAGCATCCACAACTACAAAAGAAGTATTAAGGTAAACCAAATACAACATTAAACATATGGATCCATATCAACCCCTAACGAAGCAACGCATAAACTAGGGTTTAAGCTTCTGTCACTCTAGCAACCCATCATCTACTTATTACTTCCCCATGCCTTCCTCTAGGCCCAAATAATGGTGAAGTGCCATGTAGTCGAAGTTCAGATAACACCACTAGAGGAAAAGACAACATACATCTCATCAAAATATCGAATGAATACCAAATTCACATGACTACTAATAGCAAGACTTCACCCATGTCCTCAGGAACAAACGTAACTACTCACAAAGCATATTCATGTTCATAATCAGAGGAGTAATAATATGCATAAAGGATCTGAACATATGATCTTCCACCAAGTAAACCAATTAGCATCAACTACAAGGAGTAATCAGCACTACTAGCAACCCACAAGTACCAATTTGTGGTTTTGATATAAGATTGGATACAAGAGATGAACTAGGGTTTTGAGAGGAGATGGTGCTGGTGAAGATGTTAATGAAGATTGACCCCCTCCCGATGAGAGGATCGTTGGTGATGATGTTGGTGATGATTTCCCCCTCCCGGAGGGAAGTGTCCCCGACAGAACAGCTCCGCCAGAGCCCTAGATTGATTCCGCCAAGGTTCTGCCTAGTGGCGGCAGAGTTTCGTCCCGTAAGCTTGCCCACGTTTTTTTCCAGGGTAAAAGTGATGATATAGCAGAAGATGGACGCCGGAGGCCCACCAGGGGGCCCATAGGGGGGGCGCGCCCCCTGTCTCCTGGACAGGGTGTGGGCCCCCTGGCCTATTTCTTTCCTTAGAAATTCTTATTAAATCCAAAAATTTGTTTCGTGGAGTTTCAGGACTTTTGGAGCTGTGCAGAACAGGTTTCCAACATTTGCTCCTTTTCCAGCCAGAATTCCAGCTGCCGGCATTCCCCCTCTTCATGGTAAACCTTGTGAAATAAGAGAGAATAGCCATAAGTATTGAGATATAATGTGTAATAACATCCCATAATGCAATAAATATTGATATAAAAGCATGATGCAAAATGGACGTATCACTAGCCCTTTATTTGACCGCAAAACATAAATGCAGAGCACCTTTAAAGATCAAGGACTGACTAAACATTGTAATTCATGGTAAAAGAGATCCAGTCAAGTCATACCCAATATAAACCAATAGTAATGAATGCAAATGATAGTGTGCTCTCCAGCGGGTGCTTTTAATAAGAAGGGTGATGGCTCAACATAAAAGTAAATAGATAGGCCCTTCGCAGAGGGAAGTAGGGATTTGTAGAGGTGCCAGAGCTCGATTTTACAATAGAGATTGAATAACATTTTGAGCGGCATACTTTCACTGTCAACGCAACAACTATGAGATGGCTGTATCTTCCATACTACATGCATTATAGGCAGTTCCCAAACAGAATGGTAAAGGTTTGTACTCCCCCAACCACCAACAAGCATCAATCCATGGCTTGCTCGAAACAACGAGTGCCTCCAACTAACAACAGCCCTGGGGGAGTTTTGTTTAATTATTTTGATTTGCTTTGATATTTTTGGATCATGGGACTGGGCATCCCGGTTACTAGCCCTTTCTCGTGAATGAGGAGCGGAGTCCACTCCTCTTGAGAATAACCCACCTAGCATGGAAGATATAGGCAGCCCTAATTGTAACATGAGCTGCTCGAGCATACAAAACAGAATTTCATTTGAAGGTTTGGAGTTTGGCACATACAAATTTACTTGGAACGGCAGGTAAATACCACATATAGGAAGGTATAGTGGACTCATATGGAATAACTTTGGGGTTTAAGGAGTTTGGATGCACAAGCAGTATTCCCGCTTAGTACAAGTGAAGGCTAGCAAAAGACTGGGAAGCGACCAACTGAGAGAGCGACAACAGTCATAAACATGCATTAAAATTAATTCACACCGAATGCAAGCATGAGTAGGATATAATCCACCATGAACATAAATATCATGAAGGCTATGTTGATTTGATTCAACTACATGTGGGAACATGTGCCAAGTCGAGTCACTCAATTCATTCAAAGGAGGATACCATCCCATCATACCACATCATAATCATTCTAATAGCATGTTGGCACGCAAGGTAAACCATTATAACTCATAGCTAATCAAGCATGGCACAAGCAACTATAATCTCTAAATGTCATTGCAAATATGTTTACTTCATAATAGTTGACTCAGAAACGATGAACTCATCATATTTACAAAAACAAGAGAGGTCGAGTTCATACCAGCTTCTCTCATCCCAATAAGTCCATCATATATCGTCATTATTGCCTTTCACTTGCACGACCGAACAATTTATATAATAATAATAGTGCACGTGCATTAGACTAAGCTGGAATCTGGAAGCATTCAACTCAAGAGAGAAGACAAGTAATATGGGCTATAAGTTAAATAAACAATCATGCATATGAGAGCCACGAAACATTTTCAATATGGTCTTCTCGACCCCCAAAGGAAAGAAAAGAAAAGAAAACTATTTGCACGGGAAAGCTCCCAACAAGTGAGAAGAAGAACTAGAAATCTTTTTGGGTTTTCATTTTAATTTCTACTACAGGCATGGAAATTAAACTAACTATTTTTTAGTTTTCTTAGGGTTTATCAAACACACAAGAAGAAAACTAGAAAAAGAAATTTAAACTAGCATGGATAATACAATGAAAGAGTATGAGCACCGACGACTAGTGTGTGAACATGAATGTAAAGTCGGTGAGAAATACGTACTCCCCAAAGCTTAGGATTTTGGCCTAAGTTGGTCTAGTACCAAGGACCGCCTGGCTGATATCCATAAGTGAAACTGGGGTTGTACTGAGATGCAGCAGCAACCGCCTCCTGAGCTGCAGCATGTTGGCGAGCTGCCTCCACTCCCCTCTCGTATTCAGCTGCTTCCTCCCTGGTGACAACATATCTCCCTTTTGCATGATAATCAAAAAGGTAGGGAGCAGGAAGAGTAACATGGACGACATTGCGTCTGTCATAGATTAGTCGATAATGGAGGAATTGTTCATTCCTCTCAAGAAAACGATGATTGAACATAGCTTCTTTATCCAAATAAACAGGAGGTAAAATCATATCCCCCTCTCGTGGGGCTATACCAAGATAATTAGCCACACGGGTTGCATAAATTCCTCCAAATAAATCTCCCTTCTACTATTATTCTGCAACCTACGTGCAACTATTGCCCCCAAGTTATAACCTTTATAACCTGAAACAGCACTCTTGAGGACACACAGATCTGGGACACACATGTGACAAGCTTCGTCTTTACCGTTAATGCATCTACCAATAAATAGAGCAAAATAATGTATAGCCGGAAAATGAATGCTTCCTATGGTAGCTTGTGCTATGTCCCTGGATTCTCCCACAATAATACTAGCAAGGAAATGTCTAAATTCAGATTTGTGAGGATCATTAATATTACC
Source organism: Triticum timopheevii (assembly GCA_963921465.1). Lineage (NCBI taxonomy): Eukaryota > Viridiplantae > Streptophyta > Magnoliopsida > Poales > Poaceae > Triticum > Triticum timopheevii. Next base: position 73,152,432 of record OY997268.1, on the reverse strand, counting down.
CCACTGCGGAAGTTTGCAAGCAGTTGTAAAATCTTCTAAGTCCATGGTATAAGATGTATCGTAAATATCAAATATGACACTAGGAGAATTACGCTCACAATTATATTTGAACCTCCGCACAAAAGAATCAGTCAATTGATAATACTGCGGACACTTATCTTGTAAGAATTCCTCTAGCTCGGCATTACGCACATACGCGTCAAATTCCTCCTTGAAGCCTGCTTTCACCATAAAATCATCGGATGGCCACTCACAAGCTCGTACGTCTGCGTCCCTCGGCAATTCAACATCTTGCTCACATATAGCAATCCTTGGCCCTTTCTTTGCCAAGGAACCACCTTGGTACATTCTTCTAAGCATAATTCTTTTTCTGAAAATTTCTGAAATTTTAGTAACTTCAAAATAAAAGTGAATAAAACTAAACAAGATTGGTAGCAACTACTCCTACAAGTGCCTAGAGCCTATATCATGCATTGGAATTGCTTGGGACCTCATAAATTTAACATGCAAGCTCAAGAACATGGTCACCTAAGCAGCAAAAATTTGCAATGAATAAAGCACTAGAACAAAAACTAATTGGACCAATGGAGGAGTCACATACCAAGCAACAATCTCCCAAAGCATTTTTGTGAATGGACTTTGAGCAAGGAGATCGAAAATCGCAGCAAAACGAGCTAGAACTCGTGCTTGAGCTAGATGGGGATTTTTTGGGGTAGAAGATGAAGTGTGTGGGTGCTGGCATAAGTGGAGGGGCGCTACCAGGGGCCCCCGAGACAGGGGGGCGCGCCCTATAAGGGGGGGGGGGGGGCGCCCTCCAGTCTCGTGTCCTGGTGCTTGCCCCTCCTGAAGTGATTTCGGTGCCTAAAATCCTCAAATATTCCAGAAAAAATCATACTAAATTTGCAGGGCTTTCGGAGCACTTTTATTTTCAGACTATTTTTTATTGCACGGATAATTCAGAAAACAGACAGATAATACTATTTTTGCTTTATTTATTCTAAATAACAGAAAGTAAAAAGGGGGTACAGAAGGTTGTGCCTTCTAGTTTCATCCATCTCGTGATCATCAAAATGAATCCACTAACAAGGTTGATCAAGTCTTGTTAACAAAATCATTCCGAATAACACGGAACCGGAGAAATTTCGAATAACACTAAGTTACCTCAACGGGGATATGAAAATCCCCAACAATAAGAATATCATACTTTTTCTTGACAGTAGGGAGAGGAAATTCAAAACCTCCAAAAATAATAGTTGGAACTTTTTCAATAGAATTGATGCTATGAACTTGAGATTGTTTCCTCGGAAAGTGTACCGTATGCTCATTACCATTAACATGAAAAGTGACATTGACTTTGTTGCAATCAATAACAGCCCCCGCAGTATTCAAAAAAGGTCTACCAAGGATAATAGACATACTATCGTCCTCGGGAATATCAAGAATAACAAAGTCCGTTAAGATAGTGACATTTGCAACCACAACATGCACATGCTCACAAATACCGACAGGTCTAGCAGTTGATTTACCAGCCACTTGCAAAGATATTTCAGTAGGTGTCAACTTATTCAATTCAAGTCTACAATATAAGGAGAGAGGCATAACACTAACACCGGCTCCAAGATCACATAAAGCAGTTCTAACATAATTTCTTTTAATGGAGCATGGTATAGTTGGTACCCCCGGATCTCCAAGTTTCTTTGGTATTCCACCCTTAAAAGTGTAATTAGCAAGCATGGTGGAAATTTCAGCTTCCGGTATCTTTCTTTTATTTGTGATGATATCCTTCATATACTTAGCATAAGGATTTACTTTGAGCATATCAGTTAAACGCATACGTAAGAAAATAGGTCTAATCATTTCAGCAAAGCGCTCAAAATCCTCATCATCCTTTGACTCGGATGGTTTAAGAGGAAAGGGCATGGGTTTCTGAACCCATGGTTCTCTTTCTCTACCGTGCTTCCTAGCAACAAAATCTCTCTTACCATAACGTTGATTCTTTGATTGTGGGTTATCAAGATTAGGGGTGGGCGTTCGGTATAAACCGAAATTTCGGTTTCTACCATTCGGTTTATATTTAAATTCGGTTTGCACAACCAAAAACCAAAATTGGTAATTCAAAATAACTAACCGAAAATTCGGTTAACCGACAATTCGGTACGGTTTTCGGTTTACATCGAATAGACCATGCTTTGAAGGACCGTGCCAGGGGCACACTCTTATATAGCGAGAAATCTTTGCCTCACGTTATCGGCCAGGCGAGGTGGGACTAAATAAATATAAAGTGTCTCTGATTGTCTTCACATGCGGGCTCCCATGCATGCACGTGATCGGCCCATGGTCAAAGAAAAAGTCACGTTGCAGTTTGCCTGTGGGCTAGTGGCCTTTGCTAAACAAAACATGGGCTAGTGGCTGGCTACGTGGCAACGCTGGGGCCTTGCCCTATTAGAAAAAGAGAAAAATCAATTCGAGGCCTTCAACGAAGGGAAGTGTGGCAGGCTGCGCAGTGCGCAGTAGGTGCGCAGAGGAAGATGGACAGTGCACCGCTCCACTTGCGTCTATGTACTGTTTCTTTTATCAGTTTGGGTAGTCTGCGTACTGTCTCTGTGTCTCACATACACTGTGTTCGGTTTTGTTTCGGCTAACCGAATTACAAACCGAACCTTGTTCGGTTAGTACAAGCAGAAACCGAATTTTCCTATATTATTGATAAAAACCGAAAATTCGGTTTTTTCGATTTCGGCTTCGGTCCGGTGTTCGGTTTGTCGGTTTTTATGCCCACCCCTAATCAAGATCAACGGCAGGTTCGACCTCTACTTCATTGTTTTTGCTAGGTTGAGCATCAACATGAACATTATCATTAACATTATCCCTAGGTTCATGTTCATCACCTGATTGTGTTTCAGCATCAAAAATAGATATATTATTGGGATTCTCAGGTGTGTCTACAGTAGGTTCACTAGAAGCATGCAAAGTCCTATCATTTTTCTTTTTCTTTTTTTTAGAAGAACTAGGTGCCTCTAAATTATTTCTCTGAGAATCTTGCTCGATTCTCTTAGGCTGGCCTTCAGGATACAAAGGTTCCTGAGTCATTCTACCAGTTCTAGTAGCCACTCTAACAGCAAAGCCATTTTTATTATTTAATTCATCAAGAAAATCATTTTGAGCTTGAAGTACTTGCTCAGCTTGAGTAGCAACCATAGAAGCATATTTGCTAACGAGGTGAAGTTCATCTTTAACTCTAGCGAGATTATCACTTACACGTCCTATCTCGAAAGCATTATTCTTTAACTCTCTACCAACATAAGCATTAAAACTTTCTTGCCTAGCCATAAAGTCATCAAATTCATCTAAGCATGGGCTATGATATTTAGTAGAGGGGATTTCAACTTTATCATATCTATAGAGAGAATTTACCTTTACTACCTGTGTCGGGTTATCAAGACAATATGGTTCTTCAACAGGCGGTATATTAAGACCATGTATTTCTTCAATAGGAGGTAAATTCTTAACATCTTCAGCTTTAATACCTTTTTCTTTCAGTGATTTCTTTTCCTCTTGCAAATCTTCAGGACTGAGAAATAAAACACCTCTCTTCTTCGGAGTGGGTTTAGGAATAGGCTCAGGAGTTGGCTCAATTGGTTCAGGAATTGCCTCAGGAATTGGCTCAAGAAGAGTCCAATTATTTTCATTAGTCAACATATTATTCAATAATATTTGAGCATCAACGACTGCTCTTTCCCTGAAAACACAACCAGCACAACTATCCAAGTAGTCCTTGGAAGCATCGGTTAGCCCATTATAAAAGATATCAAGTATTTCGTTTTTCTTAAAAGGATGATCAGGCAAAGCATTAAGTAACCGGAGAAGCCTCCCCCAAGCTTGTGGGAGACTCTCTTCTTTGATTTGCACAAAATTATATATTTCCCGCAAGGCAGCTTGTTTCTTATGAGCAGGGAAATATTTAGCAGAGAGGTAATAAATCATATCCTGGGGCTACGCACACAACCAAGACCAAGAGAATTATATCAAGTCTTAGCATCATCCTTTAATGAGAATGGAAATATCTTAAGGATATAATAATAGCAAAACTTCTCATCATTAGTAAACAGGGTAGCTATATCATTCAACTTGGTAAGATGTGCCACAACAGTTTCACATTCAAGGCCATAAAAAGGATCAGATTCAACTAAAGTAATAATTTCAGGATCAACAGAGAATTCATAATCCTTATCAGTAACACAGATAGGTGAAGTAGCAAAAGCAGGGTCGGGTTTCATTCTAGCATTAAGAGACTACTGCTTCCATTTAGCTAATAATTTCTTAAGATCATATCTATCATTGCAAGCAAAGATTTCCCTAACAGCTTCTTCATTCATAACATAACCCTTAGGAACAACAGGCAATACATAATCATTGGGAGAACCTTCATCGTCACTATCATCAGTAATAGGATCTTCAGTAATTTCATTCCCCCTAACTCTAGCAAGTTGTTCATCAAGAAATTCACCTAAAGGCAAAGTAGTATCACGCACAGAAGTAGTTTCATCATGCCAAGCAGAAGTGGCATCATCAATAACATGCGACATATCAGAATTCATAGTAGTAGCAGGTTTAGGTGTCGCAAGCCTACTAATAACGGAAGGAGAATCTAGTGCAGAGATAGATGGCAGTTCCTTACCTCCCCTCGTAGTTGAGGGCAAAATATTGGGTTTAGCGTCTTTCAAGTTCTTCATAGTGATCAACAGATATAAATCCCAAGTGACTCAGAGAATAGAGCTATGCTTCCCGGCAACGGCGCCAGAAATTAGTCTTGATAACCCACAAGTGTAGGGGATCGCAACAGCTTTCGAGGGTAAAGTATTCAACCCAAATTTATTGATTCGACACAAGGGGAGCCAAAGAATATTCTTGAGTATTAGCAGTTGAGTTGTCAATTCAACCACACCTGGATAACTTAGTATCTGCAGCAAAGTATTTAGTAGCAAAGTAGTATGATAATAAAGGTAACAGTAGCAAAAGTAAAGATAAATGTTTTTGGGTTTTTGTAGTAGTTGTAACAGTAGCAACGGAAAAGTAAATAAGCGAAGAACAATATATGAAAAGCTCGTAGGCAATGGATCAGTGATGGATAATTATGCCGGATGTGATTCCTCATGTAATAGCTATAACATAGGGTGACACAAAACTAGCTCCAGTTCATCAATGTAATGTAGGCATGTATTCCGTAAATAGTCATACGTGCTTATGGAAAAGAACTTGCATGACATCTTTTGTCCTACCTTCCCGTGGCAGCGGTGTCCTAGTGGAAACTAAGGGATATTAAGGCCTCCTTTTAATAGAGAGCATTAGCACATAGTGAATACATGAACTCCTCAAACTACAATCATCACCGAGAAGTATCCCGATTATTGTTACTTCGGGGTTGTCGGATCATAACACACAATAGGTGACTATAGACTTGCAAGATAGGATCAAGAACACACATGTATTCATGAAAACATAATAGGTTCAGATCTGAAATCATGGCACTCGGGCCCTAGTGACAAGCATTAAGCATAGCAAAGTCGTAGCAACATCAATCTCAGAACATAGTGGATACTAGGGATCAAACCCTAACAAAACTAACTTGATTACATGGTAAATCTCATCCAACCCACCACCGTCCAGCAAGCCTACGATGGAATTACTCACGCACGGTGGTGAGCATCATGAAATTGGTGATGGAGGATGGTTGATGATGACGACGGCGATGAATCCCCCTCTCCGGAGCCCCGAACGGACTCCAGATCAGCCCTCCCGAGAGAGAGTAGGGCTTGACGGCGGCTCCGTGTCGTAAAACGCAATGAAACTTTCTCTCCGATTTTTTTCTCCCCGAACGTGAATATATGGAGTTGGAGTTGAGGTCGGTGGAGGTCCAGGGGGCCCACGAGATAGGAGGGCGCGCCCTAGGGGGGGGGGGCGCCCCCCTGTCTCGTGGACAGCCTGTGGGCCCCCTGGTGTATATCTTTCGCCCAGAAATTCTTATTAAGTCCAAAAAGTGCCTCCGTGGATTTTTAGGACATTTCGAGAACTTTTCTTTCCTACACATAAAACAACATCATGGTAGTTCTGCTGAAAACAGCGTCAGTCCGGGTTAGTTTCATTCAAATCATGCAAGTTAGAGTCCAAAACAAGGGCAAAAGTGTTTGGAAAAGTAGATACGTTGGAGATGTATCAATGGACAGAGAGACAGATAGATGATACCTGGACGGAATACCCCTAGAGCCTCGAGGTTCGCCGCCTGCAACAAGAAGAATGAACGAAGAATGGGGAAGAAGAAGAACAAGGGAAATAGATAAAGGTAAAGGTAAAAAGTGGTAGATGAATTGATCGGTTGTGTGTTGTTCAATCGGCCATCACCTCTTGTCAACATAAGAGACGGATGGACTTCCCGTAAAAGAAAAGGACTTCAAATCACGTCCAAAATCTTTCCAAAATTAACCGAACTCGTTTTTAGGCAAGTCTGAGACATCAGTTCGGTTTTTGACTCTCAAAGTCCACAAATGACCTCAGATGAAGATGTGCCCAAAAGCAAATTTAACCGCTTCAACGAGACAAGCAACTTTCATGTTGAACGTTTTTTGATTGGAGGACATTTTCAGGGCCGAATCGCTCGCGCAAGACAGACATTCATGTTGAATGTCTGATGAGGCGCGCCACATTTTGCTCATGACAAGGCCGCATTCAGGTGGCTCTAACTTTCACATACAATCTCGGATGGAGACGGTTTTATATCAAAATCGATCGTTTCGACGATACGAAAACAATTAGTGTAGGATGTTTTATCATTTGAGTCCGTCCTTGACGCGTAATTGGCCGAACAATAATCTGAACACAAAATCTTAGTACTTTGAGCATAATTTCGGCCCTTGAGATGAGATCGAATGGCGATGACCCAAATTTCAAAGATGTTCATATCGACAATATGAAACTATTTCATGCATATCACTTCTCCATTTAAGGCCATCTTAAATAAGTTCTTGGCCGTGCCAAAATCTGGTGTCAACACATGCCCCTCTGTTTTTCGGTAAAGCGTGTGTGCCGAAAAATAACTTGCATATAGCTTGTTCTAAGGACTATGTGATGCGGAGCATCCCTCGCTCATCCCCATGGATGCATCTACATCTCCCTCAACGCCACGTGGACCCATGACTCGAGCCCGAGCTAAGGCTATCGAAGATAAGGTGAACTCGTGTTGGAAATATGCCCTAGAGGCAATAATAAATTGATTATTATTATATTTCCTTGTTCATGATAATCGTTTATTATCCATGCTATAATTGTATTGATAGGAAACTTAGATACATGTGTGGATACATAGACAACACCAAGTCCCTAGTAAGCCTCTAGTTGACTAGCTCGTTGATCAATAGATGGTTACGGTTTCCTAACCATGGACATTGGATGTCATTGATAACGGGATCACATCATTAGAAGAATGATGTGATGGACAAAGACCCAATCCTAAGCCTAGCACAAGATCATGTAGTTCGTATGCTAAAGCTTTTCTAATGTCAAGTATCATTTCCTTAGACCATGAGATTGTGCAACTCCCGGATACCGTACGAGTGCTTTGGGTGTACCAAACGTCACAACGTAACTGGGTGGCTATAAAGGTGCATTACAGGTATCTCCGAAAGTGTCTGTTGGGTTGGCACGAATCGAGACTGGGATTTGTCACTCCGTGTAAACGGAGAGGTATCTCTGGGCCCACTCGGTAGGACATCATCATAATGTGCACAATGTGATCAAGGAGTTGATCACGGGATGATGTGTTACGGAACGAGTAAAGAGACTTGCCGGTAATGAGATTGAACAAGGTATCGGGATACCGACGATCGAATCTCGGGCAAGTATCGTACCGCTAGACAAAGGGAATTGTATACGGGATTGATTAAGTCCTTGACATCGTGGTTCATCCGATGAGATCATCGTGGAACATGTGGGAGCCAACATGGGTATCCAGATCCCGCTGTTGGTTATTGACCGGAGAGTCATCTCGGTCATGTCTGCATGTCTCCCGAACCCGTAGGGTCTACACACTTAAGATTCGGTGACGCTAGGGTTATAGAGATATTAGTATGCGGTAACCCGAAAGTTGTTCGGAGTCCCAGATGAGATCCCGGACGTCACGAGGAGTTCCGGAATGGTCCGGAGGTAAAGAATTATATATAGGAAGTGCTATTTCGGCCATCGGGACAAGTTTCGGGGTCATCGGTATTGTACCGGGACCACCGGAAGGGTCCCGGGGGTCCACCGGGTGGGGCCACCTGCCCCGGGGGGCCACATGGGCTGTAGGGGGTGCGCCTTGGCCTACATGGGCCAAGGGCACCAGCCCCAAGAGGCCCATGCGCCAAGAGAAGAGAAAAAGGGGAGAGTCCTAAAAGGGGAAGGCACCTCCGAGGTGCCTTGGGGAGGATGGACTCCTCCCCACTCTTGGCCGCACCCTTCCTTGGAGGAAGGGGTAAGGCTGCGCCCTCCCCCTCTCCCTTGGCCCTATGTATAGTGGGGAAAAGGAGGAGCAATGATACCTAAGGCCTGGCGCCTCCCTCTCCCTCCCGTGACACATCTCCCTCCTCCCGCAGCGCTTAGCGAAGCCCTGTTGGAATCCCGCTACTTCCACCACCACGCCGTTGTGCTGTTGGATCTCCATCAACCTCTCCTCCCCCCCTTGCTGGATCAAGAAGGAGGAGACGTCGCTGCTCCGTACGTGTGTTGAACGCGGAGGTGCCGTCCACTCGGCGCTAGGATCATCGGTGATTTGGATGACGACGAGTACGACTCCATCAACCCCGTTCTCTTGAACACTTCCGCTTAGCGATCTACAAGGGTATGTAGATGCACTCTCCTTCCCCTCGTTGCTGGTTTCTCCATAGATAGATCTTGGTGATACGTAGGAAAATTTTGAATTTCTGCTACGTTCCCCAACAGTGGCATCATGAGCTAGGTCTATTGCGTAGATTCTATGCACGAGTAGAACACAAAGTAGTTGTGGGCGTTGATGTTGTTCAATATGCTTACCGTTACTAGTCCAATCTTGTTTCGACGGTATTGTGGGATGAAGCGGCCCGGACCGACCTTACACGTACACTTACGTGAGACAGGTTCCACCGACTGACATGCACTTGGTGCATAAGGTGGCTAGCGGGTGCCAGTCTCTCCCACTTTAGTCGGAACGGATTCGATGAAAAGGGTCCTTATGAAGGGTAAATAGCAATTGGCATATCACGTTGTGGTTCTTGCGTAGGTAAGAAACGTTCTTGCTAGAAACCCATAGCAGCCACGTAAAACATGCAAACAACAATTAGAGGACGTCTAACTTGTTTTTGCAGGGTATGCTATGTGATGTGATATGGCCAAAAAGGATGTGATGAATGATATATGTGATGTATGAGATTGATCATGTTCTTGTAATAGGAATCACGACTTGCATGTCGATGAGTATGACAACCGGCAGGAGCCATAGGAGTTGTCTTTATTTATTTATGACCTGCGTGTCAACTTAAACGTCATGTAATTACTTTACTTTATTGCTAACGGTAGCCATAGAAGTAGAAGTAATAGTTGGCGAGACAACTTCATGAAGACACGATGATGGAGATCATGATGATGGAGATCATGGTGTCATGCCGGTGACGATGATGATCATGGAGCCCCGAAGATGGAGATCAAAAGGAGCAAAATGATATTGGCCATATCATGTCACTATTTGATTGCATGTGATGTTTATCATGTTTATGCATCTTGTTTACTTAGAACGACGGTAGTAAATAAGATGATCCCTTACAACAATTTCAAGAAGTGTTCTCCCCTAACTGTGCACCGTTGCTACAGTTCGTCGTTTCGAAGCACCACGTGATGATCGGGTGTGATAGATCCTTACGTTCACATACAACGGGTGTAAGACAGATTTACACATGCAATACACTTAGGGTTAACTTGACGAGCCTAGCATGTACAGACATGGCCTCAGAACACGGAGACCGAAAGGTCGAGCATGAGTCGTATAGTAGATACGATCAACATGAAGATGTTCACCGACGTTGGCTAGTCCGTCTCACGTGATGATCGGACACGGCCTAGTTAACTCGGATCATGTAATCACTTAGATGACTAGAGGGATGTCTATCTGAGTGGGAGTTCATAAGATGAACTTAATTATCCTGAACATAGTCAAAAGGATTTTGCAAATTATGTCATAGCTCACGCTATAGTTCTACTGTTTAGATATGTTCCTAGAGAAAATTTAGTTGAAAGTTGATAGTAGCAATTATGCGGACTAGGTCCGTAAACCGAGGATTGTCCTCGTTGCTTCGAAGAAGGCTTATGTCCTTAATGCACCTCTCAGTGTGCTGAACCTCGAACATTGTCTGTGGATGTTGCGAACATCTGACATACACATTTTGATAACTACATGATAGTTCAGTGCGTAATGCTAAATGGTTTAGAATTGAGGCACCAAATACATTTTTGAAACGTCGCGCAACATATGAGATGTTTCGAGGGCTGAAATTGGGATTTCAGGCTCGTGCCCACGTCAAGAGGTATAAGACCTCCGATGATTTTCTTAGCCTGCAAACTAAGGAGAAAAGCTCAATTGTTGTGCTTGTGCTCAGATTGTCTGAGTACAACAATCGCTTGAATCGAGTGGGAGTTGATCTTCCAGATGAAAAGTGATGGTTCTCCGAAGTCATTACCACCAAGCTGCTAGAGCTTCGTGATGAACTATAACATATCAAGGATAGAGATAATGATCCTTGAGGTATTCACGTTGTTTGACATCGCGAAAGTAGAAATCAAGAAGGAGCATCAATTGTTGATGGTTGGTGAAACCACTAGTTTCAAGAAGGGCAAGGGCGAGAAGGGATACTTCATGAAACGGCAAATCAGCTGCTGCACCAGTGAAGAAACCCGAGGTTGAACCCAAACCCGAGACTAAGTGCTTCTGTAATAAGGGGATCAGCCACTGGAGCAGAATTACCCTAGATACTTGGTAGATTAGAAGGCTGGCAAGGTCGATAGAAGTATATTGGATATACATTATGTTAATGTGTACTTTACTAGTATTCCTAGTAGCACCAGGGTATTAGATACCGGTTCGGTTGCTAAGTGTTAGTAACTCGAAATAAAAGCTACGGAATAAACGGAGACTAGCTAAAGGTGAGCTGACGACATGTGTTGGAAGTTTTTTCCAAGCTTGATGTGATCAAGCATCGCACGCTCCCTCTACCAACGAGATTGGTGTTAAACCTAAATAATTGTTATTTGGTGTCTGCGTTGAGCATAGACATGATTGGATTATGTCTATCGCAATACGGTTATTCATTTAAGGAGAATAATGGTTACTCTGTTTATTTGAATAATACCTTCAATGGTCTTGCACCTAAAATGAATGGTTCATTGAATCCCGATCGTAGTGATACACATGTTCATGCCAAAAGATAGTAATGATAGTACCACCTACTTGTGGCACTGCCACGTAAGTCATATCGGTATAAAACGCATGAAGAAGCTCCATGTTGATGGATCTTTGGGCTCACTCGTTTTTGAGAAGTTTGAGGCATGCGAACCATGTCTATTGGTGTATATGCATGAAGAAACTCCATGCAAATGGACCGTTTGGACTCACTTGATTTTGAATCACTTGAAACATGCAAATCATACCACATGGGCAAGATGACTGAAAAGCCTCGTTTTCAGTAAAATGGAACAAGATAGCAACTTGTTGGAAGTAACACATTTTGATGTGTGCAGTCCAATGAGTGCTGAGGCATGCAGTGAATGTCGTTATGTTCTTACTTCACAGATGATTTCAGTAGATGTTGAGTATATTTACTTGATGAATCACGAGTCTGAATTATTGAAAGGTGCAAGTAATTTCAGGGTGAAGTTGAAAGATCGTCGTGACAAGAGGATAAAATATCTATGATATGATCATAGAGATGAATATCTGAATTACGAGTTTGGCACAGAATTAAGACATTGTGGAAATTGTTTCACAACTAATACAGCCTAGAACACCATAGTGTGATGGTGTGTCCGAACATCATAACTGCGCCCTATTGGATATGATGCATACCATGATGTCTCTTACCGAATTACCACGATAGTTTATGGGTTAGGCATTAAAGACAACCACATTCACTTTAAATAGGGCACCACGTAATTCCGATGAGATGACACCGTATGAACTATGGTTTAGAGAAACCTAAGCTGTCATTTCTTAAAAGTTTGGGGCTGCGACGCTTATGTGAAAAAGTTTCAGGCTGATAAGCTCGAACCCAAAGCGGATAAATGCATCTTCATAGGACACCCAAAATAGTTGGGTATACCTCCTGTCTCAGATCCGAAAGCAATAAGGGATTGTTTCTAGAATCGGGTCCTTTCTTGAGGAAAAGTTTCTCTCGAAAGAATTGAGTGAGAGGATGGTGGAGACTTGATGAGGTTATTGAACCATCTCTTCAACTAGTGTATGGCAGGGCACATGAGTTGTTCCTGTGGCACCTACACCAATTGAAGTGGAAGCTTATGATATTGATCATGAAACATCGGATCAAGTCACTACCCTACCTCGTAGGATGACAAGGACGCTACTACTTCGGAGTGGTACAGTAATCCTGTCTTGAAGGTCATCTTGCTAGACAACAATGAACCTACGAGCTATGGAGAAGCGATGGTGGGCCCAAATTCCGACAAATGGTTAAGAAACCATGAAATCCGAGATAGGATCCATGTATCAAAACAAAGCATGGACTTTGGTGGACTTGCCCAATGATCGGCAAGCCATTAAGATAAATGGATCTTTAAGAAGAAGACGGACGTGGACGGTAATGTCACCGTCTATGAAGCTCGACTTGTGGCGAAGAGTTTTTTCACAAGTTCAAGGAGTTGACTGCGATGAGATTTTCTCATCCGTAGCGTTGCTTAGGTCCGTCGGAATCATGTTAGCATAAGCTGCATTTATGAAATCTGGCAGATGGATGTCAAAACGAGTTTCCTTACCAACTTTCATAAGGAAAGGTTGTATGTGATACAATCAGAAAGGTTTTGTCGATCCTAAGGATGCTAAAAGGTATGCTAGCTCCAGCAATCCTTCTAAGGACTGGAGTAAGCATCTCGGAGTTGGAATGTGCGCTTTGATGAGATGATCAAAGATTTTGGGTTTATACAAAGTTCATGAGAAACTTGTATTTCCAAAGAAGTGAGTGGGAGCACTATAGAATTTCTGATGAGTATATGTTGTTGACATATTATGGATCAGAAATGACGTAGAATTTCTGGAAAGCATATAGAGTTATTTGAGAAGTGTTTTTCAATAGAAAACCTGGATTAAGCTATTTGAACATTGAGCATCAAGATCTATAAGGATAGATCAAAACGCTTAATGGTACTTTCAAATGAGCACATACCTTGGCATGATCTTGAAGGTGTTCAAGATGGATCAGTCAAAGAAGGAGTTCTTGCCTCAGTTGTAAGGTATGAAGTTAAGACTTAAAGCTCGACCACGGCAGAATAGAGAGAAAGGACGAAGGTCGTCCCCTATGCTTAAGACATAGGCTCTACAGTATGCTATGTTGTGTACCGCACCTGAAATGTGCCTTGCCATGAGTCAGTTAAGGGGTACAAGAGTGATCCAAGAATGGATCACAGGACAGCGGTCAAAGTTATCCTTAGTAACTAGTGCACTAAGGAATTTTCTCGATTATGCAGGTGGATAAAGAGTTCGACGTAAAGAGTTACGACGATACAAGCTTAACACCTATCCGGATAGCTCTGAGTAGAGATACCGGATACGTATAATGGAGCAACAATTAAGAATAGCTCCAAGTAGAACAGTTATTTGGAATAGCTCCAGATAGAACGTGGTAGCTGCATCTAGGAGATGACATAGAGATTTGTAAAGCACACACGGATCTGAAAAGGTTCAGACCCGTTGACTATAACCTCTCTCACAAGCATAACATGATCAAACCCAGAACTCATCGAGTGTTAATCACATGGTAAATGTGAACTAGATTATTGACTCTAGTAAACTCTTTGGGTGTTAGTCACATGGGGATGTGACCTTGAGTGTTAATTACATATCGATGTGAACTAGATTATTGACTCTAGTGCAAGTGGGAGACTGTTGGAAATATGCCCTAGAGGCAATAATAAATTGATTATTATTATATTTCCTTGTTCATGATAATCGTTTATTATCCATGCTATAATTGTATTGATAGGAAACTTAGATACATGTGTGGATACATAGACAACACCAAGTCCCTAGTAAGCCTCTAGTTGACTAGCTCGTTGATCAATAGATGGTTACGGTTTCCTAACCATGGACATTGGATGTCATTGATAACGGGATCACATCATTAGAAGAATGATGTGATGGACAAAGACCCAATCCTAAGCCTAGCACAAGATCATGTAGTTCGTATGCTAAAGCTTTTCTAATGTCAAGTATCATTTCCTTAGACCATGAGATTGTGCAACTCCCGGATACCGTAGGAGTGCTTTGGGTGTACCAAACGTCACAACGTAACTGGGTGGCTATAAAGGTGCATTACAGGTATCTCCGAAAGTGTCTGTTGGGTTGGCACGAATCGAGACTGGGATTTGTCACTCCGTGTAAACGGAGAGGTATCTCTGGGCCCACTCGGTAGGACATCATCATAATGTGCACAATGTGATCAAGGAGTTGATCACGGGATGATGTGTTACAGAACGAGTAAAGAGACTTTCCTGTAACGAGATTGAACAAGGTATCGGGATACCGACGATCGAATCTCGGGCAAGTATCGTACCGCTAGACAAAGGGAATTGTATACGGGATTGATTAAGTCCTTGACATCGTGGTTCATCCGATGAGATCATTGTGGAACATGTGGGAGCCAACATGGGTATCCAGATCCCGCTGTTGGTTATTGACCGGAGAGTCATCTTGGTCACGTCTGCATGTCTCCCGAACCCGTAGGGTCTACACACTTAAGGTTCGGTGACGCTAGGGTTATAGAGATATTAGTATGCGGTAACCCGAAAGTTGTTCGGAGTCCCGGATGAGATCCCGGACGTCACGAGGAGTTCCGGAATGGTCCGGAGGTAAAGAATTATATATAGGAAGTGCTATTTCGGCCATCGGGACAAGTTTCGGGGTCATCGGTATTGTACCGGGACCACCGGAAGGGTCCCGGGGGTCCACCGGGTGGGGCCACCTGCCCCGGGGGGCCACATGGGCTGTAGGGGGTGCGCCTTGGCCTACATGGGCGAAGGGCACTAGCCCCAAGAGGCCCATGCGCCAAGAGAAGAGAAAAAGGGGAGAGTCCTAAAAGGGGAAGGCACCTCCGAGGTGCCTTGGGGAGGATGGACTCCTCCCCACCCTTGGCCGCACCCTTCCTTGGAGGAAGGGGCAAGACTGCACCCTCCCCCTCTCCCTTGGCCCTATATGTAGTGGGGAAAAGGAGGAGCAATTATACCTAAGGCCTGGCGCCTCCCTCTCCCTCCCGTGACACATCTCCCTCCTCCCGCAGCGCTTAGCGAAGCCCTGTTGGAATCCCGCTACTTCCACCACCACGCCGTTGTGCTGTTGGATCTCCATCAACCTCTCCTCCCCCCTTGCTGGATCAAGAAGGAGGAGACGTCGCTGCTCCGTATGTGTGTTGAACGCGGAGGTGCCGTCCGTTCGGCGCTAGGATCATCGGTGATTTGGATCACGACGAGTACGACTCCATCAACCCCGTTCTCTTGAACGCTTCCGCTTAGCGATCTACAAGGGTATGTAGATGCACTCTCCTTCCCCTTGTTGCTGGTTTCTCCATAGATAGATCTTGGTGATACGTAGGAAAATTTTGAATTTCTGCTACGTTCCCCAACAACTCGCTCCTCTCCGAAATCCCTCTACCTACTCACGAGACATGGCTACTACCTCAGACGAAAACTCTGTGTGTGATCAGGTACAACGCTGAAGAAGAAGTGACATGCGTCAACTTTCTGCTTAGCCCGGAACCTGCCCAGAACCTGGCCCGGAACTTCCGGCCTGCCCGGAACTTTCGGCCTCCTTCGACATCGACCATCCCGGGCATGCCAACTCTCTGCTTAGCCCGGAACCTGCCCGGAACCTGGCCTGGACCTTCCGATCCCCCGGAACTTCCGGCCTGCCCGAACCCTCCGGCCCCCGAACGCCAACCCTGCTTCACCCGCGCCAACTTTCGGCTTAGGTCGGACCCTGCCCGGAACCTCCGGCGCCCGGAACTTGCGGCCCTGCCTGCGCGCAGCCACTTGGGATCTAGCTTCCCTGCCCTTCCTCCCTTCTAATTTCTTCTTTCCCCCCTCGGATTTGGGTTTTTCCCTAAGTTTTTCCGCCCAAATCCGCGATCTCGAAGTCTCTGTTCTTGGCAGATTCCCGACCCTCGGAACTTCCGGCCCCCGGACCTTCCGGCCGTCCCCGAAACTTCCGGCCCCCGGAACTTCCGTCTTGCCCGGAACTTCCGGCCTAGACAGAAAGGTTGCACTTCTTCGACACTTTTGCTACTTCGGAAACTTCGATCACGGTGCAGCGGCATCTTCGCCAACGTACTGAAGACCGTGCACTGCGTCCCCATCTACTTTCGCATCCGTTTGGAACCTTCAACCGAAGCAAGGACAGTAACATCGACGACATCTTTGTCATACCTTGCAATTGCATTGATAACCCACATTGCCTCATTTTGCATAGCTTACCCATCGAGACTAGCCATTGAGTATTGCAGGCAACGTGGCTTGTGCACATTAGGGATCATACTCCATAGCATACATACCATACCATAGTGGTGCATATCTTGGGATCCACTTGTGTGTCACAAAGTTGTCATAGCATACACAATTGCTATCTTGGTTCGTAAAGTTTTGCATAAGAAAAGAGCTCAAAAAGTGAAAGAGCCACCCACGCTTTTAAGCAAAGAGGAAAGATAAGCAAAGAGCTTATGAACAAGAACCATAGCATCATACTACATTAAGATTGTCATATTGGATCATCTTGGATCATTGCACCGAAATACCATACATATAGCATACTTGGGATAGAGATAGTTGCATTTTTGCCTAGTAGGTTGTGCACAAGTTTGCGTATCCACCTATTGTGCAATCATGCTAGCGTCTCTCTAGTATTGTGCAACAAGAGCATTTTCGTGGTTTCCACATTTTGGCTCACTTTTGGATTGCACAATCCCACTTATCTATTTGCGTGTGTGTTTCCATGTACCCATACTTGCTTGGTCTACTTGTTGCATTTGCAAATTTGTGAACCTTTTCCAACATTATTGAAGCTCACTTACTATTGCATCAAATTTTGTGCCACCATCCTAACCAAGCTCCACCAAAAGCTTTTTACGTGTGTAGGTGTGCGAACCGACAAGAATTGGTACCAAAAGTGCTATTTCATTGTCCGCATTGGAGTGAACTTGATTCATTTTCAACTTCGGTCAAGGTACATTTGGTACACGTTCTTTTCCTTCTACCACTCACATTTTGTTTGCAATGATGGATAGGCCAAGTTCTTCTGCAAATCCACCTCTCATCGAGAACGGCGACGACATGTCATCATTCGTCACAAAGAGCCACCTCTTTGGTGCTCAAAGGGTGTTACACCAAGAGCAACAAGCTATGAGCGACCGCATCGACAACCTCGCCACCGACTTGCGACTCTCCGAGCAACGTACAAGAGACTACTTCGACAACAAGTTCGACTCCCACAAGCAAGAGAATGATGCAAGAATGGATGAGATCCGCGCCTTGATGAGGAACCGGCATCATTCCACTTCTTCACCCTCAAGACGGAGCCGCTCGAGTCGACACTCCGACGACACCTTCTCCAACTCAAGTACACCATCATCGAACACTCTTCGACGAGCCGTGCGTCAAGACCATCATGCATCTCGCAACCCGCTACATGACAAGCATTCACAAGAGCAAGTCGATGAGCAAGTCCCTCGTCCTCAATCAAACCAAGTCGCTTTTGCTCAAGCTCAAGAACGGCAATGACTACGGCGCCAAGAAGAAGAACGAGCGCGTCTACACCAAGAAGAACAAGACGCCGAGGCTCAACGTCTTCAACAACAACAACGAGAAGCGCAAGCTCTTGAGGCGCAACGTGCCCTTCAAGAATCAAGTCGAGCCATCGCCAACCGTAATCGCGAACGGCGCAATCAAGAGGAAGGTCTTCGAGAAGAAATCCAAGAGAGGAACTACCAACCGCGTGTGCAACGTCAAGCTCCACAAGCTCCTCCACAAGCACGTCAAGCTCCACAAGCTCCTCCACAAGCTCGTCAAGATCCACCTCAACCTCAAGTTCAACAAGAGCAAGTTGATCATGGTCTTCATCCGCGACAAGAGCAACATGAGGATGACTATCCTCCATGTCAAGGGCGTCATCACCACCATCGCCAACAACACAACGAAGAGTAACACTACGGAAAACTCAAATTCACAATGCCCAAGTTCAACGGAAGCAATGATCCCAAAGAATACCTCTCATGGGCATTGAAGGTCGACAAAATTTTCCGCTTGCACAACTATGAGGAAGAGAAGAAGATCGCTATGGCATCACTTGAGTTCCAAGACTATGTACTCATATGGTGGGAACAAGTCCTTGAGCGCCGTGAAGCAAGAGGTGAACCACCTATCACCACTTGGGCTCAAATAAAGGAAGTCATGCGAGCACGTTTTGTGCCAACCTACTACAACCGCGATCTCTTCAAGAAGCTACAACTCCTCAAGCAAGGAACAAAGAGTGTTGAAGAATACTACAAGGAAATGGAGATTGCCATGATTCGAGCCAATGTCACGGAAGATGATGAGCAAACAATGGCACGTTTCTTGAATGATCTCAATCATCCCATCAAGAAGATTGCCGACTTTCAACCCTAGTCCAACCTCATTGAGCTCGTGCATCAAGCTACAAAGGCGGAACGTCAAGTGCAAGATGACTTCAAGAACGCCAAGTACTCATCCAAGACATACGGCTTCTCCAACAATCAAGCGTCAACAACTCCTCCAACATCTACATCAACCAAGCCTTTTCCAAGAAATGACGACAAGTCAAGTTACAAGAAAACTTCGGCAAGTTCAAGTCGTCTTCCTCCTACTACAAGCAACTTCAAGCCGCGTGCTTCATCATCTACTCCACCCGATGAGACCATCAAGACAAGCTCCTTCAAGTGTTTCACTTGCGGCGGCCGAGGCCACAAGTCCTATGAATGCACGAACAAGCGCACCATGATCCTCAACGAAGATGGCACATATGACTCCATGAGCGAAGAGGAGATGGAAGCTCTTGAGCAAGTGGCCATGCACCGGCGCGTGAACGAGGATGAAGACGATCAAGTCTTTTGTGATGAGGATTCGAGCCCCACTCTCGTTGTCTCCAAAGTCTTGACACTTCAACATCAACAAGAAGAACACCAACGATGCCACATCTTCCACACTAAGGCCGGCATAAATGGAAGGTCATTTAAGGTCATCATCGATGGAGGTAGTTGTCACAACTTGGCAAGTGAAGAACTATGCTCCAAGCTTCAATTGGTCAAGAGGAAGCACCCGCACCCCTACAAGGTTCAATGGCTAAGTGACTCCGGCACTATAAGAGTCGAGCATACGGTCCAAGTCTCCTTCAAAATTGGTGCTTATGAAGACACTTTGGAGTGTAATGTGGTCCCAATGACCGTTTGACACCTCCTTCTTGGTCGACCATGGCAATTCGACCGTGGTGTCATCCACAATGGGTGTACCAATCACTATAGCTTCAAGATGAAAGGGAAGGAATATGTGCTACGACCTATGTCTCCTAGTCAAGTGATAGCCGACAAGCAAGCCACCAATCATGGAGAGAAGAGTGAAAAAGTGATCCACCCAAAAGTGAGTGAGAGCCACAAGCCAAACTTGAGCGCCTCTTCACCTAGAGAGAAAAATCTCATCCTATTTGCCACCAAAAGTGAGATGAGAGAAGTGTGTGAGAACCCATCGAGTGTGAGGCACTTTGTCCTTGTGTGCAAGGATGGAGAACCAAAAACTAACACCATTCACGAGCTACCTTTGGTGTTTCAATCTCTTTTGCAGGAATTCCAAGATGTTTTCCCCGATGAGCTGCCTCCGGGTCTACCTCCTCTTCGAGGCATTGAGCATCGAATCGACCTCATCCCCGGAGCGCCACTTCCGAACAAAGCTCCATACCGTGTCAATCCCGAAGAAACCAAGGAGATTCAACGGCAAGTACAACAACTAATTGACAACGGTCATGTACGTGAAAGCTTAAGCCCTTGTGCCGTTCCCGTTATACTTGTGCCTAAGCCCAATGGAAGTTTCCGCTTATGTTCCGATTGTAGACCCATAAATGCCATTACCGTTCGCTATAGGCATCCCATTCCTTGCTTAGATGATATGCTTGATGAACTTAGTGGAGCCAACTTTTTCTCAAAAATTGATCTTAAAAGTGGCTATTATCAAATCCGCATTCAAGAAGGTGATGAATGGAAAACTGCTTTCAAAACCAAATTTGGCTTGTATGAGTGGTTAGTGATGCCTATGGGTTTGTCAGAAGCACCCAGAACCTTCGTGCGTCTTATGCATCATGTGCTTAGACCTTACATTGGAATCTTTGTTGTGGTTTACTTTGATGATATTCTTGTGTTTAGCAAAACCATGAAAGAGCACATTAATCATGTAAAATCAGTTTTGCAAACTCTTCGCAAGGAAAGCCTTTATGCGAACTTGAAAAAATGCACTTTTGGCGTTGACAAAGTGGTTTTCTTGGGTTTCATTGTCTCTTCCAAGGGTGTCCATGTTGATGAAACTAAAATTGAAGCAATTAAAACTTGGCCCCAACCCACCAATTTGCAACAAGTGCGAAGTTTTCTTGGCCTTGCAGGATTTTATCGCCGCTTTGTGAAAAACTTTAGCACAATTGCCGCTCCTTTACATGCTTTGAGTAAGAAGAATACTCCTTTTGTTTGGGGATCTTTGCAATCCACCACTTTTGATGAGCTCAAGTCTTTGCTTACTCATGCTCCGATTCTTGCTTTACCCAACTTTGACAAAACTTTTGAGGTTCATTGTGATGCAAGTGGTACCGGAATTGGCGGAGTTTTGATGCAAGAAAAACAAGCCATTGCTTATTTTAGTGAAAAACTCTTCGGTGCTCAACTTAACTATCCCATCTATGACAAAGAATTGTATGCTTTAGTGCGTGTCCTACATGTTTGGGAACATTATCTTAGACCTCATGAGTTTGTCATCCATACCGATCATGAAACACTTAAGTACTTAAAAGGTCAAACTAAGTTGAACAAGCGGCATGCAAAATGGAGTGAATTTATTGAATATTTCCCATATGTGATCAAGTACATTAAGGGTAAGGAAAATGTAATTGCCGATGCACTTTCACGCATATGCACGCTTGTCACTAAACTTGAGTTGAATGTTATTGGCTTTGAGCACATAAAAGACTTGTATGCTAATGATCCATCTTTTGCACCTCATTATGCTAAATGTTTGACGCATACATCTTGGGAACAATATTACATCAAGGATGGTTATCTTATGAGAGCTAACAAACTATGCATTCCCGAGTCTTCTCTTCGTTTGCTCCTTTTGCAAGAGGCTCATGGAGGTGGACTCATGGGACACTTTGGACGTGACAAGACTTTCGCCACGTTCTCCAAGAACTACTTTTGGCCCAAGATGTTCCGCGACGTCTCACGCTTCACCACCTGATGCTCTACATGTCGCAAAGCTAAGTCTAAAGCTCAATCTCATGGTCTTTCCATGCCTCTTCCTATTCCTTATCAACCATGGGAAGACATTAGTATGGATTTTGTACTTGGTTTGCCTAGAACTCAAAATGGAAAGGATTCCGTGTTTGTCGTTGTGGACAGATTTTCTAAAATGGCACATTTCATTCCTTGCAACAAGATAGATGATGCTTCACATATTGCCAATCTATTTTGTAGGGAAATCTTGCGACTTCATGGAGTGCCAAAGACAATTGTCTCGGACCGCGACGTCAAGTTCTTGAGTTACTTTTGGAAGACCCTGTCCGCCAAGCTTGGCATCAAGCTATTGTTCTCTTCGGCATACCATCCTCAAACCGATGGCCAAACGGAGGTGACGAACCGTACACTCTCCACTCTACTTCACGTGTTGATCAAGAGGAACATCAAGGAGTGGGAAGAGTGCCTACCCATCGCCGAGTATGCCTACAACCGTGCAAGACATTCGACGACCGGTAAGTCCCCCTTCGAGGTCGTCTACGGCTTCAACCCATTGTCCCCATTGGACATTCTACCTCTTCCTCTACAAGAGCGAACCAACCTCGATGCAAGTGCTCGTGCAAGCTACATCAAGAAGATGCATGAAGATACAAGGCACACCATCGAGCGACAAGTACAACGACTAGCGACCAAGCTCAACGTCAACAAGCAACCCATGGTCTTCAACATTGGTGATCTAGTGTGGCTACACCTTCGCAAGGACCGCTTCCCCAACGAACGCAAGTCCAAGCTTCTCCCTCGAGCCGACGGACCTTTCAAGGTGCTAGCACGCTACAACGACAACGCCTACAAGATTGACCTACCTCGAGACAAGTACAATGTGAGCTACATCTTCAACGTCAAGGACCTCACACCTTACCATGGAGATGAAGTCTTTGATCCGAGGTCGGATCTCTCCCAAGGGGGAGGAGATGATGCGGAGAATCCCTCGCTCATCCCCATGGACGCATCTACATCTCCTTCAACGCCACGTGGACCCATGACTCGAGCCCGAGCTAAGGCTATCGAAGATAAGGTGAACTCGCTCCTCTCCGAAATCCCTCTACCTACTCACGAGACATGGATACTGAAGGAAATATGTCCTAGAGGCAATAATAAAGTTATTATTTATTTCCTTATATCATGATAAATGTTTATTATTCATGCTAGAATTGTATTAACCGGAAACATAATACATGTGTGAATACATAGACAAACATAGTGTCACTAGTATGCCTCTACTTGACTAGCTCGTTTATTAAAGATGGTTATGTTTCCTAGCCATGGACAAATGAGTTGTCATTTGATTAACGGGATCACTTCATTAGAAGAATGATGTGATTGACTTGACCCATTCTGTTAGCTTAGCACTTGATCGTTTAGTATGTTGCTATTGCTTTCTTCATGACTTATACATGTTCCTGTGACTATGAGATTATGCAACTCCCGTTTACCGGAGGAACACTTTGGGTGCTACCAAACGTCACAACGTAACTGGGTGATTGTAAAGGAGTACTACAGGTGTCTCCGAAGGTACATGTTGGGTTGGCGTATTTCAAGATTAGGATTTGTCACTCCAATTGTCGGAGAGGTATCTCTGGGCCCTCTCGGTAATGCACATCACTATAAGCCTTGCAAGCAATGTAGCTAATGAGTTAGTTACAGAATGATGCATTACATAACGAGTAAAGAGACTTGCCGGTAACGAGATTGAACTAGGTATTGGATACCGACGATCGAATCTCAGGCAAGTAACATGCCGATGACAAAGGGAACAAAGTATGTTGTTATGCGTTTTGACCGATAAAGATCTTCGTAGAATATGTAGGAGCCAATATGGGCATCCAGGTTCTGCTATTAGTTATTGACCAAGAATAGTTCTAGGTCATGTCTACATAGTTCTTGAACCCGTAGGGTCCGCACGCTTAATGTTTCGATGACAGTTATATTATGAGTTTATGAGTTTTGATGTACCGAAGGAGTTCGGAGTCCCAGATGAGATCGGGGACATGACAAGGAGTCTCAAAATGGTCGAGACGTAAAGATCAATATATTGGACGACTATATTCGGAGTTCGGAAAGGTTCCGAGTGATTCGGGTATTTTTCGGAGTACCGGAGAGTTACGGGAATTCGCCGGGGAGTATATGGGCCTTATTGGGCCATACGGGAATAGAGGAGAGAGGCCAAAAGGAAGGAGGCCTGCGCCCCCCCTCTGGTCCGAATTGGACAAGGGGCGCAGCCCCCCTTTCCTTCTTCCTCTCCCCCTCTTTCCCCTTCTCCTACTCCAACAAGGGAGGTGGAATCCTACTAGGACTAGGGAGTCCTAGTAGGACTCCACACTTGGCGCGCCCCCTCCTAGGGCCGGCCTCCTCCCCCCTTGCTCCTTTATATACGGGGGCAGGGGGCACCCCATGACACACAAGTTGATCTACGGATCGTTCCTTAGCCGTGTGCGGTGCCCCCCTTCACCATATTCCACCTCGGTCATATCGTCGCGGAGTTTAGGCGAAGCCCTGCGCCGGTAGAGCATCATCATCATCACCACGCCATCGTGCTGACGGAACTCATCCCCGAAGCTTTGCTGGATCGGAGCCCGGGGATCGTCATCGAGCTGAACGTGTGCTGAACTCAGAGGTGCCGTATGTTTGGTACTTGGATCGGTCGGATCGTGAAGACGTACGACTACATCAACCGCGTTGTCATAACGCTTCCGCTTACGGTCTACGAGGGTACGTGGACAACACTCTCCCCTCTCGTTGCTATGCCATCACCATGATCTTGCGTGTACGTAGGAATTGTTTGAAATTACTACGTTCCCCAACAGTGGCATCCGAGCCTAGGTTTTATGCGTTGATGTTATATGCACGAGTAGAACACAAGTGAGTTGTGGGCGGTACAAGTCATACTGCTTACCAGCATGTCATACTTTGGTTCGGCGGTATTGTGAGATGAAGCGGCCCGGACCGACATTACGCGTACGCTTACGCGAGACTGGTTTCACCGTTACGAGCACTCGTGCTTAAAGGTGGCTGGCGGGTGTCTGTCTCTCTCACTTTAGCTGAATCAAGTGTGGCTATGCCCGGTCCTTGTGAAGGTTAAAACAGCACCAACTTGACGAACTATCATTGTGGTTTTTATGCGTAGGTAAGAATGGTTCTTGCTAAAGCCCGTAGCAGCCACGTAAAATTTGCAACAACAAAGTAGAGGACGTCTAACTTGTTTTTGCAGGGCATGTTGTGATGTGATATGGTCAAGACGTGATGAGATATAAGTTGTTGTATGAGATGATCATGTTTTTTTGAAGTTATCGGCAACTGGCAGAAGCCCTATGGTTGTCTCTTTGTTGCATAAGATGCAAGTACCAAATAATTGCTTTACTTTATCGCTATGCGATAGCAATAGTTGCAAGAGCAATCGTTGGCGAGACGACCATGTGACGACACATTGATATAGATCAAGATGATGAAGATCATGGTGTCGTGCCGGTAATGATAGAGATCATGACAGTACTTTGGAGATGGAGATCAAAGGCGCAAGATGATCATGGCCATATCATGTCACATATTTTGATTGCATATGATGTTTATCTGTTATACATCTTATTCTGTTTTGTTTGACGGTAGCATTTTAAGATGATCGCTCACTAATTATCAAGAAGTGTTCTCCCTGAGTATGCACCGCGAAAGTTCTTCGTGCTGAGACACCACGTGATGATCGGGTGTGATAGGCTCTACGTTCAAATACAACGCGTGCAAAACAGTTGCACACGTGGAATACTCAGGTTAAACTTGACGAGCCTAGCATATACAGATATGGCCTCGGAACACGGAGACCGAAAGGTCGAGCGTGAATCATATAGTAGATATGATCAACATATTGATGTTCACTGTTGAAACTACTCCATCTCACGTGACGATCGGACATGGTGTAGTTGATATGGATCACGTAATCACTTAGAGGATTAGAGGGATGTCTATCTAAGTGGGAGTTCTTAAGTAATATGATTAATTGAACTTAAATTTATCATGAACTTAGTCCTGGTAGTATTTTGCAAATTATGTTGTAGATCAATAGCTTGCGTTGTTGCTTTCATATGTTTATTTTGATATGTTCCTAGAGAAAATTGTGTTGAAAGATGTTAGTAGCAATGATGCGGATTGGATCCTGATCTGAGGTTTATCCTCATTGCTGCATAGAAGAATTATGTCCTTAATGCACCGCTAGGTGACAGACCTATTGCAGGAGCAGATGCAGAAGTTATGAACGTTTGCCTAGCTCAATATGATGACTACTTGATAGTTTAGTGCACCATGCTTAACGGCTTAGAATCTGGACTTCAAAGACGTTTTGAACGTCATGGACCATATGAGATGTTCCAGGAATTGAAGTTAATATTTCAAGCAAATACCCGAGTTGAGAGACATAAAGTCTCCAACAAGTTCTATGGCTAAAAGATGGAGGAGAATCGCTCAACTAGTGAGCATGTGCTTAGATTGTCTGGGTACTTTAATCGCTTGAATCAAGTGGGAGTTAATCTTCCAGATAAGATAGTGATTGACAGAATTCTCTAGTCACCATCACTAAGTTACTAGAACTTCATGATGAACTATAGTATGCAAGGGATGACGAAAACGATTCCCGAGCTCTTCGTGATGTTTAAATCAACGAAGGTAGAAATCAAGAAAGAGCATCAAGTGTTGATGATTGACAAGACCACTAGTTTCAAGAAAAGGGCAAAGGGAAAGAAAGGGAAACTTCAAGTAGAATGGCAAACAAGTTGTCACTCCCGTGAAGAAGACCAAAGCTAGACCAAAGCCTGAAACTGAGTACTTACACTACAAAGGAAATGGTCACTGGAAGCGGAAATGCCCTAAATATTTGGTGGATAAGAAGGATGGCAAAGTACACAAGGGTATATTTGATATACATGTTATTGATGTGTACTTTACTAGTGTTTATAGTAGCCCCTGAGTATTTGATACTTGTTCGGTTGCTAAGATTAGTAACTCAAAACAGGAGTTACAGAATAAACAGAAACTAGTTGAGGGTGAAGTGACGGTGTGTGTTCGAAGTGGTTCCAAGATTGATATGATCATCATCGCACACTCCCTATACTTTCGGGATTAGTGTTGAACCTAAATAAATGTTATTTGGAGTTTGCATTGAGCATGAATATGATTTGATCATGTTTATTGCGATACACTTATTCATTTAAAATCAGAGAATAATTGTTGTTCTGTTTAAATGAATAAAACCTTTGATGGTCATACACCCAATGAAAATAGTTTGTTGGATCTCGATCGTAGTGATACACATATTCATAATATTGATGCCAAAAGATGCAAAGTTAATAATGATAGTGCAACTTATTTGTGGCACTGCCATTTCGGTCATATCGGTGTAAAGCGCATGAAGAAATTCCATAAAGATGGATTTTCGGAATCACTTGGTTATGAATCATTTGATGCTTGCGAACCGTGCCTTTTGGGCAAGATGACTAAAACTCCGTTCTCCGGAACAATGGAATGAGCTACTGACTTATTGGAAATAATACATACCGATGTATGCGATCTGATGAGTGTTAAGGCTCGTGGCAAGTATCGTTATTTTCTAACCTTCACAAATGATTTGAGCAGATATGGGTATATCTACTTGATGAAACATAAGTCTGAAATAGTTGAAAAGTTCAAAGAATTTCAGAGTGAAGTGGAAAAATCATCGTAACAAGAAAAATAAAGTTTCTACGATCTGATCATGGAGAGGAATATTTGAGTTATGAGTTTGGTCTTCATTTGAAACAATGTGAAATAGTTTCGCAACTCACGCCATCTGGAACACCACAATGTAATGGTGTGTGAGGGAGTCCTGGATTAGGGGGTGTCCGGATAGCCGGACTACCATCATCAGCCGAACTATCATCGGTCGGACTATCATCATCGACCGGACTCCAAGACAATGAAGATACAAGATTGAAGACTTCGTCCCGTGTCCGGATGGGACTTTCCTTGGCGTGGAAGGCAAGCTTGGCGATACGGATATGTAGATCTCCTACCATTGTAACCGACTCTATGTAACCCTAGCCCTCTCCGGTGTCTATATAAACCGGACGGCTCTAGTCCGTAGGGCAACAACAACGACCATTACAATCATACCATAGGCTAGCTTCTAGGGTTTAGCCTCCTTGATCTCGTGGTAGATCCACTCTTGTAAACATCCACAATATCAATATCAGTCAAGCAGGACGTAGGGTTTTACCTCCATCAAGAGGGCCTGAACCTGGGTAAAACATCGTGTCCCTTGTCTCCTGTTACCATCCGCCTAGACGCACAGTTCGGGACCCCCTACCCGAGATCCGCCGGTTTTGACACCGACATTGGTGCTTTCATTGAGAGTTCCTCTATGTCGTCACCGATAGGCTTGATGGCCTCTTCAATCGACAACGACGCAGTCCTGGGTGAGACTTTTCTCCCCGGACAGATCTTCGTATTCGGCGGCTTCGCACTGCGGGCCAACTCACTTGGCCATCTGGAGCAGGTCGAAAGCTACGCCCCTGGCCGTCAGGTCAGGATTGGAAGCCTAAACTTCATGGCCGATATCCGCGGGGACTTGATCTTCGATGGATCTGAGCCACAGCCGAGCGTGCCGCGCTGTCACGATGAGCACGACCTAACTCTGCCACCGGACAGCCCCTTGGAGGCCGCAGACGAATCCTCTCTGATCCATAGTCTGGAGCCGATCGCTCAGATCGAGGATGGATGGCTGGACACCGCCTCGGGAGCTGCAACTTCTACGGCAATGGAGCCGAACACTTACCTTGTCCCGCATAAAGCTCATGACTCCGAGGTGCCGGACTCCGAACCTCCTGCGCCCCTGCCAGTCGAATCCGATTGGGCGCCGATCATGGAATTCACCGCTGCGGACATCTTTCAGCACTCACCCTTCGGCGATATCTTAAATTCGCTGAAGCATCTCTCGCTATCCGGAGAGCCCTGGCCGAACTACGGCCAGGATGGTTGGGACGCGGACGACGAAGAAATTCAGAGCCCACCCACCACCCACTTCGTAGCCACCATCGACGATCTAACCGACGTACTCGACTACGACTCCGAAGACATCGACGGTATGGACGACGATGCCGGAGACTATCAAGAGCCAGTGCCTACAGGACACTGGAAGACCACCTCGTCATACGACATATTCATGGTGGACACCCCAAAAGATGGGGACGGCGAAGAAGCAACGGAGGCCGATTCCTTAAAGAAACAGCCCAAGCGCCGACGTCAGCGGCGCCGCTCTAAATCCCGCCACAGCAAGAATGGAGATTCTGGCACAGGAGATAATAACACCCCGGAAAGTGCCGAAGACAACCCCCTCCAGCACGATCCAGCCCAGGAGGAGGCAGAAGCAAGCCCTCACGAGAGGGCGGCAGACGAAGAGGTCGAGGATGATAATTACTTACCTCCTTCTAGAGAAGAGGCAAGCCTCGACGACAACGAATTCGTCGTGCCTGAGGATCCCGTCGAACAAGAGCATTTCAGACGCAGGCTAATGGCCACGGTAAACAGCCTAAAGAAAAAGCAGCAACAGCTTCAAGCTGATCAAGACCTACTGGCCGACAGATGGACCGAGGTCCTCGCGGCCGAAGAGTATGAACTCGAACGCCCCTCCAAAAGTTACCCAAAACGCAAGTTGCTCCCCCGACTAGAGGAGGAAGCATACAAACCTGCATCACCAGCGCACAATATGGCAGACCGACCACCTCGTGGCCATGACAGAGAGGCGTGCAAGCCCTCCACCAAAATCGTACCCCAGCATCGCTCAAAAAGCATAAAGCCACGGAGGAACGCGCCGGACTTGCGGGATATATTGGAGGACAAGGCAAGACAATCCAGATCTATCTATGGATCACGTGGGCGCCCCAAGACCCACGACGAATACCGTCGCGCCGGATACAACTACTCCGGCCGGGCCGAACACAGCAGACAACGCTCTATCGAGCTACGTCGCGATATTGCTCAATACAGAGGCGCCGCACACCCACTATGCTTCACTGACGAAGTAATGGATCATCAAATCCCTGAAGGGTTTAAACCCGTTAATATCGAATCCTACAATGGCACAACAGACCCCGCGGTTTGGATTGAGGATTATCTCCTCCATATACATATGGCCGCGGCGACGATCTTCACGCCATCAAATATCTCCCGCTCAAGCTTAAAGGACCAGCTCGGCATTGGCTTAACAGCCTGCCCGCAGAGTGAATTGGATGCTGGGAAGACCTAGAAGCCGCATTCCTCGACAACTTCCAGGGCACGTATGTGCGACCACCGGACGCAGATGACCTAAGCCACATAATCCAGCAGCCAGACGAATCGGCCAGGCAATTCTGGACACGGTTCTTAACAAAGAAAAATCAAATCATCGACTGTCCGGATGCAGAGGCCCTCGCTGCCTTCAAACATAACATCCGCGACGAGTGGCTGGCCCGGCACCTAGGACAGGAAAAGCTGAAATCCATGGCAGCCCTCACATCACTCATGACCCGCTTCTGTGCGGGAGAGGATAGCTGGCTAGCTCACAGCAACAACCTCAGCAAAAACGCTGGCAGTCCGGATACCAAGGACCGCAATGGCAGGTTGCATCAAAACAAAAACAAACGCCGCATTAACGGCGATAGCAACGAGGATACGGCAGTCAACGCCGGATTCCGAGGCTCCAAACCTGGTCAACGGAAGAAGCCATTCAAAAGAACCACTCCGGGCCCATCCAATTTGGACCGAATACTCGACCGCTCCTGTCAGATACATGGAACCCCCGAGAAGCCAGCTAACCACACCAACAGAGATTGTTGGGTTTCCAAGCAGGCAGGCAAATTAATCGCCGAAAACAATGACAAGGGGCTACACAGCGATGACGAGGAAGAGACCCGGCCGCCGAACAACAGGGGACAAAAGGGATTCCCCCCTCAAGTTCGGACGGTAAACATGATATACGCAACGCATATCCCCAAGAGGGAGCGGAAGCGTGCACTAAGGGACGTATACGCGATGGAGCCAGTCGCCCCAAAATTCAACCCATGGTCCTCTTGCCCGATCACTTTCGATCGAAGAGACCATCCGACTAGTATCCGCCATGACGGATTCGCCGCATTGGTTTTAGACCCAATCGTCGATGGATTTCACCTCACGAGAGTCCTGATGGACGGCGGCAGTAGCCTGAACCTGCTTTATCAGGATACAGTGCGCAAGATGGGCATAGACCCTTCAAGGATTAAACCTACAAAGACAACCTTCAAAGGCGTCATACCAGGTGTCGAGGCCAGTTGTACAGGCTCAGTCACACTGGAAGTGGTCTTCGGATCCCCAGATAATTTCCGAAGCGAGGAGTTAATCTTCGACATAGTCCCGTTCCGCAGTGGCTATCACGCTCTGCTCGGACGAACCGCGTTCGCAAAATTCAACGCGGTGCCGCATTATGCATACCTTAAGCTCAAGATGCCAGGCCCTCGTGGAGTCATCACGGTCAATGGAAACACGGAACGCTCCCTCCGAACGGAGGAACATACAGCGGCTCTCGTGGCAGAAGTATAAAGCAGCCTTTTAAGGCAATTTTCGAGTCCGGCCGTTAAACGACCGGACACGGCCAAACACGCCCGGAGCAACATCAACCAAGACCACCTGGCACGTTCCGAGCACGCGTAGCAATGCGGCCTCAACCCCAGCCCTCGCACAATTGTAAGACAAACTCTCCGCGTACATAATTACGCCCCGGAGATACCATGGGCATAGGGGGAGAGGCACAACCACAACAGACCCAGAGTGCGGTTCGACCACACCAGGGGCTCCAAAGTGTGTTGCTCTTTTTATCTTTTATTTCTCTCTTTTTTATACAGAACTCTGTCCGGTGGCGAACCTGCCGAACTCATGATGCAACAGCCAGGGAGGGACAAAGGCCGCGACAAACACTCAGGTGGTCTCCATTACGAGCATTAAATTATTTAAATACACCATTCCGCGGCCTACCCCTAGAGGGAGACGCCTTTAATTCGTCTAATCCCTTGCTTTCCACACTATTTGTATCATTCAGCACTCATAGCAGATCTTCTCGAATAAAATGCAGCACTTTTTGCCCATAATTGCATTACCTTATATATATATATTCATTTACGACATGTTGCATCCGTACATTTTGGTACGGCCAAATACACTAGGGGCTTATGTTCCCTGCATTATGGTGTGATAAAGTCCAAACACTTTCACAAGTGCGGCACCGCGAACTTATAGCATTATATGAATCGGCTCCGAATCATGTCTTGGGTCAATAGTTGGGTTTGCCCGGCCCCCATGTTTGGCACCTTACGTTCCGTTCTATCGGCTAAGGTAGCACTGGGAGAACCATTGCGATTGCGCCCCGGTTGAGCCAGGTTAACGCCTCAGTGGAGAAAGCTAAAACTGACTGTCATGATAAGGCGAGAGACTGGTCGCTGTTCGAGAGGTCCTTTCGGGTCCTTAAAGGCCTACGCCGCTTCGAGCGAAGT
This sequence comes from Triticum timopheevii, assembly GCA_963921465.1. NCBI lineage: Eukaryota > Viridiplantae > Streptophyta > Magnoliopsida > Poales > Poaceae > Triticum > Triticum timopheevii. The sequence goes on along the minus strand of OY997268.1, from coordinate 73,120,088 downwards.
TCTGGATAATGTCCGACGAAGGCGTGGATAGCGCCCCTAATTCAGGCTTCCGAATACTAGGGGCTTCGCCGAAATTTAAAATTATAGAATTCTATGGCTAAGTGAGAGTGTTCAAGCACTATAAGTCCGGTTGCCTTGTTCGTTGTGTTGAGCGCCTGCCTAGATGGACCCAAAAATGGGAACAAGAGTGCTCAAGTTTATCCCGAACACCCCAGCACTCGTGGCATGGGGGCTGAAGCCGACGACTTGCCATCTCTCAGATTTAATAAACGGCCACACAGAAGGTAATATTTTAAATTAACAAGCGTTGCTTAGCGCATATGAACAAAGTTTTCAGCGCACAGGATAACACATTGTGAATTTACTCAATAATTACATCCCTGGGGCACTCATCTGCAATCTTGCGGGCACCCTTCAGGACAGTCTTATAGTACATTTCGGGCGTACGATATTCCTTGCCCGCTGGTGGCGCGTCAGTGATTAGCTTCTTCACATCCAGCTTGCCCCAATGCACCTTTGCGCGGGCAAGGGCCCGACGAGCACCTTCAATACAGGCGGAGCGCTTGATAACCTCCACCCAGGGGCACGCATCCACCAACCGTCGCACGAGGCCAAAGTAACTCCCAGGCATGGCCTCTCCAGGCCACAGCCGGACTATGAGGCCCTTCATGGCCTGCTCGGCCACCTTGTGGAGCTGGACCAGCTGCTTCAGCTGGTCGCTAGGGGGCACCGGATGGCCGGCCTCAGCATACTGAGACCAGAAGACCTTCTCCGTTGAGCTCCCCTCCTCGGCTCGGTAGAATGCGGCGGCATCAGACACGCTGCGAGGCAGATCTGCAAACGCCCCTGGAGAGCTCCGAATTCAGGTAAGTAACACGTAATTTACATTCACATGCTTGCTTTGCATGAAAAATGCCTTACCCGCCGCTATCTTCCTCACCAACTCAATCTCCTGAAGGGACTTATGGGCATCGGCCTTGGCAGTCTTGGCACTTTCGAGAGCCGAGGCAAGCTCGGACTCTCGAGTCTTTGAGTCACGCTCCAAACTCTCATGCTTTTCCATGAGAGCCTGGAGCTCTTGCCGAACCACCTCCACCCGTGCCTCTTGCTTTTCTCGCTCTGCCCGTTCCGCGGCCGCATTGCGTTCGGCCGCAGACACGGCCTCCTTCAGGGTCGCCACCTCGTTCGTGGCCCCTGCAGTACCCATGTTATCCTGGTTATTTTTTGTTACAACCTAAATCCTTTTCTGTAAGGTACAAGTTCAAAGTGGTGTTACTCACCTTCTTTGTCCTGGAGCTACTTCTTGGCGCGGCCGAGCTCTTGCTCAGACTGCTCGAGCTTCTACTTCAAAGCACCGACCTCCGCAGTCAGTGCGGCAGAGGTCAGCAGCGCAACCTGCAACCCATATTGACATAATTTTTTAGCAACCCTGCGTATATCTTCTTTTTTTTCAGATCCTCAGTCCGGCTTTTCTTTCCGAACACTGAACCGAGCATCAGGGGCTACTGTCTATGCGGTATTACATTGCATATTTTTAACTTCTTACCTCAAACCCTGATAGAAGGCTACTGCAGGCTTTGGTCAGCCCGCTCTTGGCGAGCTGTACCTTCTGAATCACCGCACTCATAATAGTGCGGTGTTCTTCCTCGATGGAAGTGCTCTGGAGCGCCTCCAACAAATTGTCCGGCGCCTCCGGTTGGACGGAAGCCGCCGGCATCACGGTCTTTCCCTTCTTGTGAAGGGGCCGCCGGCCGGACTCCGGAACCACTGCGGGTTCTGATATGGAGTCCGGCGCAAAGTCCGGGAGGACGCCTTGTGGCACCTCCGGAGCCTCCCCCTGATGGGTCCCTTCTTGGGATCCCACCTCGGCGTCCTCGGTGTCGCGAGGGGTGGAGGCGGTAGAGATGGAGTCTACATCCGACGGAGCCAACGACCCGCTCGATGAAGCGGGGAGATCATCATTGGCCGGACTACAGGCAGCATGCGGCATCAGAATGACACTATGTGACATAGTAAAAGAAATTGTAAATCACTCAGGAATCTGGATACTTACGATCTCGCTGGAGGCCTGGCCCTTGAAGGCCATTCTTCCTCGCCAACGTTGATGTTGGCGGAGCTGTCCGGGGGAATAGTCCTTCCCCTCTTAGACCCTTCGGCCTCCCCTGTTGGGGAAGCCTTCCTCTTCCTCTCTCCCTCCTCTGGGAGAGAGTCCTCTTTCTCCTCCTCATTTTCGGGGGAGGAGTCCGCCCCGGAGTCGTCGGACACCTGAAAACGGGAACTCTTTCGAGCACCCGTGGCCTCCTTCTTGGCCTTCTTCTTCGGCACCACGTGCGGTGCCGGAACCAGCAGCCTCGCTAGATGGGCGTCTACTGGGTTTTCTGGCATGGGAGCCGGGCAGATAATCTGCTCCGCCTTCCTCATCCAGTCCTGTCAAAGGAAAAGGGGAAATTAAAACCCGCATAGAGTCAAACTATGAAAAGCAAGTGTCCCGTAAAGGGGTAGAATCACTTACCTCGTCGGCTTGGCGCTGCGAGCGAAATCCGTGATCTTCAGTCGCGGATGCGGGGGCTTCGGCGCCCTTAAACAGCACCCTCCAGGCGCCTTCGTACGTCGTGTCGAAGAGCCCGCTTAGCGCCTGGTGCTGTTCCGGATTGAACTCCCACAGATTGAATGCCCGCTCTTGGCATGGGAGAATCCGGGACGAGCATGACTTGGACCACGTTAACCAGCCTGAGCTTCTTCACCAGCTTCTGGATACAGGCTTGGAGTCCCGTCAGATCCTCCGAACTACCCCGCAGCAAGCCCTTCTCTTTCCAGGAGGTGAGCTGCGTGGGGATACCAGATCTGAACTCGGGGGCCGCCGCCCACTTAGGGTCGCGCGGCTCGGTGATATAGAACCACCCCGATTGCCACCCCTTGACGGATTCCACGAAGGCCCCTTCGAACCAAAGGACATTGGGCATCTTGCCCAACATGGCGCCTCCGCACTCCGCTTGAGTGCCCTTCACTACCTTCGGCTTGACATTGAAGGTCTTGAACCACAAGCCGAAGTGGGGCTGGATGCAGAGGAAGGCCTCGCACACGACGATAAACGCCGAGATGTTGAGGATGAAGTTCGGCGCCAGATCATGGAAATCCAAGCCGTAGTAGAACATGAGCCCCCGGACAAAGGGGTGAAGTGGAAAACCCAGTCCGTGGAGGAAGTGGGGGAGAAAAATGACCCTCTCATGGGGCCTGGGGGTGGGGATGAGCTGCCCCTCGTCGGGCAGCCGGTGCGCGATGTCGCCGGATAGGTAGCCGGCGCCGCGCAGTCTTTCGATGTGCTCCTTCGTAATGAAGGAGGTCATCCACTTGCCTCCTGCTCCGGACATAACTGGGGAAGGTTGAGACGAGATGTGCGGGCTTGGGCGCTGGAGCTCGAGTGCGCGGAGATGGATAGGCAAAGGAGGAAGAAGGCGTAGGTGAAAAGGTGAATCCTTATCCCTCATATGGGCGGGCGAAGTCTACGCGTCCCCCACCGGCCAGGTAAAACTCGCTTATCCCCCAAGCGTCACCATCAATGGCGCGGTTGGGTTACCCACGTCCGTATTGATGAGAATCCCGGATTAAGGGGGAACACGATCTCTGCTTCGACAAGAGGTGCCAAGGAAACCGCTTCGCTAAATGCGCTGAGGTGGTAGAATAAAAAACGATTCAAGTAATGGCTTGGTAGTGGCGTGACGTCATGCCGCAAAAAACGTCAGCAGATTGAACTTGTGTATATATTATTCTCTCTACGGTGGAATGTGGAATTTATTTTGCAGAGCCGGACACTATCCTGGTGTTCACAATCTTCTATCATTTGGAGGAGGAACCCGCCTTGCAATGCCAAGCAATATACGCGCCGGACTTATCGTCATTGAAGCCTGGTTCAGGGGCTACTGAGGGAGTCCTGGATTAGGGGGTGTCTGGATAGCCGGACTACCATCATCAGCCGAACTATCATCGACCGGACTATCATCATCGACCGGACTCCAAGACTATGAAGATACAAGATTGAAGACTTCGTCCCGTGTCCGGATGGGACTTTCGTTGGCGTGGAAGGCAAGCTTGGCGATACGGATATGTAGATCTCCTACCATTGTAACCGACTCTATGTAACCCTAGCCCTCTCCGGTGTCTATATAAACCGGATGGCTCTAGTCTGTAGGACAACAAACACGACCATTACAATCATACCATAGGCTAGCTTCTAGGGTTTAGCCTCCTTGATCTCGTGGTAGATCCACTCTTGTAAACATCCACAATATCAATATCAATCAAGCAGGACATAGGGTTTTACCTCCATCAAGAGGGCCTGAACCTGGGTAAAACATCGTGTCCCTTGTCTCCTGTTACCATCCGCCTAGATGCACAGTTCGGGACCCCCTACCCGAGATCCGCCGGTTTTGACACCGACATTGGTGCTTTCATTGAGAGTTCCTGTGTGTCGTCACCGATAGGCTTGATGGCCTCTTCAATTGACAACAACGTAGTCCTGGGTGAGACTTTTCTCCCCGGACAGATCTTCGTATTCGGCGGCTTCGCACTGCGGGCCAACTCACTTGGCCATCTGGAGCAGGTCGAAAGCTACGCCCCTGGCCGTCAGGTCAGGTTTGGAAGCCTAAACTTCACGGCCGATATCCGCGGGGACTTGATCTTTGATGGATCTAAGCCACAGTCGAGTGTGCCGCGCTGTCACGATGGGCACGACCTAACTCTGCCGCCGGACAGCCCCTTGGAGGCCGCACACGAATCCGCTCTGATCCATAGTCCGTGTCCGGATGGGACTTTCCTTGGCGTGGAAGGCAAGCTTGGCAATACGGATATGTAGATCTCCTACCATTGTAACCGACTCTGTGTAACCCTAGCCCTCTCCGGTGTCTATATAAACCGGATGGCTTCAGTCCATAGGACGAACAACAATCATACCATAGGCTAGCTTCTAGGGTTTAGCCTCCTTGATCTCGTGGTAGATCTACTCTTATAATACCCACATCATCAATATCAATCAAGCAGGACATAGGGTTTTACCTCCATCAAGAGGGCCCGAACCTGGGTAAAACATCGTGTCCCTTGTCTCCTATTACCATCCGCCTAGACGCACAGTTCGGGACCCCCAACCCGAGATCCGCTGGTTTTGACACCGATAGTGTGTCCAGACGTCGTAATCGTACTTTACTAGATATGGTGCGATCTATGATGTCTCTTATCGGTTTACCACTATCATTTTGGGGTTATGCATTAGAGACAGATGCATTCACTTTAAATAGGGCACCATCAAAATCCGTTGAGACGATGCCTTATGAACTGTGGTTTGGCAAGAAACCAAAGTTGTCGTTTCTTAAAGTTTGGGGCTGCGATGCTTATGTGAAGAAACTTCAACCAGATAAGCTCGAACCCAAATCGGAGAAGTGCGTCTTCATAGAATACCCAAAGGTAACTATTGGGTACACCTTCTATCACAGATCCGAAGGCAAGTTATTCGTTGCTAAGATGGATCCTTTCTAGAGAAGAAGTTTCTCTCGAAAGAAGTGAGTGGGAGGAAAGTAGAACTTGATAAGGTAATTTTACCTTCTCCCTTATTGGAAAGTAGTTCATCACAGAAATCAGTTCCAGTGATTCCTACACCAATTAGTGAGGAAGTTAATGATGATGATCATGAAACTTCAGATCAAGTTGCTACCAAACCTCGTAGGTCTTCCAGAGTAAGATCCGCACCAGAGTGGTACAGCAATCATGTTCTAGAAGTCATGTTACTAGACCATGATGAACCTACGAACTATGAGGAAGCGATGATGAGCCCGGATTCCGCGAAATGGCATGAGGCCATAAAATCTGAGATATGATCCATGTATGAGAACAAAGTACGGACTTTGATTGACTTGCTCAATGATCAGCAAGCCATGTTAAATAAATGGATCTTCAAGAGGAAGACGAACACTGATAGTATTGTTACTATCTACTAAGCTCGACTTGTTGCGAAATGGTTTCAACAAGTTCAAGGTGTTGAATACGATGAGATTTTCTCACTCGTATCGAAGCTTAAGTCTGACTGAATCATGTTAGCAATTGCCACATTTTATGAAATCTGGCAAATAGATGTCAAAACTGCATTCCTTAATGGATTTATTAAAGAAGAGTTGTATATGATGCAACCAGAAAGTTTTTGTCAATCCTAAAGATGCTAACAAAGTGTGCAAGCTCCAGCAATCCATCAATGGATTGGTGCAAGCATCTCGGAGTTGGAATATACGTTTTGATGAGTTGATCAAAGCATTTGGTTTTATACAGACTTTTGGAAAGAACTGTATTTACAAGAAAGTGAGTGGGAGCACTACAACATTTCTGATAAGTATATCTGAATGACATATTATTAATTGGAAATGATGTAGAATTTTCTAGAAAGCATAAAGGAGTGTTTGAAAGGAGTTTTTTCAAAGAAAGACCTCGGTGAAGCTGCTTACACATTGAGCATCAAGATCTATATAGATAGATCAAGACGCTTGATAAGTTTTTTAATGAGTACATACCTTGATAAATTTTTTTGAAGTAGTTCAATATGGAACAGTCAAATAAAGAGTTCTTGCCTGTGTTGCAAGGTGTGAAGTTGAGTAAGACTCAAAAACCCGACTATGGCAGAAAATAGAAAGAGAATGAAAAGTCATTCCCTATGCCTCAGTCATAGGTTCTATAAAGTATGCTATGCTGTGAACCAGACCTATTGTATACCTTGCTCTGTATTTGGCAAAGGAATACAATTTTGATCTAATAGTAGATCACTGGACAGCGGTCAAGAATATCCTTAGTGAGGACTAAGGAGATGTTTCTCGATTATGGAGGTGATAAAAGAATTCGTCGTAAAAGTTACATCGGTGCAAACTTTTACACTGATCCAGATGACTCTAAGTCTCAATCTGGATACATATTGAAAGTGGGAGCAATTAGCTAGAGTAGCTCCGTGCAGAGCATTGTAGACATAGAATATTTGCAAAATACATACGGCTCTGAATGTGACAAACCCGTTGACTAAACTCCTCTCACGAGCAAAACATGATCATACCTTAGTACTCTTTTGGGTGTTAATCACATAGCGATGTGAACTAGATTATTGACTCTAGTAAACCCTTTGGGTGTTGATCACATGATGATGTGAACTATGGGTGTTAATCACATACAGATGTGAATATTGGTGTTGAATCACATGATGATGTGAACTAGATTATTGACTCTAGTGCAAGTGGGAGACTGAAGGAAATATGCCCTAGAGGCAATAATAAAGTTATTATTTATTTCCTTATATCATGATAAATGTTTATTATTCATGCTAGAATTGTATTAACCGGAAACATAATATATGTGAGAATACATAGACAAACATAGTGTCACTAGTATGCCTCTACTTGACTAGCTCGTTTATTAAAGATGGTTATGTTTCCTAGCCATGGACAAATGAGTTGTCATTCGATTAACGCGATCACATCATTAGAAGAATGATGTGATTGACTTGACCCATTCTGTTAGCTTAGCACTTGATC